>JAOXOE010000856.1:674888-687922 GCA_028565055.1 Phoeniculus purpureus | reverse complement strand
TGGAACCTCCTCTGCCCCAGCTCACACCCGCTGCCCCTTGTCCTGTCACTGGGTGCCCCTGAGCAGAGCCTGGCTCCTTCCTCCTGACACCCACCCTTCCCATACTGATCAACATCCATGGGGTCACCCCTCAGGCTCCTTTTTCGCAGCTCAGGAGTCCCAGCTCCCTCAGCCTTTCCTCATCAAGGAGATGCTCCCCTCAGTCACCATCTCTGTGGCTCTGCACTGGGCTCCCTCCAGCAGCTCCGTGTTCTTCTGGCACCGAGGAGCCTGGAACTGGACACAAGATTCGAGATGCAGTCTCCCCAGGGCAGAGCAGAGCTACAAACCAAGAGGCTGTACTCTCCTACCAACCAGAGTCAAGTCAGTTCAGCTTTCAGAGCAGCAAACACCACACTGTGTAGCGTTAGCAACAGAGCTCCATCAGCTCTGGCCACGGCTGCCGGTCGAGATGCAGACAGGGTTTATTTGTGTCTTTATTTTATATTCCATTTGCTCGGTCCTATTGTTCCAGCAGGAGTGTTTCCCTGTAGATTTATGCTCTCCGTCAGAAGCAGGCTGAGACTAAGCTCTAGTCTCTGTTGCTCTAACTCACTGTGTACCCCAACGTTTGGGTGCCAGGACGCAACAGCTAGTGCTGAGGAAACAGCCACTCCTAACTTGTGCCTGGAGCCCGGCTGTTTTCTGGTTGCTTGGCTCAGGCTGGGCTCTTGGATGTGGCTGCTCTGACCTTCCAGCTCAGCTGGGGTAGAAGAAAGGCGATGTTTGGGAGCAGCAGTCTGAGGGTCAAAAAGACCGCTCCGCCCTCGCACTTCTCCTCACACTCGGAGTTTTCCAGAGGAGATTTACAGCTTGCGTTTACTTTGGGAGCTTCAGCTGGTTCGGAGATGGAACCAGCAGCCAAGGGTTTTTTCCCCCTGCGGCGTAAGCTCTGGAAAATGTCGTCACCGCGGCGTGTTTGGACCTTCAACCCTGCGCTGCTCCCGCAGAGCAGGAGAGACGCCGCTAACCTGCTGAGAACCTGACGAGGATTTCAGCAGATGTAGAAGACGACCCGAAGTGACCCGATAGGAGCCATCAAAAAACCAGTCAAGTCACTGACCCCAGAAGGCTGCAGTCACCAGGTGACAGACGGGGAGGAAAGCTCTCAACAGGAAGGACTCAGGTTTGCTGCTGTCGTAGATGAGGAGGTT
Organism: Phoeniculus purpureus; assembly: GCA_028565055.1. Lineage (NCBI taxonomy): Eukaryota > Metazoa > Chordata > Aves > Bucerotiformes > Phoeniculidae > Phoeniculus > Phoeniculus purpureus. The sequence goes on along the minus strand of JAOXOE010000856.1, from coordinate 686,729 downwards.
AAAGCGCGTCCACACCCACTCACCTGTCTTACTCTCTTTTTTGAGCTTCCAACTCGGAATATTCCCACCGTCTGGAGCCCTGCAAGAGGAGCACATCAGGCAGCTGCGTTAGTCCACAGCTCTCTGCTGGGAAGTGCGCTGAACCAAAGCCTTCAGCACTGAAAAGAATCAAACCCTCACCACAACGTACTGCTCCAAGACTTGCACTTACCGCCCTGGGGCAAGACTCAGCTCTCTTGGATCAAGAAGCCATCCACTGTAGTTTTTAAGGGCCTCATACCACCCAACTGTTGGGGGACCTGGTTTAGGGGTGAACTTGCAGAGCACCACTGACAGTTGGACTCAATGATCCCAAAGGTCTTTTCCAACCGGAATGATTCTGTGATTCTAATCTGCAAAAGGGCGCCTGTGACCTGCCCGGTGCTGCCATGTTGGTAGTTGCAGTGCCACTCCACCAGGGACAGGGAGGCACTGCTCGGCGCTCGGAGGTGGCACTTCCACGACTGACCGACATCAGAGGACTCAGGCAACACGAGTAAGGTACTTGGGCGGGCAGGAATGGGGAGAACTCTGCCCAGAAGCCTCCAAGAACCATGACTTCTCCTGTGCTGATGGCCCACTCTGCCAGCCTGCAGCATTGCCCTTCGGCTCGGGAAGCCATCATCTAGGTGACTACTGGTGAGATGGTGCCTTAAAGGGGCAAAACAGAAGGGAAAGGGTCTGCCTCTCCAAGATGTCCCTGCGGCTGGAAGCGCAGGCTGGCTTCTCAGAGCACGCAGCCATCTATAGTCCAGTGAAAATGCAGCTGCCCCTCCCGGGACAACAAAACACTCTTACCGTGCTTTTCCAAGTGCTGGCAGCAGCTGTCCACCAGCCGGGGAACCTGCCTGTAAATAGGGTTCAGGCTCAGTTTATTGTCTCGTGCCTTTTCTTTCTTGCTCTGAGCTTCTGCCGGCAAAGAAAGCTGGAGAGCCTCTAACAATCGCGACTGGTTGTCATCAAGGTCCGTTATGGAGTCCACAGACATCGCGCCCTGTAAAACACACACACGTGAGCCACCAGTGCGGCTACAGGACCCTGTCGAGCAAAGACGTCCGGCCACCAGCAACTGGAGCCAACAGGAGAACACCTTTGCTAACGGCGTCTGCAGGCGACTGACTTCGGGACAGCAGTGTCGTCGCACCTGCGCCAGGGCTGTTACCACCAGACTACAAGGAAGAGGCACTGAAAGGCGCCACGTGCTTGGCACCTGCTTGGCCCACGTCTGCACTGCCCCAAGGCTGCCCCGCTCCCCGCGGGACAGGGGCGCGTCGCCGTCTCCGCGGGCACCCACGCAGCGCAGCTGTGGTGTGCGTGGAGACAGCTGCTCGTGCGCAAACCCGAGTCCCACCTCTGCCGAAGCTTGGGCCACTGCACCGGTGAAAACGATGCAGACAGATTTCTACGGCATCAAAGTCACCGGGAACACGACGCCGTGAACAGCAGGGATCCAAATCCTCTGACGCTGTCACACGAGACAGACACAGCTAAGGACGAGGGCTAACGCTTTCTAGATAGTTCTCCTTCACCATCGAATGGTAGGACAAGGGGCAGCGGGTGGGAGCTGGAGCAGAGGAGGTTCCACATCAGTGTGAGAGGGACCTTCTTCATGGCGAGGGTGCCAGAGCCCTGGCAGGGGCTGCCCGGGGGGGCTGTGCAGTCTCCTTCTCCGCAGACGTTTCAAGCCCTCCTGGCCATGCGACTGGACCTAGGGGATCCTGCGGTGGTGGGGGACTGGACTGGGTGATCTCTCGAGGTCCCTTCCGATCCCTAATGCTCCGTGGTTGTGTGATTTTCTTCCCCCAGCGCACAGAACTGATCTTCACCCCCATGCCAGACTCAAGGCAGCCCGCACAGAGCCCACAGGGGCTACAAATGAATGCTGAAGATTCTAGTTCACAGCCTGTCTTTTTCCCCCCCCAGATTACGAAACTTACCCTGCTCTGCCTCTTCGCCTCATGAAGGACTGGTAAACAGACCACAGGGAAAGTCGGAGATGTTTTTGGCTCCACAGCTCCAAACAACGACCAGACCCTTCAGAACACGACCCTGACACCTCGCAGAAGTGCGTTTTCCTGACTCCTTTCGTCACTTACTGCCAAACAGAAACAAACCCAACCCCTCCCAAGTAAACAAGAGTCTCTGGCTACCAGCCAGGTCTGTAACAGTCCTACTAATCAATTTCTCTACTTTGTTTTTACGAGTTTGGGGCTTCACACATCAACACCGACCCCACAGCAGCTCGCAGGCAGCTCCTGTAGGACAGGTGCCCTCCTTTGTGCCCTGTCTGTACCGGTCCCGCTCTGCCTGCACAGCATCCTCACCTCACACATCATCATCACATCACCTAAGCCGGATTCCGAGCCCCAAACCAGATGCGAGTACAGTAGGGTCGCCCTCATCCTTGGGCTCTTTATCAACACTGTAGATTAACTGGGGCACTGACCTCGCCTCAGAAAGAGTGACCTTGAGTCGAGCGGCTGGAGCGCAGCACTGCTAGGCAGCGCCGAGCCCAGGCCAGCAGCCCAGGCCAGCAGCCCAGGCCAGCAGCCCAGGCCAGCAGCCCAGGCCAGCTCCAACTTCACATTTCAAAGCGCATTGAAAATGCTGCCAACATAATCCACGGGTCCAGCTCCAGCTCAGCCAGAGCTGTTAGCCTGGGCTCAGCCAGACCTGTCCGACTGCTGAGGACTGACGCAGACCGTGCAAGCTGCTGCCCACTACTCGAGGACTGTTAGCACTGACACGGTGCTACTCGGGACGGCAACGTCCAGCAAGTGCAGAGCAGCCAAGGTCCATCTCCTAGGCATCACCGAGCGCCAAGTGGGCACCAGTCCCTGGCTCACCATGACCAGCTCAAAACCAGTCCCTAGCTCACCATGACCAGCTCAAAACCAGTAAGCAGGTGAGGCTTAAGCTAAGCACACAAACCCATGAAGGAAAGTGGTGACTAAAGACGAGATGGAAAGATGAGAAAGAAAATGAAGGCAAATAGGACTGGTGGGGGATGACAGTCAGACAAAGCTCTGATGTACTTGTTAAGGGGTACAGAAAGCTGCACCTTGAGTACTGGGTCCAGTTTGGGCACGTCAGGGAGACATCGAGTGGCTGGAGTGAGGGCAGAGGAGGGCAACAATGCTGTGGAAGGGCCTGGACAATCAATCTGATGAGGAGAGATGGAGAGAGTTGGGGCTGGTTGGTTTGAGGAAGAGGAGAAACCTCATCGCTCTCTACAACTACCTGAAAGGACCCTGCAGAGATGCTGGTGCTGGGCTCTGCTCACAGGTCATTAGTGACAGAAGCAGAGGGAAGGGCTTCAAGCTCCACCAGGGGAGAGCTAGGTTAGATATCAGGAAGAAATTCTTCCTGGACAGAGCGGTCAGGCGCTGGGCTGGGCTGCCCAGGGTGGGGGTTGAGTCCCCATCCCTGGATGAGTTTAAAAGATGCTCAGATGTGGTGTTGGGGGTGGATCTGGCTTAGGGGTGACCTTGTAGAGTGGGGTTGCTGGTTGGACTCAGTGATCCCAGGGGCCTTTTCCAACCTGAGTGATCTGTGACTCTGTGAAAGCTTTTCTCCTTTGGAAAGACGAGCAGTACTGCTGAGCATAAGCACCCCTCCAGAGTACGCACAGGATCACGTCCTGCCCGAGGCCGATCACACGGGAGGCTGTTTCAGTAATCGAGCGACTACAGCTGAGCTCCCAACACCTGAATAAACTTCAGCTGCATCATGAAGGTAACTAGACAGCACAAAGCACCCTGTGGGCGATGAGGGCCTCATCCTCCAGCTGCTGGGCACAAATCCTGTGCAGAAGAAGCTGCAACAGACACTTCTCTCGAGCTCGTCAAGGAGAAATAGCTGAGACTTTCCCCAACAAGGGGTACAAGGTGATGCTGGGGGCAGACCTGATGCTGTGACTGCAGTGGCTGAGTGTCTGAAGACCCTCTGGAACACACTCCAGTGAATGGTACAGCTGACAGCTACCAGGAAAGAAGGCAGGGGACCGGGGTCCGAAGGCAGAGGACCGGGGTTCCGAAGGCAGGGGACCGGGGTCAGAAGGCAGGGGACCGGGGTCAGAAGGCAGGGGACCGGGGTCAGAAGGCAGGGGACCGGGGTCAGAAGGCTTCATTTCATTCAGTTTACCCCAGTTCCACCCCACCGTGGCTGGAAACGCTCTGCCCAGCATTTCTCTGCAGTGGCTGTTTCATCTGAGGGGTGAGAGGAGGTGACAGCACTGTGTTCCAAGGCCTGCCCTCACACCCCGAACTCTTGCTCAGGTTACTTCATGGGGCTTTCACAGCAAGTATTCTGCGGTGCGTTTTCTCTGCCTCCACTGCAAATTAAATAAAAAGGCAGCAATTCTAGAACTTCTCTCAAGGTCCCTTCCAACCCCTGATGTTCTGTGATTCTATCCCATGTTTTCCCCAAAAAAACCCCCTAAATCAACCTAATGAAGTTACTGGCTGCTGGGCTGGAAAACTGGGAAGTTGGGAGCGTGAACTGCACTTACAAGGAACAGAACGCTGCAAACAGGGGCTCGACCTACGCGAGACAGAGGATGAACCTTTAACTCAAACCGCAGCCCCGCCTTCTGCTGCCAGAGACATCTCCATCGCCTGCGGACAGAAACGTCCTTGAAGAGCCTGGTCCCAATCTACCCCCACAGCTTCTTACCCACCGCAGAGGACGCGATCAGAATTAGACCGCTGGGATTCACAGCAGTTGTCAGATTTAGGTACAAGGTCGGGGAGCCAACGACATCAGCACCTACATAAAGAGCCACCGCTCGGGTCAGTCTCCCCCAGGCTGAGGACCGGTGAAGTTAAACTACAACGACCCAGAGGAAAGGAGGAAGACTCTAAGAGAGTGCACAGGAGTCCTTCTGACCAATCTCTCTGCCCTCTGTGCTCTGTACTGGATTTGCACAGCCCATTTGTTCCTCTCACAGCAGCACCTGCAAAAGGTTTCCGCTAGAGCTAGGAGCTTCCCAGTGTCCGCAGGCAGTTCCCACCGTCGAATAAGCCAACAAATCCACGGAAAACGACCGCCTGGCTGCGACAGAAGACAATCTCCACAATCCAGACTCAACAGGGCTTGTTTCCCGTCCCGCTCGACCCTCTGGACCCACTGGCACCGCCAAGGGTCTACTTACACGCCTCCTCGCTCGTGGCGCTGGCTCAGGCGTGTTCGGAGAAGTGGATTCGTTGGGTGTCTCTGAGGTCGAGCTGAGAGATGAGTTACTGCTGGAAAGCTCTTTGTTCTGCCGTTTGGTTCCAAAGGGCAAGAGAAAGGCCACGAAATCCGAAACATCTCTTTGCTCTTCTCTCTGAGAGTCCTGCTTGAGCTTGTAGGCTCGGTCGTTGGCGATCACTTGGGACAGGGGCATTCCAAAGGCCTGCGGGATGAACTCTGCAAGGACAAAGACAGGATTCACCGGCCACCTGAGAGCTACTTAGTGCAGAAAGAACCATCAGCTGATAACAAGACAAACAATCCCAAGTCCCTTTAAAGAGAGAATCATTCCAGTGAGACCCTGGGCTGCACAATAACATTCAGACAGGAAAATTAGTAGTGGAGATGTGCCAGGTCACTGGAGCCTGTGGAATCCTGCAGGATGCCAAAAAGAACCGTGGAAATCCACCTGGGAGCAGATCTAATTGAGATCTTAAGCTCCACCGAAAGCAACTGGCCACATCCAGATGGTGCAGAGGGCCAGCGAAGGCTCCAGTAACCTAATTCTGAGACGAAGCAGCCCAGCTGCACACGGCCACGGCTCTCGTGAGCCCTTCACCAGACTGTTCTCACACAAGTGCTGCAAGGCACCAGTTGAGGGGGACAGGCAAAGGCAGGGGCATCAGGAGTACTGTCTCCAGTTCTGGGCACCTCAGCTGAAGGGGGACCCAGAGCTGCTAGAGAAAGGCCAGCACAGAGCCACAGGGATGATGGAGGGAGGGGAGCATCTCCCTGCTGAGGAAAGGCTGAGGGAGCTGGGAAGAAAGGAGCCTGAGGGGTAACCCCATGGATGTTGATCAGTGTGGGAAGGGTGGGTGTCAGGAGGATGGAGCCAGGCTCTGCTCAGGGGCACCCAGTGACAGGACAAGGGGCAGTGGGTGGGAGCTGGAACAGAGGAGGTTCCACATCAGTGTGAGAAGGACCTTCTCGTCAGTGAGGGTGCCAGAGCCCTGGCAGGGGCTGCCCAGGGCGGTTGTGGAGTCTCCTTCTCTGGAGACATTTCAAACCCCACCTGGCCATCTTCCTGTGTGACTGGATCTAGGGGATCCTGCTGTGTCAGGAGGATTGGACTTGGATGATCTTTTGAGGTCCCTTCCAATCCCTACTGTTCTGTGGTTCTGTGCCTCACCTCCTTTGAAACTGGTGGTCAGTGTGACACTGTAGGTACAACAGGACCTATGGGCAAACTGTAAAGTTCCTCTGAGCACCCAACCTGGGCAGCTGCTGCCACTTCAATGTCTCCGTTCAAGACTGCAAAGACTTAGAGGTAAGGAGCTCTGCTCAGCTTGCCTGTCCTAAATAATTCTGAGAAGATGTGCCCCATTTGACTTCTCCAGGAGGTTTTCTTAGTCCTAGGGGATCCTGCTGTGACAGGAGGATTGAACTAGATGGTTTTTTGAGGTCCCTTCCAATCCCTAATGTTCTGTGATTCTTTGTGGGCAGAACATCATAGCTGCACTATCTTCTTCCCACTCATGTTGAGTTCAGCAAAGGATTGGGTGGGGAGAGCCCTTGAGAGGCCTCTCTCTGTACCAGTCTCCCATGAGGTGGGATGAGCTGTACCTCTTCCAAACCAGCAGCAGCAGATCCAGCTCTTGAAGTGGGCAGGAAGCCACGCAACTGGGAGTAGCTGCTTGCAGCTGCCAAGACCTCACATTTGTATGTTAGTGATGCAGATAGAATCTCATAAACCAGTCTCCATCCTGCTTTACTGCTGATTTAATGATTGGAGGAAGAACTCGACTGTTTATTAAAACATTAGACAGTAAAGTTTAACAATGGACTGTAAAGGGTTTTGTTTTTCCATCCTCCTGGTTGTTAAAACAACAAAACATTGGGCTGAAGAGGGACCCGCTCCCGGTCTCCAAATCCAGAATGGCCGCACGGGGTTGGGATGTGACTGGGCAGCGCTCCCGCCGTCAGGCAGGATGAAGAGGTTGGCTTTGCTGCTTCCATGCTTGGCAAATCCAGTGTCTGGAGAAGGGTGGGGCTGTCTCACAAGGCTTGGCGTTGGTGGAGGGGATGGGACAGCACAGCTGCCTTCTGAAGGCTGTTGCTGATCAGCAGCTCTAACTCTGAAGCTTGCCGGAGGGGTTTGCTTCATCACCCTTCTCCTTCCGCTCTGGCAGGAGGCACCTCTGCTGAGAGGCCCTGGTGGGAGCCAAGTCCTTCAGTGCATTGCATGGGTCTGAAGGATGGGAAGCCTCCAGCTCTTCTGTCGTTGCAACAGCCTAAGCTGGTTAAGGCCCGGAGCCCGTGAGATTGCTGGGGGTAAAAGCATCTTCAGGCATCGTAGGTGCAGCTCACATCTAGTTCTGAGCTCTACAAGTGACTTCTAAGATTGAGGTGGGGAGGGTCTGCAAATGGGCTGTGGGATGGTTCTGGTCGTAACCCCTTCCAGCCTGGTTTCTGGGCTGAGCTGGTAGGTCTGGCTTCTCCTGGGGTCAGAGGAGAAAGAAAGAGCTTCCTAGGATCTAGATGATCTTTTGAGGTCCCTTCCAATCCCTGGTGTTCTGTGATTTTTGTGGTCACGGATCCTGTCTAATAGAGCTCAATCTCAAGAGATGTTACAGCCCTTTACAGCTACCTGGAAGGAGGCTGTGGGGAGGCTCCCAAATAGCTCGTGACAGGAGGAAATGGCCATAAGCTGCACCAGGAGAAGGTCAGCTTGGAAATTAGGATTAATTTCTTTAGGGAAAGAGCAGTTAAACATTGGAACAGGCTGCCCAAGGACCTCATGGAGTCCATAACCCTGAAGGTGTTCAAAAGGAGAGTAGATGTGGCACTTTGGGACATGATCTGGTGGTCATGGAAGTGTTGAGCTGAAGGTTGGACTTAATGCTCTTAGAGGTCCTTTCCAACATTCTGTGATTGCTCCTTACAACTACTTGAAAGGAAGGTGTAGAGAGGCAGGGCTTGGTCTGTTCTCCCCAGTGGCCAGTGATTGGATGAGGGGAAATGGCCTTCAGCTGTGACGGGGTGGTTCAGGTTGGATGTCTGGAGGAATTTCTTTCCTGAAAGGACTGTCAGGCACTGGAACAGCTGCCCAGTGAGGGGTTTGAGTCCTGTCCCTGGAGGTGTTGAAGAGAAGGGTAGATGTTGCATTGGGGGACAGGATTTAGTGGTGCTGATAGCACTGGGAAAAGGTTGGACGCGATGAGACGTTTAAAACCCACCTGGATGTGTTCCTGTGTGACTTGGTCTAGGGGATCCTGCTGTGGCAGGGGGATTGGACTGGATGATCTTTGGAGGTCTCTTCCAATCCCTAATGTTCTGTGATTCTGTGATCTTGAAAGCCTCTTCCAGCCGAAACTGTTGTGTGATTCTGTAAAGCTGCTGGCTGTAGCTGCAGCGTGCAGGAAAGAGCTGGGTAGCAGGTGAAGCCCTTTGCTTTCAAACACCAGAACGACGTATTGGCACACAAGCCGTTCGGAGTGCGTCTGTGCAGACGCATTTCTCTACGTTCTTCCCTCCCCACCTCTATTTCCTCACCCAGCGTCGCTCTGCACATTGCAAAAACACAGACAAAAGACTAAAATTAAGTCCCTTATCATCGCCAAGTCATCAGAATCTAGTAGCGCAGCCGCCGGGCATTTATCTTCCCCGAGCTCTCCCCACTTCAAGATCTAATTTAATGATTCTTTCCGTCCCATCTTTCCGTTCTATTATTTATAAGAAACAACCTTCACCCCTCCCTTGCCGGCGTTTGCAGGGCTGTGGAGCGCAGCGGCAAGGTGGGGGAGCAGTTTTGGCGATGTTTCCATAGCTACCTAGCAGCTAAATGTGGTTTGTTCCATTTTAAAGTCGGCCAACACACGGGCACGCACGCGTACGCACGACCTCCGGCACGCCGGCAGCTCATGGATCACCGGATCGAGTGCAGCCGGGCTAATCCCTGCCCTGCCCGTTATGTTCCTGGGTTTAAAGGGGTCCTCGCTGCATAAATAACTGGTAGGGCAGTGCTCTCGCTGGATGAGGCAGGAGGATAAACATGGTGTTCCCTGCTTGCTCTCCTCTCAACGCGTGTGTTCCAGTCACTCGCTAGCTCCCTGGAATGTTCTTAGGGATATTTTCACCCAGGCGTTGGGAAGTCGGAGGTAGGATGGTGTCCTCTCGTGGTAAATGGCATCTTTGCAGCCTCACATGGGCTGTGCGAACCAGCACCCATGGAGAGAGAAGGGGGTGTCATGGGACTGCGGGGTCGTTTCGGTGGCCAAGCTCTTTGGCTGAAGCTTTTGTGCAACCACATGCAGAGCCATCACAGCAGCTGTCAGCCCCCTGGTGCAAGCAAAGTGTGGCCAGGGGCACTAGGGATGTCATTCTCCCCAGGCACTGGGGAGGTCTCCCCTTGACTACTGGGCTCCTCACTTCAAGAAAGAGATGGAGGGGCTGGAGTGGGTACAGAGGAGCAACAACACTGGGGAAGGGACTGGAGGGAAAGGCTGATGGGGAGAGGCTGAGGGAGCTTGGGGTGTTTAGCCTGGAGGAGACTCAGGGGGGACCTTCTCCCTCTCTACAACTCCCTGAAGGGAGGTTGGAGTCAGGTGGGGGTCAGGCTCTTCTCCCAGGCAACCAGCGCCAGGACGAGAGGGCAGGGCCTGAAGCTGCCAGGGGAGGGTTAGGTTAGATGTTAGGAAGCCCTTCCTCATGGAAAAAGTTACCAGACCCTGGACTGGAGGAGCTGAAGGACAGCCTGGCTCCTGAAGGGAGCTATAAGAGAGCTGGGGAAGGGCTTTTTGCAGGGGTTGGTAGTGATAGGACAAGAGGAAATGGCTTTAAGCTAGAAAAGGGGAGATCTAGATGAAGTCTTAGGAAGAAATCCCTCCCTGTGAGGGTGCTGAGGCTCAGGAACAGGTTGCCCAGTGAGGTTGTGGCTGCTCCATCTCTGGAAGTGTTCGGGGCTGGGTTGTACGGGGCCTTGATCAACCCGGTCTGGTGAGACATGTTGCTGCCCATGGCAGAGTGGTTGGAACCAGATCATCTCTGAGGTCCCTTCCAACCCGAACCACGATTGATATTTTCTTGCTGTTGAAAAGCAGCAAACCCAACCCCAAAACCTCATTCATTCAAGTCGAGGCTTTTTCTGCTGCTGAAGCAGTTTCCCGGAAGCAGTCGTCATGCAGACTCACAGCTCTGTAAATGTGAGAGTTATTTCTGACACCAGTAAATCACCGCTCCGTGTGCAGCAGCACCGTTTCCTTACCTCTCCCCGGCGGGTCGCGATCATGAGTTAGGTGTTTGCAGCTCGTCTGCAGTTTTTGGAGGTGACAGGGGGGTTGTACGAGGTTGTCTCCACCTGATTTTATGCAGACGGAAGGGGAGAAAAGTGATTAGTGCTTTTGAGAGAGAAATGTCGACTAAATTGCTGTTCTGATCAAGGGAAATCAACCACCCCGTGTAATGATCTGCTGTCAGTGAAAGCCAATCATGCGCCTTCACGGCAAAATTAAGACCTTGTGGTTGGGGTTTGTTGGGGCGTGTTTTCTCCTTGCCCTTCTGCTGTAGAAAGATCTGTATTTTTTCTCCTGCAAAATACCTTATCGTGAACCAGGGAGAACAGACTCTAACCTCTGTCATCAGGAGATTTCACATGTCTCTGCCACGTGCAGATTAAATACAGCCCTGGCCAGGTAGGCTGTGCTCGCTGATACCCGGCTCAAGTGACAGACGAGGCTGAAGAGCTGTGAAGCCTGGGCCAGTAACTGGCTCCCTTTGCTGTGCTGCCCTGCCACTGGATCCTCTTTTCCACCAAGTTTTCCATGGCTGCACGTGGTGGTGGTCCCACCAGGCAGCAAGACTCCATCTGCCTGCTCCAAGGCCAGGGCTTTCATGCTTTTGCCACCCCTGAGGTAAGTTTCTCTCAGCTGGACTCAACAGCCTACAGTGATGGAGACCGTGCAAAGCTTCTTCTATTTATTTAATTTTTTTAATTTATTTTCAGGACGTTCTTTCCAATGTCTTACCGAACTTCTCATGCTGCAGTTTAAGATCAGTAGTTTTTATCCTGTCTGTTGTGGACAGGGAGAGCAGCTTCCCTCCCTCCTGCCACTGACTTTTATGCGTTTGAAGATAATTCCAGTGGCTCCCCAGTCATCTGCTCTGCAGCCAGAATGGCCCCCATGTGCTCCCTTTACTCCTCTCTGGTGGTGTTTCCTCCAGGCGTTGTCACCGCTGTCGCCTGGACACTCATCCCTGTCTCTGTTCATGCGCGGTGTGGCTGCTTTATTGGAGCTGAGCAGAGCATGAGGATTGCTTCTTCTGTGGGCTGTGTGTGAAGAAAAAGCCAAGTTCCAAGGCAGGGGCACTGCATCTATTCCCAGCTTGCACTGGAAACCAGTACATGTATAGGCACTAGGTGTAGCACTGGGGAAGACCTGTCAGGGCACATGCAGTCCTCTCCTCATGCAAGCACAGAATTCACAGAATCCAGAATGATTGAGGCTGGAATAGCCCTCTGAGCTCATCCAGCCCAGACCAGGACCTGACATCACTGCAGCAGCCAGACCAGGGCACTAAGGGCCACAGCCAGGCTGTCCTTCAACACCTCCAGGGATGGGGACTCCACCACTG
>JAOXOE010000856.1:647936-674788 GCA_028565055.1 Phoeniculus purpureus | reverse complement strand
ATAATCTATTGCAAAAAATAAAACAATAGCACAGTTTATCCAAAACCATTTACTGGTTGGCTGATTTATACTGATGACAGCAGCAAAATCTAAAATAATTAAAAAAATACTGAGTTCCACAGCAAAAAGGATGAGACTTCCCTCTACAATCTTTGCTCTGCACCTTTGGTTTGTAAAATGGGAAAGGAAAATAAGAACTGAAAGGAAAAGGAGGAGGGAGGGAGGGAGGACACACAAGAGAGACAAAAAGTCCTATGAAATCCTTGGCTAAGAGAAGCAGCTCCGACGTCAAGTCTCCAGCCATCGTCTGTCCCCGCTTTGGAGGGGGTTTTGCACAACACAAACTGCAGGGATTGTCTGTGGAGGCTGAAGGACAATCTAGAGGCCCCCCCCCAGCGCTGGGAGAAAGGGGATTAAAGGCAGAACTGCTGGGGTTTCCACCTCTGCCCCCACCCCAACCCCAGCCAGAGGGAGACAAGAAAAAGTGGTGGGGGGCAGAAAGAAGAGGAGCCTCACAGCAACTGTGCATAAAGCAGCACAAGCGATGCTTCTCCCTCCGACCCTGATCGACCGCGGTGCCTGCAGAGCTGCTCCCTCTCAGGAGTCGCCTCCAGAGAGGAGTTTTGCTGCTTCGAAATCAAAATTAAATGAAAGGGGCAGCTGCCTAATGATGGTGGATGATGGAAGCGGGGATTCCAAGGGGAAAGCCCCCGAAGAAAGTTCTCCACACACAAAGCCATCAGGTCAGTCGCTCCTGGTTCCAGCTCTGTGCGTCTGGCCGTGGCCGTGGGGCAGCAAGGGGAGGCTTCAACACCCCTGCAGCTTCTCCGAAGGCAGTGAGAGACCTTCCACGGGAGAACACTACAAACAGAGGGAGGAAAACCGCTGCGGGGCGCTCCCAGCTACAACTGCTGTTATTCTTGTTGCTGTGATGGGACAATCGCTGCCGTTCAAGGAAATCAAAGAGAAAGAAAAAGGCCAGTGATGGTTTGGGACAATTTGGCACAAAGAAGCCCAGCTGGGATCTTCCTGGTTGGGTTACAGCAGAGATGGGGTCCTGCGAGCTACTCAGGGCTGGCTGGTGACTTCAAACCCCCTGTTGGCACAGGGCTGAGGGGGGGTGAGGGAAGGGGCATGAAGCCCCAACACGCCTGTTGCCAGCAGCTTCTCTCCCAGCCGCCTCACTCCTGTCCCTGGGGTCTCTTCCTTTTCTCTCCTGCCAGCTCTCCAGCCAGACACATTCAGGAAGCAGCTGGACAGGCTTTTTGGCACAAGGCAGGGCATCCCGAGGAGCGCTGATGGCTGCTGAGGACGGCGATCCCCTGGCTCATCAGGGTCTGGAGGAAAAGGAAGACCGGCTACCCCGCCTGACCCCTCACAGGTAGCCCGAGGTCAGGAAGGGCTGGTCCCCCCGCACGCGGCTCAGGTGGATCATGGCTCGGTCGTAGGCCACCTGCACCGACTTGCGGATGCTGGTTTTGCGGCCTTCCAGCATCTTCAGCTTGTCCACCGTGTCGTCCACGCCGAGGGGATAGACCTTGTCACGCGGGAGCCACTGCCTGCAACAGAGAACACGGAGGGCCGTCAGCGAGGGGGAAACAGGGAAAGAGCAGCAGGTACCCGGGGGCCTCCTGCCTGCCCTCGAGAGGTTGCGGCTGAGCTGTCTTGAGGCCGACTGGCTCTTGTAGCAAGGAGTCAAACCTCAGGAGACACCCAGACAAGGTTAAGTCCTCCAGCTCCTCAAGAATCCCCTACAGATCTCAGCAGCAAGGAGGCCTGGGTGGCAGCTCCTCCCCAGGAGCAGCGACGCTCGTGTGGGCTGTTCGTTTGGAGTTACTGCCCCACAGTGATGCTGCAGATATTTGAACACCTGCAGCTGGCAGAGGAGACCCAACAGTAGCCCAGTAGAGCCGTTTTCTCTCTCAGTAGAGCCTTTCCTTAGCTTTCAATCATCTTTGGAATTTCAGGGGAAACTTGGAAATTCCTGGGTTCCACAGAGCAGCAAATACAGGGACTTCCATGGAGTCTGTTACTGCAAAGACTCATCTCTTAGAATCACAGGATGTGTTGGGTTGGAAGGGACCTCCAAAGGTCAACCAGTCCAACCCCAAGCAGGGCCAGCACTCACCAGACCAGGCTGCACAGAGCCCCAGCCAGCCTGACCTTGAATGGCTCCAGGGATGGGACCTCCACCATCTCTCTGGGCATCATCCCTCATCTCCAGGGATCCTCCACCCTGAGATTCCAGACCCTTCTCCTCCTGTCCAGCCTCACTCTGTCCTTTTCCAGCTTCAAACCATGACCCCTCATCCTATTGTTCCCTGTCCTTGGGAACAGCCTTCCCCAGCCTTCTGAGAGGTTCCTTTCAGGGATGGGAAGGTCACTAGAAGGTCCCCTCGAAGCCTTCTCCTCTCCAAGCTGAACTACTCCCAACTCTCTCAGCCTGTCCCCAGAGCAGAGGGGCTCCAGTCCTCTGAGCATTTCCATGGCCTCTGGACTCGCTCAACAGCTCCTCATCTTTCTAGTGCTGGGGGCTCCAAAGTGGCTGCAGGACTCCGAGTGAGGTCTCCCCAGGGCAGAGCAAAGCATAGAGGCAGGATCCCCTCTCTCCATCCGCTGGCCACACAACTTTACAGGTCTTCCTGTTTCACACAAGGAGCCTCACCACCTGTTTTTACAGCACTTCCCTGCTCTGTGGCTCATTGCACCAGGCTGGGTTATCGGTGCCATGTGGGCAGGGTCAGCCACTGAGCTGAAATCAGTAGCATCAGTCTGGGAGAGAACAGGAAAAGCTTTGGGACAGTTTACAAAATCCCAGAATGACTAAGGCTGGAAAAGCCCTCTGAGCTCATCCAGCCCAGACCAGGACTTAACATCACCCATCGGCCAGACCAGGGTACTAAGGGCCACAGCCAGGCTGTCCTTCAACACCTCCAGGGATGGGGACTCCACCACTGCCCTGGACAGTCCATTCCAGGCTCTGATCACCCTTTCCTTGAAGAAGGGCTTCCTAACATCCAACCTAACCCTCCCCTGGCAGCTTCAGGCCCTGCCATCTCTTCCTGGCACTGGTTGCCTGGGAGAAGATCCCAACCCCCACCTGACTACAACCTCCCTTCAGGTAGTTATAGGGTGCAAGTGCATCTCTCAGCTGAGTTTTCAATGTTTGGGCTATAGCTAATGAAATTCACCTCTAGACTCAGCCAACAGAACTCTTGAGATGCTCTTCACCACTTCACCCTTGTCACCCTTCAAACACTTACAATTTGCAGCCCAAGTTCATTTACAGGACAGGTTAAACCCAGCTGGGTCCTGCTGCCGAGCCCCGTCGCTGTGCTGAAATTAAAGCCAGGATAATTAGCAACGAGGACTCGAGTGTCCTGGAGCTGTAGATGGTGCTGATAGGCAGGACTGTAACATTATAGCTCCAGCTTGGGATACTGCTCTGTCCCACCTTGCTCTGACCTCGAGGCGGTTGCACAGCCACTGATGTCTCAGGTGCCTGTGTGCCCAGCACCCTGGTGTGGAATTATCTGCGATGTGACTGCTCATTTCCAGCAGAACGTTAAACATTGCTCCTTTTCTGTAGCACGGCTTTTTAATTTCCCTCCCCAACAGAAGCGATTGTTTATGTTGTAAATGCCACATTAGTCCCTGTGAAATGGAGATGGAATTGATTTTCATTTCAGAGATTTCACAGCTTGCCCCAGAACTTTTCTGCTTGATTGCCGGTGCTCAGAGAGGCGCGGGGCTCTGCGAGAGTCAGAAGCGGCGAGTGCAGCGTGCTAGGGACAAATGCGAGAGTCTGGCGTCAAACGTGGCTCCCCCTGCTCCGCCTGTCCATGATTTCACAGCCATCACCAGTCTGTGTCCTCACGTCTGCCTTCCTGCCTGCCTTCACAAGCAGCAGTTCAGTCCAGGGCTGTCACTGAGCTTTCAGAACTTGTTATGCCACCAGTGGGCAAGCTGAGAGGTCAAGGAGCTGCCTGGTGATTTCTTTGTTCTTGAGGGGGATGCTTGGATCATCCTCTCCCTTCCCAACCGTGTCTTGCTGCAACCTATGACAAGCAGGGTGAGGTGGCCCCGGGCCATCCCTAGCACAAGACAGCCAGCTCTGGCTGGTGCTCACTGCTTTCTCTTGGCTCAGTCCTGGCTGTCGTGTCTTCTGTACTTAGGTTTTTTCCTTGTTGTGGGTATGGTTGGGCTAGGTGATCTAGGAGGGCCCTTCCAACCATGGTTACTCTGTGATTCTGTGGTTCTAAGTGGGCAAGTCTGAAGGAGGATAATCCTGAAGAAAGATAAATCTGAAGAAGAGTAAGTCTGAAGGAGCACAACTCTGAAGAAAGCTAAGTCTAAAGAAGGGTAAGGCTGATGGAGAGTAAGTCTGAAAGAGGATGAGTCTTTCTGAGTTTTTGGTGGTGGTGTAATGGAAACTCCATTTCTTCCAGCCCAGCTCAGCTATGCCTCCAGGGTCAGAGAAAAAGCATCTGTCACGGTTCCCTTCCTGCTGGGTTTCACACGAACCTACTGTACCAGTGGTCATGTAGACAGGACCATCAGTCCCCATCATTTAGCTCATTCCGTATGAAGATGACTTGAAAGTATCTGGAGAGGTGGAATGAGCCTCACCTGGTTTACAGGGTTGCAAAGACATCTTGTCCTCTTGGATATCAGCCAGAGCAGTGGGAGTTGTGATCTTCTGGGTGTTTTCTGGTCCTCGAGCAGTGTGGAAGCTCCTCTCTGCTGCCATAGCTCTTTCCCCTGTCACAGGCCTCGTGGCTAATCCCTATGAGCCCATGGCAGACTGGTTGTGCGAAGGGAACACGTGTGCCCTCCTCAATATCTCAGTGAATCATTTACGAGCGACCCGAAGGCTGAAATATGTTTGCGTCACCCGTTTCTCCAAGAGCGCTACAGGAAGGAGCACTTCATAAATAACGGGGCTCGAGCACAGAAAGTTCATAAACATGAGAGCCTGGTGCAGATTTTGCTGCCAATAACTCACTATTGTGGGGTTTTACAGAGGGCAAAGGCGGAAAAAAAGCAGAGTTCTCCCCTTTATCACCGTATAAAAGAATTAAAAGAAGCGGGACAATCGTCGGTTCTCTTTCCAAATGCGTTTTTGGAGCAGAATTCCTCCCGTATGAGGTCCCCTCTAGGCAGTGGAGCAGGGTACAGCCTCGTATGCGCAGCAGAGGGGCAGAGAATGGCGAGGAAGTGGCACGAAGACAATTTGCTTGGACTGGGGAGGAAGATGCGCTCTGACAAGGATAGATGGAACGAGGCTGTTGCCAGCAAAAATCTCGAGGAATTGCGAGCCAAGCTGGGGGGGGAGCCTTGGATGCAGCGAGCATGCAAATCTCCTTGTGTTTTTTGGTTCTGAAGCAGTAGAAGAGCAGGGGAAGGGGAGGGGGGTTGGAGAAAAAGCCAAAGCAGCTTTGTCAAGTCTGACATTCCTTTTGCATCCAGAAGTGGGTATTGATTTTCCACCCGTGACTGCTCCAAATGAGAATTTCAGTGTCGCGGCTAAGACGGGCACTCGTGTTCCTTATCGCTTTAAATATGATTACCTGCACTTCATGGTTTCATGGTTCAAATCGTAATGAACTTTGCCAGCCAAGCCCAAGCTGGCTTGGGCGCGTTGGTGCGCGGGATCAAATGAATCCTCTCGACGCTTACTCACAGCTCTATCTCCAGGCTACAGGTTTATTGACTTACCACTAATTTTCTTGTCAGGATAATTCTTCCAATCAAGATTTAAAACAAACGGGGAGGTAACTAAAGTGCCGGAGATGTGAGCCCTAATGCGTTCTGATTGGATTAAGATACCTCTGAGCGTGGCTCTTCCGTTTAGCGGGGTGGGAGATGGGAAGTGGCCGAGGCTTTGGTGCAAAGCTTTTCTTGGAGGGAGCAGGTTGGGTTGTTTGTTTAGAGCAAATCTGTTCTTCCATGCCGGCATCTGCTGCTCTGTGTTTGCTCGCAGGGGAAACTTTAAAAAAAAAAAGAAAAAAGAAGAAAAAGAAAGAAAGGAATAGATTATTCCCACTGCATCAACCTACAGGCGGCTGCTGGCTGCAATTTTCTTCAATTTCTTGCCGTGAAAAGCCAGCCCGTTCATTCTCTAAGTGCTGCTTTTGTGTGTGACCTATATTTTCAAAACTGATGGGGTCACCACCTCCCTCCTCCCAACCTGTTGAACCAAAGAGTGGTTGAGATCTCTCCTAGATTGTGTTTATCTCGAAGATTATTTAAAAAGCAAGGTAGCTATTACTAATAAGACAGGGTTCTTGTAGTGGGCTTTGATTTTTATGGTTTATTTTCCCCCTCTTTGGAAATGAAAATCCCAGCCTGGCTCCTCCTGACCAGGGAAAGTGCTTTTTCCTTCCTTCACGTCTCTGTCCTTCAAAGTTGATTTCAAAAGCGCGTAATCTCTCTCCATTCATCATCTTCTGACCCTGTTTCTCATTTGCGGTCGCTGTTAGGCTGGCTGCCAAGCGTAAGGAGGTGTCGTAGCTTGTCAGCTCCTTTTGAAGGCAGCATATTTGTGCATAGGATACGCACAATTTCAGCTCTCCGCTTGTTTAATGACACGTCTCATTCCCGCTCGATTGGAGCTTCACCCTGGTGCAGGCAGAGCCAGGTGAGATGCAGCAGCCCGCATTCATCCCGGCTCGGTACTTCTGTAGCTCTTTATTGAGTTTGGGGTCTCTCTTTCCCCATCTGAAGTTCCTCTCTTTTTTTTTTTCTTCTCCTTTAATCTCCCTTTCTATTAAAAGTCTTCCCAGAGCTAATGTAATAAATTTAGATCCAAAGCCAGATGCAGAGCACAACTTTTGGCAGAGAACACTCGATCAGAAGACACTGCAAATGAAATATGCTTTTCCCTTGGGGATTATTCTACAGTTTAATTTAATTTGATATTTCAAATTAAATTAATTCAAATGGTTATGCAGTTTCCAGGGAAAACAGACTTCATTTATGATGTTCTGCCGCCGAATTGTTTTGCTCCTATCGTCTATCTTATATCGTTATCCAGGAGTGATAAGTGGCGACAACGCAAGGTTTTCTCCTGCCCTTTGTTTTGCATTCCCCATCCTAAAGGGAACAGAAGGATTTCCTTCTCTGTCTCTTAGTCCAACATTTCCTTTTTCTTGGCTGAAAATTAGGCTGTTAAAAAAGATAAAGTAAACCTGAGGAGTTCTGCTGCTGGAGTGTCCGCTGTCGCTTAGGATTCCAGACGCTGGATCAGCCCCGGAACAACATTGTCCAGGTGGACTCCCATGGGTTTTCTTTACCATCATCTCGCAGCGCTTTTGAAATGAGTGATTTATTCACTGAGGCTTTTCTCCACAGGCTCTGATTATCCAGAGTCATCAAGGAACTTGCACCGAGCTCTGAAGTACATTAAGCCAAGGTAATTCAGGGAAGTGTTAGCATCTGGAAATGTATGTGAGCACTTTCCTATCTGCTGGCCTGGAGAAAAGCCATTCCACTCGACAGGGGAGAAGGAACTCTGCTAATACCACACGAGGCTTTGGAAGAGCTCATAAAACTGGTTTCATTTGCCGGTCAGTGGAGATCTAGTACTTCCTATACAAGATGTTTAGGTGTTTTGGAAACAGGAGCAGTGCTTGTTTGTCTGAGGTGACAGGCACACCAAGGGTCTGCCCTGCGCTCCTGGCTTTTTTCCACCGTCAGTGGGTTTTGTAGGGAGAAAAATCTTTCTCAGCCATCACAGCCAGTGGATTAGAGAAATACAAATATCAGCTAAAGAGAATGGAGCTGGCTGCGCTCGGGTGTGTGCAGAAAGGAAAATGAGGAGCGTTGGCATCTCTTCTGATGAGGAAGGCTGAGTGCTGAGTTGGACATAGTCCTGTCTTGCCTCCTGCCCACAGACTGTCCTGGGTCAGGGGTCTTGGGGTGACTGAGCTTCTCAGCTGTGTGTCTTCAGCCGGGGCAAACACATCTCCTTGAACCAGTCTCTCATCAGCAAAGGAAGGTGGGTCACAGCATTTGGGATTGATTCTCTCATGGAAGTGCATTGGGTTTTTTCCAGGTTGTTTTGCAAGTCCAGCAAGGATTTGTTTCAGACTAACATATAGCCCTAAAGCACTCAAAGGAGGGTGAGAGTTACATGTCCTTCCTCTCTTATTCTCAGCCAGGAGCCTGGCAGCCAGGACAACGTTGCAAGCTTTTGACTTTTCATCTCCTAGTCCTTCCTCAACCCATTTTAGGCACGATGGGAGGCAGCTCTCTGCCCCGGAGAGCTCAGGGACGGACAGACTCTGTGTGATAGGGACAACACAAGTGGTCACAGGGCCAGGGCTTGGAGTAAGAATTGAACCTCCCCCATCCATTTTGCAGGCTCATCCCATGGCTGGAAGCATTGGCATGTCTGGCTGTGCTGTGAAGGTTTTAAGTATTGGGATTTTCATCTTTTTTCCTCTTTTAACTCCTCGTTTCTGCTTTTTTTATGATTATTTGAGAGCAGTTCCCTCCTTGGCACTTCCTTCCCCGGCAGTGAGGGAGGCAGCCAGGAATTTTTTAACCTGAATCTTCAGTGCTTTGGTTTGGCCATGAGCTGCTGGTGGTTTCAGTGCAGAAACCCTGCTAGAGCTGAAGCAGCTCTTTGGACATAACCGGAGAGGCAGACCCCAGTTGAATTAGCATGGGGTTTAATGGGGTACAGAGCAGCGCCTGGTGCTTTGTTGTGTCTCACTGCCAAGGCTCCTCCCGAGGAGACCAAACCCACCTCCCAGCACAGATTTTTGCATTTCTGATCACAATGATGCCCCTTGCAATCTGTCTCCCCTCCCTACTAAACCCCTCTGTCCCCAAGGAGGCCAAGCACATTCTTGCCTGAACCTGGGCAGGGAAATAGGACTCAGGCAGCCACAAGGAGCCTCACCACTAGGCTCTGGCTGCCATCCCTGGGCTCGGTTCCTGCTCCCTGCAGTCCTTTTCTCTGCCCTCAGGTGGACCTGTGGTTTCATGGGCCATGTTTGTAGGGTAAAGCCTTAGAAGAATCGCTGTCAGAAGTGCCTGTTAGCCCACGCTCACGCTGGGAGCAGCTGTGCCCATCACCTGTGCTGCTGCCACAGGTTGGAACAAGCAGGTGCTGGAAATGGAAAAGTGCAACTGACTGCAGCAAAACAACCTTCTTCAGCCAGCTCTGGTCCTGAAACCCCTGGGCTGGCTTTTGTCCTGCTTCAGATGGTTTCTCAGAACACCATGACTCCCCTTCTCCTGTTTTCTCTCTCTTTTTCTGCAGCAGCATTTTGTCTCTCAGCAGGGCTGTGGTGTCAAACAAGGGGCTGCTCGTGCCTGATGCTGCTTTTGGTTGGTTTGATTTCCCTGTGAGTCTGAGTAGCATCCTACAGCAAGGGGCCAGACCCTGCTGGGGTCCCCATCCTGTTGTGGCTGTGAGTAGTGACCTGGGAAGGGCTGACACTCATGAGCAAAAAGGAAATGAGGAAGGGGCTGAGTGTGGGGGTCTGAAGGTGGGAAATTGAGTCAAAGGCTGCTGGAGGTTTTTGTCAAGGTGACACGGACTGGACTCGAGGCAAGGGGAGACAGAAAGCCTGTGCTAAGGGCTGGATGCACATTTCTGCTCCAGGGGATGGGCTGGAGTAGGGAGTGGCCATTTGGGAAAGGACAGTCCTGCTCGATCCCATGGGCTGAGCAGCCCACGATGCTTTTCTCCATGCCTCAGCTGTGGTGCAGCCTTTCCCTCGTCACTCTTGGGGTGATGCTCATTGTGTGCTATGAGGAGTGCAGGCTTTGCTCCAGAACAGGGTGTTTGCCACAGAGGTTCATGGCTGTGAAAGGAGAATCCTTCAGCTCAGGGCCATAAGGAGCGTCTGTCATGGGCAGCTTTGGGTGAGATGAAGCCAAGAGCAGCTCAGAGATGCTGCTGTGTGGGTGGCTGTGAGTGCTGGTGTCTCACCTGCTGCCTGAAACCCTGCCCCAAAAAGAGTGTGGTCCCTTTGCCCTGACCTCAGGAGCATCGTCTCTCTTTGCTGAAATACATCAGTGCAGCTAAACCTTGTGATCTAGGAGGCTGTTTCCACCCTGCTTCAACAGTCCTTGGGGCTGAGGCTGCTGCCCTTAAGATAGCTTAGGAGTTATTGGTGGAATAACCTTTGGGGACCAATTCTTGGCTTTCACATGGACGAGGGAGAAACTGTTGTTGAAATGAGCCCCTGGGGACTGGAACTGGTGGTGACCCAGAAACAGTTTATTTTTCTTATTGCTTTCCATAACTTCCCCAGGCTAAAGCTGTCTCCATTAAAGGAAAAACCAGGTTGTTACTGGGGGAATAAGCAAATTAGCAGGCAAGGGCAAAAGCTGGATGAAGCATCGAGGAGCTGCGACAGCTGAACAGCACTTGTGCCTGTCTCCCTGCTCTTGCGTTTCATGTCCCACTGGTGGGAAGCCCTTTTCCCAAGTGACACCTTAACTGTTTGATTTTTCTTACCATTGTTTCAGCTACTCAGGATAACAGAACAGGTCCAGTCGTGGCAGGTGTGATGCTCAGCCAAAGCCTCATCCTCATCTATGTTATCAAGAGTTTTATTATTCTTTATGCTTTTAGCCCCCGTGTGGTTGCTCACTGGCCAGGCAGGTACTTTCCAGTCCAGGTTCTGCTAACATTGGGAAGTCTTGAGGGTGGGATTGAAAAAGGATAAAGATGCTCATACTCATTCATCACTTAACTAAGTAGAGATCATTGCCCTCTTTAATTATTGCAGGGTTGAATCTGTGGTTGTGTTGAATTTGGAAGCATCAATCTGTCCATTAGCCTCCACACCAAGACCTTTGTGCTTGTCTTGTGGGAGCTGCACATCCCTGGTGGGATCTACCACCTCCCAGCATCCCTCTGCTGGTAGCCTGGCCAACACAAAGGGCTTGGGTCACTTGGACTCCCTCTTGGACACAATGGTCAGTGGGGAGACCCCTAAAAGCAAAAGCCATAGCTTGGTGGGCTCCAGGAGAAACCTTGTCACATCCCATCAGTATGAGCCTCACACGTTCCTGAGCACCAGCCATAAGCAGAAAAGGTGACAAAAGCAGTGGCAGCACAGATGCAGAGAAGAATCAAGCCTTTGCCCACACTGGCGGGCTACTAATGAGGAGAGAGACCTCCCCAACTGCCCAGCCATCTCATGTCTCTTGGCAGCTGCTGGAGGCAGTCAGGAACTGCATGTGGCACAACATTTTCTGGCACAAAACAGTTCAGAGAGAGAGAGACAATTCCAGTGGGAAAACGGCCATCTCTGCCCTTCTCCCCCACTTTGACACTTGAAATCTCATTTGGACCACACAGGAAAGACAAAGCTACAATCCCAGCTGCTCGTCTCCATCCAGCTCCCAAATTACCCAGCACATCCCACGGCTGCCTCCAGCAATGGGCCAAAGGGATGGGAAGAGGGGAAGTACAAATCCTTGCCCTGCAGCCCTCATTTCAAGCACTGTGTTTGGGGTTGGATTTTTGTTTGTAACAGAGACCTTTTCTCCCTCCAACAGCTCCATCCACCTGCCAGGAGTTTCCCTTCTCCCTCTGCCACCTTGCGGAGTCGAAGGGGTCCCATCCTGTAAACCCCACGCATGCTCCCAGCACCCGGTGTGCTGCACGGAGATGTCTTGCTCGCCCAGTGGTGTCTCGACTCACAAACTAATTAAAGTTCATGTCACACCGGGAAGATGCAAAATGCTCTCTGAGTGCTCGATGTTATTATTTTAAGCTTCTCTTCTTTTTCCTGAGGCACAGCAACTCCCCAAATCCCAGCTGGCACACCACATCCAGCCACAAAACACTGCTAATTGGGTGTTTCTCCTGTTGACCTCATTTCTCAAGCAGGCTTTGGCTGGGCTTCTTTCCTTGGGGTTTTTTTTAGTTTTTATTTAGCCAAGAGGCCTCAGAAACCAGATAAACAGAAAGTGGCCACTTGGCTATACCTCAAGAGCCTGCCCTGTTTCACACTATGGGAATGCTGCTCTTCCCCCATTGCCATCCAGGGAAATGAGAGACAGAGGGAGTCAGGAAGGAAGGGATTGAAGGTGAGGTAGTGTTTTTGGAAGATGTTTCATTTGGAAGAGGCTTCAGAATCAGAGAATTTCTTTGGTTGGAAGACACTTGTTAAGATCATCAAGTCCAACCTTCAACCCAGCACTGCCCGTTCACCTCTAACCCCTGTCCTTAAACATCAGATCCACATGCTGTTTAGATACCTCCAGTGATGGGCACTCAACCACTGCCTTGGTGTTCAATGTTTGATAACTCTTTCAATGAATAAATTCTTCTTCACATCCATCCTAACCCTCCCCTGGAGCAGTTCTCAGCCATTTCCTCTGGTCCTGTCCATTGCCCCCTCCACACTCCAACCTTCTTCCAGGTAGCTGTAGAAAAGCTGTAGTAAGATCAGACAGGACCTAGACTTGGTCCTTCCCATCAGCAAGGTTTTCTCAAGTCTACTATCATAGAATGGGCTGGAAGGGACCTCCAAAGGTCATCCAGACCAACACCCCCTGCAGTGAGCAGGGACATCCTCAATCAGATCAGATTGCCCAGAGCCTTGTCCAGACTTCCCTTGAATAACTCGAGGGATGGGGCCTCAAGTACCACCCTGAGCAACCTGTTCCAGTGTTCAACCCCCACTCCTGCTAAAGAACTTCCTAACAGCCCATTTCAATCTGCCTTTCTGTAGTGGGGAGCTGTTGCCCCTCGTTCTGACACCTCAGGTACTATCCTTAAGCTTTTTACTGCAACAAGACATGGGTAGCAAAGGGTGACTTTTGTGGCTAGTTCTCCTTCAGAAGATGAGGTGACTTGTGCTATTAGTGACGTAAAGCTCAGCCTCTCTCATGGTACAGCTCCTGCTGCCTGACAGCCGTGCCGACTTCATTAGAGCAAGAGTTGTTCGAGTCTCCCCGCCCTGGTTTGCCTCCCAAAGAAGCGAGTAGCATCCCATTAATTCCTTAATTGCCTGTGGTTATTGGGAAGGTGTCTCCTCCAGCAAAGGCTCTGTGTCACCTTTCGCAGGTGGCTGGTGGAAACCTCTCCCTGATGTTCTCAAGGTGGCTCCGTCTCTTCTGTTGCACTGGAGTGTATGAAAACTTGTTTTACTTGGTGCCTCGGGTTGTGTCCCCTCTGTCTTCTCTGGCTTTAGTCACCCACCCCGTCCCCCTGCACCATTTACTGCCTCCTTAAAACTAAAGGCAGAGGGAAAACACAATTAAGTGCTGCTTGAGTTAAATAATACCTTGGGAAAGTAACCCAGAACAATGGCTTTAAAAACGAAGAGCGAGTGAAGATCACACGGTTTGAACTAATGACGGAAATTACCTCGGGTTAAGTTGGATTTGAAATCAGAGTTTTGGGGGGGAATTTTATTTTTCACTTCTTTTCCCAGTGAATGATGACAAATAGGGAGGCCTGCTGGATGGATGATTAGATTTTTTTTCCTCTCCCATCCGCATTGAGAGATGAAATATTTCCGTAATATTGAATCCATCAAATTGATCAAAGCGCAGTGTCAAAAAATGTTGTAAGCGCTTCTTCTCATCCAATCCCCTCAGCGGCTGCAAACCAGAGACCTTTTCAGATCCCTTTCCGGAGGCGGCTGGAGGTTACCTCCACCAAAGAGGCTGCACAGGAGATGAGTCTGCATTTCCCCAGCTAATTCCTCCAGCAGGAACTTACAAAGGGCTGCGGATTTGGCACGTGAAGCTCAAATAAGGTGGCCCTCAGCTGTGTGGGTTGTCTGCATAATCCATCCTAACACCGGCTTGCCCTTCCTGTCTAATGGTGGGGTCAGGATGAGGGTGCAAATGGCCAGAAAATGGGGTGATAAAAGCAAGTTTTTACTTCTCTGGCTCAGCTTTATGAGTAAAAGCTGGGAGATTGATCACTGTTTCTCCTCCCTTTATGTTTTTCTTCCCCTCGTTTACCTTCACTGCAGCACAAACAAACCAGAAGCCCCAAATATTTGGTGACTGTGTGAGGAGGCTGACACAGAGCCTATCCAAACATTTGGACAGCAGGGGTAAGCAGGGCGGTCGCAGGGCTGGATAACTGCAGCATGTCCAGAACAGACAGGTTTTAGGGAAAGGTGTTGGTGAGAAGAAGCTGAGAGGGCTGGGGATCACTAATTGTGGGCAGTAAGGGATGGTCTTCAAGGCAGGACCTTGTTAGAGAACAGGGATGAGCAGTGCGTCTGCCATTCAAAGCCACCTTCTGCTGGGCTGGTGGAGCATGGGCACGGATGTTTTGGGGTGATCTTTGGCACACTGCTCACGAACAGGCTAAACGGCTGCCAAGGTTGCTGAGGTGGATTTGGGGATGGGGTGGGATGGGGAGTGACCCGACGTCCCTTTATTTCCGTAAAGCTGCACTGGCAAGTGTCCTCCAGCTCCTTCCATCACTGCCAGTTCAGCAGGAGAGCCCGGTTCTCTTCAAAGCAGAAGAACCCAGGGAAATAGAAGATTATCCGGCAGCACGCTTGCTGGCTCTAGCAGGACGTGCTTTTTCCTGTGGCTGTGCGGAGCTGTGCTCTGAACTTTCCTAAAATGTGCAAAGAGCAGCAGGTTTTGCGTCATCGCTCGATGAGCAGCGACGCGGGAGGGAAGGGCTCCTGTCTGCTCACCGAGTGCTTTCGCTGCCTCAGTGTCCCCCCAGCTTCTTGCTGCATTTCAGATCAAAAGACGAAAACCGCGGCTCTCGCAGACATCGATTACTTTGCTTTAGGAGCTCTTTGTGCAATCGACAAGCCCTCTCGGGGGAAAAGATACCTTTTTCCTTAGTTCCACAGATGGGGAAATGGGTGTGAAAGATGTGAAGTGGTTTTCCAGAAAGTCACCGGCAGAAGCAAGAAGCTGGAGACTCCTGCCCCGACGCAGCCTCCTGCGAGGCTTCGTACACTCCTGTGAACCCAGAGGAGGGTCTCAACCAACCCTCCAGAAATGCAGCAAAGAGATGGATGGCTGCAACTCTGCTGCTTACCAAATTAGACACTATTTAAGGATTTAAGGATTAAGTACCATTAATTACTGCCCAACAAATGCTGAACTACAATGGAGCACTTGTGGAAATGGAGAGAGAAGTTCTGCGTGAATACTAAATGGCTTCATTAATGCTCTGTGCAATTTCATTGAGTGATAAATTAATTAGCTTGATGCTCCAGGAATTGCTGAGTGGGACCGCGGGCACGTGTGATGGAGGGAGAGCGGGAGCCCAGCTTCCTGCTCCCTCGGCAGAGCAAACCAGCAGGTGTGGGACACTCCAGGGCAGGGAAAGTAAAGAAACTGAGAGGGAATTGGCTTACTGAGTAGAGAAAGCAAAATCCAAATGCTGCTCTATCATCTCCAGTCTTCAAAAAGGGCAGGAAGGAGGACCTGGGTGACTATAGACCAGTCAGCCTCACCTCCGTCCCAGGAAAGGTGATGGAACAACTCATCCTTGGTGCGGTCTCTAGGCACAGCAAGGACAAGAGTGTCGTTAGGGACAGTCAGCACGTCTTCACCAAAGGGAAGTCACGCTTCACCAATCCGATTGCCTTTTATGAGGGCAGAACCACGCAGATAGATGATGGCAAAGCAGTGGATGTGGTCTGTCTTGACTTCAGGAAAGCATTTGACATGGTCTCCCACAGCATCCTCGCAGCGAAACTGAGGCAGTGCAGTCTAGATGATCGGGTAGTGAGGTGGATCGTGAACTGGCTGCAGGACAGAAGCCAGAGAGTGGTGGTCAATGAGACAGAGCCCAGTTGGAGGCCTGTGTCTAGTGAAGTCCCCCAAGAGTCAGTGAATCAAAAAAGTGAGAGGTTAGCAAATCCAGAGAGGTTCTCTTCCCCCTCTACTCTGCCCTGGTGAGACCACATCTGGAGTATTGTGTCTGTTTCTGGATGACTCAGTTCCAGAAGAACAGAGAACTTCTGGAGAGAGTCCAGTGCAGAGCCATAGAGATGATGAAGAGAGTGATGAGGAAAGGCTGAGGGAGCTGGCTCTCTTTAGCTTAGAAAAAAGGAGCCTGAGGGGTGACCCTATTAATGTTGATAAATATGGAAAGGGCGGATGTCAGGAGGATGGAGCCAGGGTCTGCTCAGGGACCTCCAATGATAGGACAAGGGGCAATGGGTATGAGCTGGAGCACAGGAGGTTCCATATCAATATGAGAAGGAACTTCTTCAGGGCTGCCAGAGCCCTGAAAGGGGCTGCCCAAGGGGGTTATGGATTCTCCTTCTCTGGAGATGTTTAAAACTCATCTGGCTATGTTCCTACGTGACTTGTTCTAGGGGATCCTGCTGTGTCGGGGTGGGGGTGAACTGGACTATCTTTCAAGGTCCCTTCAAATCCCAGACACTCTGTGATTCTGTGATTCTCATCTGGAAAACCCCAGAGGTTTTGGAGCTCAGGCTGAGAGCAAGGGGTCAAAGTAATTTTTTTTCTTAGGTATCTGGAAATGGTGTTTCACCCTCTTGCTGTTCTGCTGCCAGTGTTGGGCCAGCTGGACACCGGCCCAAATTTGCCACACTGTTCCCTCCGTCCCTCCTGATGCAGCCGTAACCATGGGGCTGAATAGACCTTTCCAGCCCATTGATCTCCTTTGGCCCCTGGCTCTGTGGTTCGTTCTGGGTGGTCCTCCCATCCAGGACCAGCATGAACAAGCTTGGACTTCACATCCTCTTTATCTGACACTTCTGGTGAGCTCTGGCAAGGCGAGGAGCACTGGCATTGCTCCGTGGGCACCTTCACCTGGGCCTGGAGCAAGACTTGTGCATCCAGAAATCTGGGGGAGCCCCATCTGTCGTGGCAGCCCAGCAAAGCAGTGACAGCTCGGAGCTGGAGCTCCCTGCCTTGGCAGCCGTTTCCCCCAGAAGAAGCAGAGAAGGAGGAGGGAGAAGTATCCAGTCAGGATGTCTTGCAGTGAGTAATTTCAGTTTCTCCTGTGGCTGTCACGGCACGACAGCTGCCTGGGCAGCGCCTCGCCGCCTCCCTTTAGTACATGTTACCTGGAGTTCAGCATCGGTTTTCTGTCCCTCAAGACTTTTTAGCCTTCCGTTGCGTTGCAGCGTTATTGATTGCTCACCCGGCCGTGGCCTGGAGCCTGTCTGAGGTGCGAACAAAGTGCTGGCCCCAACAGACCACGGTATGGGGTGGGAAGCTCTGAGGCTCCTTTCACCACTGGTCTTTTTTTCTCTCTTCCCTGTGTTTCCTTTGGCAGCCTCCTGCTCTTTGTGCTGCCCCTTGCTTTTCCTGGGTGAATCTGCAGTGACTGTGGGGGTCAGGTGGTTCCGTGGCTCAGTGTGGGGCTCTTTGTGCCCCATGGTTTGGGGTCCCTTTGCAGACCCAGTGTTAAAGGCAAAGAGTGAGAAATGGCAGGGAGAGACTTTGTTTAACTGGGAGAGCATCTGTTCCTGTCCTCCCTCTGCCTCGTTCCTCTCCCAATCCCTGTGAGACAGGGCATCAGGGCTTGGATCTCCCTGTCATGAGACATGTTGCCAAAGGAGCCTTCAAGATACCATCCAAACCTGCCAGCTCTGCTTCAGCCGGGAGCAATGGTTGTCCAGAGTGGAGGAAAGTAGGTGGCTGTGGATGCTCCTGTCTGCTTTCCAGTACAGACTCATCTCTTCCACATCTCTGTGGTCCTGCCCTGCCCCTGGGCCAGCTCTGTCTCACCTCTAAGCAGCTCAGAAACGAGATGACCTCCTCCCACCCCACCCGGGAAGACATGTCCTAGATTGGCTGTTAAAGAGCAGAGGAAGAATGTCTCATTTCCCACCCTAATGCTAGCAGAGCCCAGACCAAAGTTTTCCTAGTGTAATGAGCTGATGTAAAAGCAGCCAGAGGGAGACATCGTCAGCTTTATTGGGCTGGCAAAGCCAGGCAACAAAGCTGTGCATTCTGGAGTGCCATCTTCTGGCTCCTCCGCACGGGAAGGCTGGAGCAGCCCGGGAACGGGGAGCCGCTGCCAGGCACAAGGAGCAAAAAGCTCCTGCTTTTTCGAAGCAGCCTTGAAAGAGGCTGGGGAGCAGGCGCCTCCTTTCCTTTGTGCCTCCCGTTGGCTGTTGAGTAGCACCATGAGGAGCCGCCAGCCGGCCTCTGCGTGCCGGTGGTATCGGCTCCCCACGCCAGCTTGGGAAGCATCTGTTTACTGGTTTATTTATCCCCTCTGCAATCACCACGGGAGGATAATCTCAGCGACATGCCACATCTCGTTTACAGCCGGCCCCTGAAAAGTTAGAAGTGCAAGTTGTGGGGTGGGGAGGAGGCGGGGGGGGAGATGCGGAGCGGCACACGCTGGGGACTCAGGGGGGACTCGGGGAGATGTATAAAATATTAAATGACATCGTGGCAAGACACAGACAGGGGGAGAACAATAATTAGACTAAACAGCGCATCAAAAGGCTGGCTAAAACTTGCATCTCAATTGCGAGTCGGTGCAGAAAGAGCTCGTGTAGCCCTGTAAAAATGTGTTTCCAGGAACCTTTTAAGAATATTAACGATGATGGAAGCAGAACAGGAGTGATTCAGACTTTATGGTATGTGACAGTCTAGCAGACCACCTGACTCGTGCTTGGCTGTTGGCATACGGAAGATGATGAGAGCCTGGATCTTGCCAGAAAAGGAGATTTCAGGAGAGGGAGATCCTGAAGCAAATGAGGATCCCTTCTCTTGCCAGGGACACGCAGGGTTTTCCTTCAGCCCCACAGTGCACTCACACTCCTACAGGCTAGGTGACAGGGGCTGTTCCCTACATCCAAACCCAGGTTGCATCCCACTGTCTGTGTCCCCAGGCTTCTCCCTAATTAATCTTAAATGACCCGGGGCACGGTCTCACAAACTCTTGCCTGGCATCATCCAGCACACATCACCGTCACAGCTGGTTTCTCAGCCTCACTGCTACTGTCGATTCCTGCTGCTCCCCACCAGGAATCACCATGTCTGGCACCCAAACAAAGCAGAGGACCCATCACATATTTGGAAAAGGACTGAGCCGTGCAAACCACGCCGCAGCGTTGTGGGTTCGTCGCTCCTTCCCCACAGCAGGAGGTGACGCAGCATCTTCGTCCCCAGCCCTGCTCACCCTCAACAGGACAGAACACTTTGAATTAAGGACCAGAAATCAGTGTCAGACTTATCTTGACTCCAGTGCTGAACACCTTTAGGCTGCAGAGCAAATCTCTTCATTATTCCCCGTGCCTTTTGCCCTCAGTACAATAGCTCTGTCCTTGGGGAGGACGAGTTCTCCTTAGACCTGATAATACAGCGATGCACAGAGGATTTCCCAAACCAGCCCTCAGGACACAGTGTTCCCTAATGGAAGCAATTAAAAAGCATTGGGAAGTGACCCCCTGAAAGTTCAGGCAGCGATAGATGATGTAGGGGGATTAAGAGAGATGTGGGAGTGTGGGTTTGCCTTGTGTGCTCAGAGCAGAGTGTCGGGATGGGGATGGAGCACAAGGGGATGAACAGGGAAATGCAGGTGGAGAGGGGTTTCTGTCTGACTCTGTGTTCTCCAAGGAGGCCTTTTGGACAGCTCAGCCTTGGGAGGTCTTTCCTGGGAGGCTGAATGAAGGTTGGTGTTACTACAAGGCTCGGCTTTCCTAAAGCGTTCAGTTTCCAGACTGCCCAGCTGTCTCATAGCAGTGGCAAACTCCTCTGTGCTGCAGCTCCTAAGCTGCTGTTTATGGGAGACCCCAGTATAGGATATGGGGAAGCTGCAGCTTGGCAACGAGTCTGGAGGGGACAATGCCCAAGCCCAGGGTCTCCCAGGCTGTTCAAGGGAGATTGGTTCCATCTCCCAAGGACAGGTGTTCCCTCAGTAGGGAAAGTCATCATTTGCTTTTGGAAAAGATCAGCTCTCCGCTCACTCCATTACTGTTTTGGTGCTTGGGTGAAAATTCAGTGCCACATGGAGCCCTTGCTCAAAGCAGTCCTGGACAGGGTTTCCTTTCTTTCTCCCTTGCAGGAGGGAAGTTTCCCCTGCTATCAGGATTTTTCCCCCATGCAGCTGTTGGTTTGACCTAGATGCTTAAGCAATCGCTTACTGCTGAAGTTTTGCATTTAGAGGTCTTAAGGGTTTGTGTCGGGGGCTGTGTGGAAGCCTCTGAAAGGGTAAGAAATACAGAGGGCAGCCCCCGAGTTACGAAGCAGAACCGATTTGACGTTGTTTTGCCTCCGTTTATTGGCAGCCCGCGATGAGATGTAAAGAAATGTCAAAAAATCCCATGTGCACGTTGGTTTGGTTGAGGAAAAAATTGCTCTTTGCCTCTGCCCGGAGGCTACGAGTCACTCTGCCAACGCAGAAGACACTAAAATGACCCCTTTGTTTTTCTTATGATCACTCCTGATAGCGCGCTCTGCCAGAGATATCATATCTTTGATCTCTCGGTGCTGATGTTAAGTCTCTCTTGAGTTCAGTAGCATCTCCTTGAGATTAATACTTCATGGCATTCTCAGCACCAAGCTGTCCTAACCCATACATCACAAGATGTCACGCTTTGCACTCGCCTCCTGCCTCAATGACTTCACGCTGGCACAATAAATAACCCTTGGCCAGCTCCGCTCTCCCCCGCTCGTGGTGTACAAAGAGTTTAATGGGGAACGTGGAGAGTCTTCGCTAGTGAGGAGTGACGGGATGTTCCTGTGGCCAGGATCCCCGGTGCTGCTTTCCGCTTCAGAGAGAGCAGGACACTGGAGTTTTGAGAACGAGAGGAAGGGCAAAGGGGAGGGGAGATGCATAGCGGCTTCTTTGCAACGACTTATAGGGAGCGACACAGTGCTGTACCCCAAGGGTACCCATCTGCCAGCCAGCTCGCTCCACATCACATTCCTAGACCAAAGACTTAGGAAAATGACTTTCTGCTTTGGCTTTGACTTTAGTGCTGGCTTCTTCGCTCACTTATTTTCCAGGGGCTGGGCGAGCAGATTGGGCTCCTTTGGCAGGGTGAATGAGGTGTAAAAACACCTTCACTCTCCTTTAGCAGGATGAGGGAAGCAGGTTGTCAAACCACAGTGCTGTGACCCTGCAAGAGGACCGCAGCCTTTAGATGGGGTTTATATTCAGAGCCCTCTGAAACCTCCATATCCCCGACTCAGTGGGCTGCTACTGAGGGCAAAGCCTCAACCTTGTCCAGGGAATTTGAAGGGAAGTTTATGTTCCTCAGAAGTTGGGTTTCTGCAGGTGAGCACCCACACTCATCAATTGCTGCTGAAATGTTGAGCAAATGCAGAGGCTTGTCCAGGCTGCTTGTGGCCCTGATGTTCATAGAATAATAGAGTCATAGAATGTGTTGGGTTGGAAGGAACCTCCAAAGGGCATCCAGTCCAACTTCCCTGCAGTAAGCAGGGATAGCCTCAACTAAATCAGGTTTTCCAGAGCTTTGTCCAGCCTCCTCTTGAGTATCTCTAGGGATGGGACCTCAACTCCCTCCCTGGGCAACCTGTTCCAGTCTTCAACGCACCTCTTGCTAAAGAACTTCTTCCTAACAGCACATTTCAATCTGCCCTTCTCTAATGTGAAGCCACTGCCACTTTTCCTATCACCCCAGGCCTTCATAAACAGCCCCTCTCCAGCCTGGAAGGGGATCGAAGCAGGATCATGTCTGTGCTGCAGCCAGGGAGCTGTGGAAGTTGTAGCTGTGGCAGTGCTTGAACAGGAGTTCTGGGAGCTGGACTCCGTGGGTGCAATCTGCTGCTGGTTATGTCTTCTCAGGTTATTGGTTTTTGTGAGCCTGGGCTCCATCACTGACATCCTGAGCATTTCTGTGGTGTCACTGGTGCTGCTGAAGCACCACATGCTCTTCCATGACCGAGTTCCAGTGGCTGAGGGCACAAACCTCATCCAGCACTACAAAACACTTCAGTTTTGCATCTTCTACTCAGAGGCCCCCTGCAAACCCGAGGGGTGGAAAGGTCCCCGTTCACTGCCCTCCTCTCCCTTGGTGCATTCAGCGAGGAGGGAAATGAACCTGAAGGAGTTACCAGAGCGCTGCATTAAGGCGCCAGCCCAGAGTGCTGCGGGCATGACGTGCCATCACACCACGGCTAACGTACCGCACCGAGGGCTACACTGCCGACTGGCCTCGGGTGGAGAAAGGGGTCAGTTGTGCACAGTGAAATAGAGGAAAAAAATCCTTTAACTACTGAGTTTGTGGCGATAATTGAAGGGAAGAAGTTAAAATTGCAAGGGAGGGAGTGAAAACCTCAGAGCTAGACAGTCAGAAAATGGGAGTCCTGCAGCTTCTGACCCTCCTGGTTGGAACCAGACGGGCAGTGTGTCCCCTCCCACTGCTCAGAGACCACTGAGGTACCACTGGCAGCTTCCCAATTTACAAAAGGGCTGTTTTCCCTCTCATTTCTGCTAGAATCTCATTCTTTAAAGCACATTTGAGGCTTGGAAGACCATCTGCTCAGAGCCAAAAGGTACCTGGCCCAAAGAGCACCAACAAATAGACGTGAGAAGAGGTGATGAGGGAACACTGCAAAGCATTTCTCCAAAGAAGAAACAGTCTGGATGAAAGGCTGAGGGAGCTGGGTCTCTTTAGCTTGGAAAAAGAGGAGACTGAGGGGTGACCCCATGAATGTTAATAAATATGGAAAGGGTGGGTGTCAGGACAATGGAGCCAGGCTCTGCTCAGGGGCATCCAATGACAGGGCAAGGGGGCAATGGGTATGAGCTGGAACAGAGGAGGTTTCACATCAATATGAGAAGGAACTTCTTCCCGGTGAGGGTAACAGAGCCCTGGCAGGGGCTGCCCAGGGGAGTTGTGGAGTCTCCTTCTCTGGAGACGTTTAAAACCCGCCTGGCCATGTTCCTGTGTGACTGGATCTAGAGGATCCTGCTGTGGCAGGGGGATCAGACTGAATGATCTTTCGAGGTCCCTTCCCATCCCTAAAGTTCTGTGATACCATGAGAGGGAATCAGCCCAGTGGGAGATCCTGTGTGTTTCTGTGGCACGGGTCCCATTTCACATGGGCCAGATTGGCCATTTCTGTGTCAATGTCCAGGGACCC
The DNA here is from genome assembly GCA_028565055.1 of Phoeniculus purpureus. Lineage (NCBI taxonomy): Eukaryota > Metazoa > Chordata > Aves > Bucerotiformes > Phoeniculidae > Phoeniculus > Phoeniculus purpureus. Next base: position 651,772 of record JAOXOE010000856.1, on the reverse strand, counting down.
GTGTTGTGGCCGGGCTGGGTGGCTGTAGATGCAAAGGGACGATGCAATTAGCAAAAACCCTTTCTTTTAGATTTTTTATGGGTTTTCTTTTATTTCCTCCTGGCCTCTGGGAAAAAGGGTTTCAATTTTTTAAGTTCTGTCACAACAGGTTAGAGGATTAGCAATCACGGTTCACTGCCATCTGTATTGGTTCCATTTGTGGCATTTATGATGGTTATCCACATTAATTATTTCGCTGCTAAAGTCCCTTCTAATTTCAGAGCGCTGTTATTTCGAAGAAAGATGGATATTAAATATGCCAGCCATCAGTGCGGGGTGGCATTACACCGTGCTATTAAGTTCTGATGCGAAGGCTTGGCAAAAAATAACTTTGCTATTTGTAATCACCGAGAAGTGTTTTAGTGTTGCAGCTCGGAATAAGAAATACAGATGATGACAGGAACTGATTTCTTATTAGGACGCGACGCGGAAGTTTACATAAATCAGGAAGGAAGGAAGGAAGAAGGTAATGCTTGGCTGGCCAGATCCACACGGGGGTTTGATGGGGAACTGGCTGGGTACAAAATCTTTGAGGGCATCTTCACCCAACACTGAGGCCCTTTATCTCCTTGGGGAAGAGATGAGACCCTGGTTGGGGTCAGGAGAGATGGAAAGACCAACCCATCACAAAGGAGGAGCTGAAGCTTTTGGTTTAGAGTTAAAGGGCACAGATTTACAGAACGTTAGGGATTGGAAGTGACCTCGAAAGATCATCGAGTCCAATCCCCCTACCACAGCAGGATCCCCTAGATCAAGTCACACAGGAACATGGCCCTGCGGGTTTTAAACAAGGGCACCTGGTGAAGGGAGAGGGAATTGAGGGAGTAGCTGCTTTGCAGGTTACTCCAGGTTGTAGCAACAGCTGGGACTGGGGTTGGAAAGCAGTTTGCCTTGGGTTGAGCCTAAGGAAAAGTGTTTGTGCTTTGCAGCAAACCAGTCAGAGAAAGAAAGGGAAAGGTTGAGATCAAATGGAACGTTTTGCTCAACTCCCAGATGAAATGTTCCCTCTCAACATCAAGTGTTTGTGTACAGGTTTCACTAAGAGGGAGGGATAATTGGAACCGAAAAGTAAACTAAAGGGGGAACAAACGCCCCTGTTATTTTCACTTCAAGTGTCACAACAAATCCCTCTTAATTCCTTGGGGCTGTTGTTTGTTTATTTTTGGCTGTTGTGGTTTCAGTGCCTCAAGCCCTGGAAGAGCTTGGCTGAGGCATTCCACCATCTCCCGGTGCCTCGAACCATCCTTCTCCCCAAGACCAGCTGCAGTCGTGAGCGCTCAGCCCTTCCTACACATGAGTTTCCACCACAGACAGGTCCTTGACTCCTGCTCTCCTTCATGTCCCAGCTCCCAAGCAGCCCGTACTCCATCCGCCAGCCTCTCTCAACTGTTATTGTCTATTAATTAAATGCTAATTAATTATTAAAAGGGAATTTATTGAAGTTTAACAAGTCTGTGGCTAAAAAAGGAGGGGGAAAAAACCCTGGCGGTGACAGGTGTTAGACTCCAGTAATGAGGTTCTTAATAATCAATTGGCATTTGTTTGACTTAGAATAACATTCTTATTAAATCTAAATCAGCTCTTTACTTGCGACACTTAATTACATGTGGGTTACTTTTCGCCGTCGCCTTTCCCTGCCACGGTGGGAGTTCCCAGCCCGCGGCTCCAGGCACAGACACAGGAGGCTGTGCCTTAATAAATATGAAAGGTGATGGTTATTCATCTAGAGGGCCACTTAAAGAAGGATTTCCCCGAGCTCCCAGCCACACCGCTGCTAAAGGGAGCTGTAAGGGCTCATTCACTTTTCATTAGGAAAGCTGGAACATTGGGGATAGCTCTGACTGGTAGCAGTCCTGTTTCCATTCCAGGGTGGCCACTCCACTGAGCATCTTCCACCCCTGACTTGGGGAAGGAATTACCAGCCTCACCGGTCGCTCAAGTGTTTATGAGAAATCACGTTTAGCATTGGGAGCAGTTACAGTCACAAAATCACAGACTGGCTGAGGCTGGAAGGGACCTCAGAGCTCATCTCCCCCAACCTCCTGCTATGCAGCAATGCCTTCCCAACCAGACTTGGTTGCTCGAGGCCTTGAACACCCCCAGGGAGGAGGCAGCCACAGCCTCTCCAGGAAATCGATTTCAGAGTCTCTGCACCCTGGCACTGAAGAACTTCTTCCTAAGATCTAGTCTGAACCTCCTCTCCTTGAATTTCCAACCATGTCCCCTTGTCCTGTCACTGGATCCCCTTGGGAAAGGTCCCTCTGCAGCCTTCCTGTAGGATCCCCCAGCGCTGGAAACCCACAGGAGGGGAAAAATAATCATCCTCCCGAGCGTCTTGTGTGGGACCCCTTGGAGAAGCAAGAGCTTCTCAAACACCACGGCACTCGCGCCAGCTGAAGTTTTGCGGTGCCACTGCTAAGGAGGAAGGCTCCCTGCTCTGTTATCCAGAGAGTTTTCGGTTCCTCCGGGGTCAGCATCACCTTTTAAAATGTCGTCATCACTGGGTTCGTTCCCACCTTGTGAGGAAGCAGCCGCTGCCTTTAATCAAAATTTAATTACTTCCCCTTCTAATGCAGCTTTTCTAAAGGAAACAAGGAGCCCAGCCGGGTGCTCTTTTAGCACAAACAGCAGAGGTGAAAGGAAAATAATAAAAGCAGAAAAACTAACCGACAGCAACAAACAATCAGTGTGTGCTATTAGGGCATCATTATTCTGATATTATTTATTTCAGACTTTCTGATACTCTCCAATGCTCGACTTCCCAGGCTCATTTAGTGCCTTTCAGAAGCAAAGCAGCACTGCAATTTGTCAGGAGAAAATGTGATAAACATTCTGGAGGAGGGGGAAGGAATCAGCCCGGCAACTAGGGGGATAAATGTGTGTGGATTGACTGGCTGGGGTGCAGAGCGGGCGTGTGGAGAGCGCTGTGCCCACCTTAGAGCCGCGGGGCAAGACACACATTGGATCCAGAGGTTCAAGTGATGGAACACGGATGATGTTGATTGTGTAGTGAAGTGGATCGTGAACTGGCTGCAGGATAGAAGCCAGACAGTGGTAGTCAGTGGGACAGAGTCTAGTTGGAGGCCGGTATTTAGTGAAGACCCCCAGGGGTCAGTACTAGGACCAGCCCTATTCAATCTATTCATTAATGACTTGGATGAGGGTGCACTGTCAGCCAGTTTGCTGATGACACAAAGCTGGGTGTTGTCACCAACACCCCAGCAGGCTGTGCTGCCAGTCACCGGGACCTGGACAGGCTGGAGAGCTGGGCAGAGATAAACTTAATGAAGTACAACAAGGGTAAGTGTAGAGTCTTGCATCTGGGCAGGAACAACCCCGGGTACCAGTAAGTTTGAGGACTGACTTGTTAGAGAGCACTGTAGGAGAAAGGGACCTGAGGGTCCTAATGGACAGCAGGATGACTATGAGCCAGCAATGTATTCTTGTGGCCAAGACAGCCAACAGCATCTGGGGTGTATCAGAAGGGGGTTAGTTAGCAGACTGAGAGAGGTTCTTCTCCCCATCTACTCTGCTCTGCTGAGACCACATCTGGAGTATTGTGTCCAGTTCTGGGCCCCTCAGTTCAAGAAGGACATAGAGCTGCTGGAGGGTATCCAACATAGAGCCACAAAGATGAAGGAAGTAGAACACCTCCCTTATGAGGAAAAGCTGAGGGATCTGGGTCTCTTTAGCTTGGAGAAGAGGTGACTGAGGGGAGATCTCATTAATGTCTATAAATATGTGAGGGGTGGGTGTCAGGAGGATGGAGCTAGGCTCTTCTCAGTGTCATCTAGTGA
>JAOXOE010000856.1:637361-647836 GCA_028565055.1 Phoeniculus purpureus | reverse complement strand
TGGAACAGGCTGCCCAGGGGGGTTGTGGAGTCTCCTTCTCTGGAGATGTTTAAAACCCACCTGGATATGTTCCTGTGAGACTTGGTCTAGGTGATCGTGCTGTGGTGGGGGGATTGGACTAGGTGATATTTCGAGGTCCCTTCCAATCCGTAATGATTCTATGGTTCTGTGTTTTGTGAGGTGTCCCAGAGCAGAAGAGCCAGAGTCTGTCACGGATTTGTTTGCACAGATCAGGGGGAGGAATAAGCTGTTGTCTCTAGAAAGAGTCTCGAGTGTCCTTGAAACTTTGGATGCTGCTGCCAGAAAGAGTCAGATCATGGTTTTATTAGATCACTGGACTCTGCCTGAGTTGTTATCGATAGGCAGTGAGAGCTGTTGCGGCCAATTAGTTGTGAGGATCAAGAGACTCCCCTCTGAAGTTTGCTGTCCCGTATTAAAAATGAGCCTTGATGTTGCCGACTGATTGAAGCTCATGGAGAAGCTTTTCACTAGGGCTGCCTCCCTCAGACAGCTCTTTCTTATTTCTTGCTTTCTTTTTGGCACAGAGACTCCCCCAGACACGTTGCCCCTTCCAAAGGCTCTGTGGGGGTGACCGTGGCCTTTGCTGGGTTCTCTCTGACTGTGCTGAAGCTGGACCCTCTCTGCTGGGATCCATCTGAAGTTTGTGGGTCACAGAGCTGTGTCAAGCCCTGCCATTGGGAACGAGATGAGCTTTAAGGTCATTTCCAACCCAACCCACTCTATGATTTCCCACCCCACTCCCTCCCAGCTCTGGGATGACTCTGTGACCTTCCCTGGGTTTCCCATGGGAAGGGAAGGCTGGAGTCAGCCCCATGATGCCAGACCTCCCGGGTTAGAGGAACCTCACCTGCTTGTTCTTGGAAAAGGGCAGGAGAACAAGGGTAAAAGTAAACCAAACCGCATCCTACCTATAAAATAACCCCTTTGGACTCTCTGCCTTACACCTATAAAGCACCAGCACTCCCGGGTGGGTTTTTATCTCAGAGCTGTTGTAGAGCGGCCAAGTTTCCTGGGAATGCATTAAAAAAGGAGTGTTTCCAAAAGACAAAAAAAACAACCCTAAAGCAACAGCAAATTGCTGAAAACAAACCAGCCTCCTCCACCCCTCCCGCTTTGGCACCGTCACGGAGCTCGTAGCCATTACGGGACTTTTTTTGCAGTCGAGTGTTAGCCGGCCTGGGAGAGGGATTTGCTCTCCCCAGGGACCCGTGACAGAAGCATCCTTAAATCTTCAGAAAAAAAAACCCCAAACCCTTGTCTAGCTGCGAGGATTGAGAACCCGGCTGCCATAAGGAGCTGTAAAAAACCTGCTGATAGACAGATGGAGCGGTGTAATTATACGCGGGGAGGGCTGGGGGGGGGAGCGCTCGCTGAAATTATTAGTGTGGGCAGACAATTAGAGGCTTTTCCAGAAGATTACCCTCTCCCTCCCATCTGCGCTCTGTGCAGGAGTTTTTACGCTGGCGATGCTGTTTCCAACCTCGGACTTTACCAGCAGGGCTACAGCATCCTCTTCGTCTTGGGAGGAGGGAAAGATGCTGCAGAGGTTTGTGCTGGGGGTGCAGAGCCCTCCCTACATGGCTGCAGATACCATTTCCACAGGAGATCAGCCCTCAGGGATCTGATTTGGGGAGACATTTGGTGATTTATGGGTTTCTCCAGCTTGTTAGGGACATTCTCAAGCATTTTTGCCTGGAGCAGGGCGGGCAGGCAGCTCCCAGGGCAAAGGGAGTGGCGAGTCACAACCCAGTCTCAATCGAAACCCTTATTGTCATGTAGGATCAGGTTGTTATTCGCAGATCAGGTTGTTATATTTGAAGAGCTGGGGAATTCTTTTGGATGGATCACACCTTTTTTTGTGTGTATTTGACAAAACCAAAGTGGAGTTAGCACAGCTTCTTTCAGCGGTGAGGGGTTCTTTCTCAACAGTTGATTTTTATCACATCACCTTCACTTCGTTTTGAAAACATTGCCAGTGGCCATTTGTTGAGGTTTCTGAATGAGGAAAATAGATCTGAAAGCACCGAGCACTGCGATGGCTCCCCAAGTCCTGCATCAGCTTTGTTTTCCCTCAGAATGAAGAAGATAAATTGGGCAAGCGCTTCCACCCAGCTCCAGTGATCACACTGGGGAGGGGCGAGCTCCAAGCAGTCTGACCCCATAACCCAATATTCCCCACAGCACTGCATCTTCCCTTCTCTGTCTCTCTCTCTTTCCCAGTCTCCTGCCAGGTGGGCAGCACCTTGTGAACAAAAACTACTCCTGACACCCCAGCCTGGGTTTGGGGCTGTTGGGGCAGAGGTGTTGATTTTCCTCCTGCCATTCCTTAAAAGCTCTGTCAGAACCCTTTGCTTCAACCCCAGCCAGACTTTACCAGGGCACCCAAAGCCCAAGGGCTCCTCTCTGTCCCATCAATGCGTATTTGTGGGGAGATGTAAAAATAAAATAAGAACTCGCTGCCCTGCAGGGTCTGAATGGGCATCTGCTACGAAAATATGGGAAGGGGAGCAACTCTGGAGACGCTGGAAAGGGAATTCATCATCTGTCAGCATCCACAGCTGATAGTGGCTGTTTGCAGGACAGGGGCAACCTTTTACCCTTCACAGTGAGCAGCTGCTGTGAGGGACCCTCGTGTCTTCTTTGCTCCTTTATAGAGTGGAGGAACCAAACCACCACTTTTCAGGCGGGGTTTGGGGATTTGGAAGTGCTCAGGCTGCTAGAGGTTGGAGTATTTCTACCCGGTTGTGTAGTGATACCAAAGATCAATGTTTCTTCACGGCATCCTATGTTCTGGTTGAGAAACTCCTGTGCGAGGGTCAGTGCCCGGGCACAAAGTCCCCATCTCCATGGAGGATGTAGTGAGCACCCCAGGGCTGGCGCTGAGAGATGCGCTGGAGATTTAGGCAGGCGCTGCCACCAACTGCAGTTTTGCTGCAGCTGCCCACTCGATCGGCTGGGAAAGATGGCAGACGATGCCCTCAATGATTTGCTGACAGTCCCAGGGTTGCAAAGACCAGGTGGTAGCTGCAGCGAGGAGCATCTCCAGCAGCAGCTCAGCCTCCCAAACATCTCCCCTAGGCTGTTCCAATGGGGCGATTAGACGTGTTTGTGTCATTCTGAGGCCACGATGAGGATGAGGTGGTGTGTCTGGTGCGCTGGGGACAGCAGGCTGGGCACAGGCAGCCCTCAGACCTCATAAAGCCGCTAGTGTCTCTTCTGCTCATGAAAGATACCCTCAAAGTGAGCGGAGAGAAAACCATCCGCATCAAGTCCCAGCGCAGCCTTGTGCTCGCTGTGATTTGCTCTGGCACCGAGCAGCTCCTGCTGTGCAGAGGGACCGTGGGAGGCTGCGTTTGTTTATTTGCGCCGCAATGGGGAGGAGATGCTCACACACCAACCTCGATGCTCTTTCGGCGGTCCTTGATGGAGAGAAGCTGTAGAGGCTGTGATGGGGGATTTTGTGGCAATTCTTGGCACCTCGCGGGAGCCCTGGCAGGAGCAACTCTGGCAGTGATCTCCTCTCACCTCCCTGTTCCTGCCCCAAACATCTCTGGGAGCATCACGGCACTCAACCCCCCACCCCACACCTCCCTCCCAGCCGCGTACATTTTCACATCTTGCTTTGGGGTCTGGATTACAACCTCTCTCTGCAAGGTAATTGCCATTAGATGCCAGAGTGGTGCTGCTAGGCAGGACATCAGGGGTGCCCTTCACCCCACCAGCCATTTCAGCCCATTCATTTGTATTTTTTCTCTTATTTATTGTTTTTCTCCTCCTCTCTATTTTATTTCTCCACCCTGGTTGGTTTTCCTTGTCATTTCCCTCAGTTCCACCATCAGTGAGCAGCTGACAGCAGGCGAGAGATCCCCACAACCTTGCTCCTTCCAGGTATAACTTCCAGGTAAAACCAGCAGGTTCAGGAAGGAAAACCCTTGCTCTGGATGTATGGCCCCACCTTGTCCCTGCTCCCACTGCAGCCTCTTTTCTCCCCATTTTTCTCACTGCCAACCTTTAGCCATCGATACCCTTTCCATCAACTCCCATTAGAAGAGGGGAGACGGAGAATTTATTGAAAGTCTTTAAACAGGGAGAGGGATTTTCTCTGTGCAAGAAGAAGTGCAGCTCACAGCCCGAGTCGGACGGAGTCTGACACGGCAGCTCAGAAGGTGGAGAGAAGAGCGCAAAGCGATCGCTCCCCGCTCCCCTAATTTACAGCTCTGACAATACGATGCCGTTAGTGCGCATCCATCTTCATGGAGAGGGGGAGAACAAAAATGAAAATAATAACAAAAAAATCATTCCGTGCCTTTCGGCATCGACCAGCTCGGGGAGACGGGAGGTGTTCTTACCGAAGCCTTTATCTTCTTTACGTTGACATCAACATAAATAAAATTATTTATCTCTCAAATTTAAATGCCCTGCACCTTCAGCAGCCAATAAATCCTTCTCAGCCCTCCCTTTATGTGTTTATTTCTCAGCCCATCCTTCACTGCTGAGTATGAAGCAGCAGCTTCCCTCCTCATTCCTGGCAGAAGGAGGACCCTTAAGTTTGTCCATCCGAAAGGAGGTGGCTGATTGATGCTGGAGCGATGCCTGGTCCTTCCCCACCAGAGCTAATAGAGCTGCTAAATGTCACCCTGTTAGGGGTCAGCCCTGACATTTCATCATTTGGGGATTAGTTGCTGCTCAGGGTGATACCGGGGTTGGGACTGGGGATGGATAGGATCCTACTGGTGCTCCTGGTCTAGCAACAGCATTTTTCTCTTGCTTGATGTCTCTAATCAAAAGGGTTGTTGGCACATGGAGAGGCACGGAAGCAAACAAAAGACAGACTTTAGGAACTCCTCGGGGGGGACCTTCTCCCTCTCTACAACTCCCTGAAGGGAGGTTGTAGTCAGGTGGAGGTCAGGCTCTTCTCCCAGGCAACCAGCGCCAGGACAAGAGGTCAGGGCCTGAAGCTGCCAGGGGAGGGTTAGGTTGGATGTTAGGAAGCCCTTCCTCATGGAAAGGGTGACCAGACCCTGGACTGGAGGAGTTGAAGGACAGCCTGGCTGTGGCCCTTAGTGCCCTGGTCTGGCCAATGTGGTGATGTTAGGTCTTGGGCTGGATGAGCTCAGAGGGCTTTTCCAGCCTCAGATTCTAGTAACACTATATCCCATCTCCCCTCCTGCTCCTCTCTCTCCTTGGTGCTTTATCTGATGTGAAAATCTTTGCGTTACTTCCCTCCTTGGATTTCAAAGTGAAATAAAACACCCATAATGGTCATCATCTTGCAAACTAACACAAATCCTTGCAGTGGTGAATTTGTAAGGGTTTTAATAGCAGCCCTGACGTCTCAGCTGTCTCACATCGTGTTGTAAGGGGTGGGCTGGTGGTCAGTGCTGCAGCTGGGAGGTGAGATGGCAGGACGGACCTTCAAAGACCATGGGCAATGTCCAGTGACTCTGGGAGGGCCGTGCAAACTCGGATCGTCTGAACACAGTGATGAGGCTGCACAGGAATGGCTGAGGTAACACCTAACCCACATTTACTCTTGGCACTCAACTCTGTTGCCAGTGGTTGCATAGGAGCTCTTTGTAGAGTTGGCCTTCAAGACCTTGTCTGGACCTACAGTTCTGCAGGCAAACAAAGTGATGGAGGCTTGGAGAGCTGGATGGGGAGCAGCGCAGACACCGTGGGGAGGCACTGGAGAAGCACCATGAGCGTCCAGTCATGGACTGCATGGGAGAACATCCAAGATGCTGCTCAGGGTGGCACAAGCTGAAGTTTTTCTCTAGGAACGCCGCAGGAATGGCTCAAATCTGCACCAGGAGTGATTAGCAGGGTCCCCACATCAGGTTTTTAGCTGGGCAGTATAAATCCAACTGGAAACCTCACAGTCTTAGTTCCAAGATGCCTTTTGGTGGGGAGATTTCAGTCTGAAGGGGTTTGGGGTGAGGGATTCTTTCTCAGGACCATGGGTAGAAGTGCACCAGGAAACCATCCCCTCCCTTGGACTTCAGCTTTTAAATTTAGAGTCTGTGTTTTTCAAAGCTCTTCCCTCGACCAAAAATAACCTGGCAGCAATGACATTTCAGCAGGAAATTAAAGGGAAACATTTGTTTTGAATTGACATTTTGACTTGAAATGTTGATTTGTTCTGGATTTTTAAGCCAGAGAGTGGCAACACTCTGTTGTTGCAAATGAGAACAAAAATGAGCTTGTCTGGAAAAACAAGCCATGGGCACGGCGAGGACGGAGAGGGGACACCCTGCTCCTGAGCAGTGTCTGCATCAGCTCTGTGGGGAGGGACACAGGAGCCACCGCTCAGCTCCTGTGAACCTTCTGCGTCCGATCAAACCCAACAAAAGGCAGTTTGCTCTTTTCATAAGAAAATTAGGAATTTTCACGAGCTGGGGAGAAGGGGAACCGATTTGTCCTGCCAGCCATCCTCCACAGAAGATGCTGCTGTAGATGGTTGAGGTTTCACCTGCTTTAAATATCACCAATATTTATTTTCATTGCTTGCTCTTAATTATAACGAAGCTGAAAGCTCCTCTGTGCCTTGATGGGGAATTTATCCCAAAAAGCTTTTAGAAACATTCAGCTCCTTGGTCTGCAAACAGCCTTTCATCTCGCCAGTATCCCATCTGTCTGTCTAGCTGCTCCTCCACCGCTTCCTTCCTCTTCCTTGTGATCACAGCTACCAAGACCTGCTAAATGAACATTTTCACAAAATCTTCGTTTGCATTTCAAACGAGGCGAAGGCACAGAAACCCAAAGGAAAAGAGGAGATAAAAAAACCCCAATGACTTTGCTTTCCTGGTTCTTCCTCATTTCACACATCAGAAGAGATTGTTACACTTGTCTAAAGGTGCAGATCCCAGCCCTTCCCCGTACGCCTCCAGTGGAGATCATTTCCCCTGGATCTCCACCTCTCCCAACCCTGTTTTGGTGAAGGTTGGGTTGGTTTTGTTGATCTTCCAATGGGTTTGGGTGACGTTGATCTCTAAAGGCTAATCAAGGGGGAAGCCATGAGACCTGCCCATAATAACTTCCTTTATCACAGAATCCCAGAACATCAGGCATTGGAAGTGACCTCATAAGATCATCCAGTCCAATCCCCCTGCCACAGCAGGATCCCCTAGATTCAGTCACACAGGAACATGGCCAGGTGGGTTTTAAATGTCTCCAGAGGAGACTCTACAACCCCCTTGGGCAGCCCGTTCTAGTGCTCTGTCACTCTCTCCAGCAGCTCTGTGTCCTTCTGGAACTGAGGGGCCCACAACTGGACACAAGATCCCAGGTGTGGTCTCTCCAGGGTAGAGTACAGGGGAAGGAAACCTCTCTCCATCTGCTAGCCACCCCCATTCTGATCCACTCTAGGACGCCATTGGCCTTCTTGGCCACAAGGGCTTCTGGCTGGGGCTCCTGGCCATCCTGCTGGCCACCAGGACCCCCAGGTCAACACACAGAGCTGGGTCTGACTGTGGTTCCCTGATGTATTTCACAGAATCACTTGGAATCACAGAACATGAGGAATTGGAAGAGACCTTGAAAGACCATCCAATCCCCCTGCCACAGCAGGATGATCTTTTGAGGTCCTCTCCAATCCCTAATGTTCTGTGACTCATTCCGCAATCCCACAGGACAGAACCACAGGGCTATATGGGGGTAAAAAAAAGCCAAGAGGGAAGTATTTAAAGGAATTAAAAAGTTCCTGAGGTAAATCCCTCTAAAGAGTGACCTGGATCTCTAGTCTCTGCATCCTGCGATGTTTTGATCTTTCAGAAAGACACGATCTGATAGAAAATGTACACACAGTCCACGAAGCAGGACCTGGAACACTCTGTTCTGTAATGAACAGCAGCACAAGAATCGGTGAGAAAAAAAAAATAGCTAAATATTTCCTGTCTGCAACTGATAGAAGTCTTTTCCCAGTTTCTGCTGCTGGAAAGCATCCGGTTATTCATGACAGTGTCAACAATATCGAGGGACACGTGCTTATGGTGCTGGTTTTCTACCAGCTCGTCTAATTGGTTTTCTGTGGTGCTGGTCTAGGCAGGGAAATGCAAATACATTTCTCCAGAAATCAATGAGCAGGCTCTTCTGAAAGCAGCCAGGAGATGTGGTTGGGTTGAAACTAAAAGATGGTGTCTACAACACAGGTTTCTGCATCAGGGTTAGTTATCCCAACAGAAGGAAGGAGATCTTCTAGGCTCGTGGAGACTATAAGTCTAGATACAGCAGCCTGTGTGGAGGCACTCGGCTCCATTTCATACAAAACAAGATGTCTGAGACACCCTTGCAGTGCTGAAGATGTCACCAATAGTATCTGGAAGACCTGTGTCCATCCAAAGTGTAGCTGGAGCCCTGGCAGGATACTCTGGGGCATCTCAAAAGGTCTGCAGACTCCCAGATGAATTAAGTGCTTACGTGAGACAATGAGGGGTGACACAAAGAGAGTTCTCTCACACTAAGATGTCTTCATTTTCACACTAAGATGTCTACATGAGACAATGAGGGGTGACATGAAGAGAGTTCTCTCACACTAAGATGTCTTCATGAGACAATGAGGGGTGACACGAAGAGAGACTTCTTTTACACAAATTTACACAACAGGTTTACTGTGTATCGAGCTCTTTATTTATCCTTCTCCACCAAGAGGAGGAATCCACAGTAGTGGTTTCTGAAAATCTACCCTTGTAGAACCAAGGTGAAAAGCAGATGAGATCAGCTGGGCTCAAGGCTTCTCTGTTTCCTAAGGGTGCACTCTTGTACCTTTTATTACATGACTTGCAGTATCACCATTATGACTCAAGTGTGACATTGAGGTGCTGGAGCGAGGGCAGAGGAGGGCAACAAAGCTAGAGAAGGGCCTGGAGAATCAATCTGAGGAGAGATGGAGAGAGTTGGGGCTGGTTAGTTTGAGGAAGAGGAGGCTAAGGGGAGACCTCATTGCTCCCTAGAGCTCTCTGAAAGGACACTGCAGAGATGTTGGTGCTGGTCTCTTCTCACAGGTCATTAGTGACAGAAGCAGAGGGAAGGGCTTCAAGCTTCAACAGGGGAGGGTTAGACTGACCATCAGGAAGAAATTCTTGATGGAGAGAGTGGTCAGGCATTGACCTGGGCTGCCCAGGGTGGTGGTTGAGTCTCCATCCCTGCGTGTGTTTAAGAGTGGCTTAGATGTAGCATTGGGGGATCTGGTTTAGGGGTGAACGTGTAGAGTAGGGTTGATGGTTGTTCTCGATGATCCCAAGGGTCTTTTCCAACCTGAATGATTCTGTGATTCTATTCCACCCATCACAGTCTTTTAATAGCTGGGGTAGGATTCCATTTATATTCACAGTTTCAATGTCCACAGTGCAGCTCTCTTCATCTAAATTTAGTTGCTTTTATACTCTCTGAAGAAAACCAGTCCCTTCTGAGATGTGATGTCTCACCCTAAACCAGACCACGTCAGTCTGGGGCTAAACTCATGGATTTTCCTCAACCAGCAATAAAAGTAAACTGGAGGAATTAGTCTGCACTACAGGTATCTCCGCTCCGGAGAAGTGAATATCACCTCCTACTCTTTAGCAGCAGAGTGCAGCAAACTGGAATCTGTTATCTACAAGGAAGTTTAGTTTGGCCCAGATATCCTAAAACAAACCTGTAGAGATAAAAATAAATCAACGTGGAGCAGCCAGGATTTGTTTTAGAATCACAGTAATTAAATACTCCCAGCCTTCTGTTTTCCTGGTGTGACTGATGCCTCATAAATTATGTCTGCCCTAACATATCCATCTTGCTCAGAACAATTCCACCCAGAGACGTGGCTTGATGGTTTTGTTTAACCTGTGGCTCCAAATACAAGTCCGTTTACCAATCGCATCTGGTTTAAGGTGCCATTTTTGTCCTGGGTTCTGAACTTCTGCTGTATTGTATTGGTATCAGACCTGGAACAAAGACTACCTTTCTGTTTGGTTTGACTGGTCCATGCTGGGAAGTGGTAGAACCATAATACTGAGCAAGAGCAAATCTGGATACTAGTATAGGATGGGGATTGACCTGTTGGAGAGCAGTGTAGGAGACCGGGGGTCCTGGTGGACAACAGGATGGCCAGGAGCCAGCAATGGGCCCTGGTGGACAAGAAGGCCAGTGGCATCCTGCGGTAGATCACAATGTGGGTAGTTAGTAGATGGAGAGAGGTTCTCCTCCACCTCTACTCTACCCTGGTGAGACCACATCTGGAGTCTTGTGTCTAGTTCTGGGCCCCTCAGTTCCAGGACACACAACTGCTGGAGAGAGCCCAGCGCAGAGCCACAGAGGTGAGGAAGGAAGCACAGCATCTCCCTGCTGAGGAAAAGCTGAGGGAGCTGGATCTCTTGAGCTTGGAGAAGAGGACACTGAGGGGTAACCTCATTAATGTCTATAAATATGTGAAAGGTGGGTGTCAGGAGGATGGAGCCAGGCTCTTCTCAATGTCATCTAGT
>JAOXOE010000856.1:513301-637261 GCA_028565055.1 Phoeniculus purpureus | reverse complement strand
CAGTCACACAGGAACATGGCCAGGTGGGTTTTAAATGTCTCCAGAGAAGGAGACTCCACAACCCCCCTGGGCAACCCATTCCAATGCTCTGGCACCCTCACCGGGAAGAAGTTCCTTCTCATATTGATGAGAAACCTCCTCTGTTCCAGCTCACACCCGTTGTCCCTTGTCCTATCATTGGATGCCCTTGAGCAAAGCCTGGCTCCATCGTCCTGACACCCACCCTTTCCATATTTATCAACATTCATGGGATCACCACTCAGGCTCCTTTTTTCCAAGCTAAAGAAAACCAGGTCCCTCAGTCTTTCCTCATAAGGGAGATGCTCCACTCTCTTCATCATCCCTGTGGCTCTGTGCTGGACTCTCTCCAGAAGTTCTGTGTCCTTTCTGAACTGAGGGACCCAGAACTGGACACAACGTTCCAGATACAGCCTCACCAGGCCAGGTGGAGGAGAACTTCTCTCAATCTATTCTTGGGAGAAATTGGGTGTGTTTGCTGTGAAGGGTGTGTACCCAACCGAGGTGAATGAGAAATTCATTCTGATCTCTCCTAATGTTCCATCTCTGCCCCTTTTGTTGTTCAACCCTCTAAACAGAAATAACCATAATTATGTATTTGGAAAGGCTTTTTACCTCAAAAAAACCCTTTCTTGGCTGCCTCCACCCTGCAGGAGACACCTTGGGGATCTCAGTAGGTGCCTCCCTGCCACCACAGCCCCGGCAACGGGAGCTCCTCCAGTCATTTACTTCTTGAATGAATCGGAAACATTTTGACTTGAACTTTCATACATAATGATGAGGGTTAGTTACCAAAATCCACACATTTTCTTCAGTCGTTTTCATTTACTACTGTTTTAAATTATTTCACAGCCTTGCAAATCTCCCCCTGACAGCCGCAGCCCAGGCAGGGAAAGCAAGAAAGAGAGAAAAAAAAGAAGCCAAACCCTACTGAGCGTTCATTTTTCACATAATATATTCCAATCCTGTTAGGTCGTGCTGGTGAAGGTAATATTTCTGGCATTCATTTAATGCAATTGACAGTGATGAATGGTTAATTATACAAATTACATTCTTATTAAATCCCCTGGAATCACTGCCTTAGAAAGTCTTAGCTCTGGACTTCTCACGCTATAGACATGTTTTTTTAGGAGCATCTTTACCGCTGGCTGCTGCAAAAGCGTCTTCCAAAAAACCTTGAAAAGCATTAAAAATCCCCTAGTTAAGTCAATTACTGCAGATAAGTTAATCTTAATGGGATGCTTAAGCCCCTGTCCTTGCATAAGTTTACTTTTCATTCCTCCCTCTCAGCTCTGGAGGCGCTGGAGAGAAAAGTTTTCCGGCAATTGTTGTGACAAATGGATTAAGGAGGGGAGCTGGATGCAGAATTTCCATCAGAGATGGCTTCTAGCAGAATTTTTCTCCCTGAGAGTGTGGAGAAATTCCCCATTTTGGGGTGAGGGGCAGCAGGATACTTGTGTGTGTCCCCAGGATTGGTCACTGGATGGAGATGCCATTCCCCAGGGAAGAGTGATCTGGTTGTATTGTAGCATTAAAGATCCCCATGGCACCTCTGGATGGGAATGCAGTACCCTGGGGAAGCACAGTCTAGTATGTGAGAGCACCAAACTCCCCATTGCATCCCCATCCTTCTATAAGTAGGGGGAGAAACACTCAGAAATGGATGAACCTCATTTTCTGATCAGCGTCGTTGGGAAGGGAATCATGGAATCAGAGAATCATCGTGGCTGGAAAGGACCTCCAGGATCATCAAGTCCAGCCCTCACCCCAACGGCTCCCTAACACTTAGACCATGGCCTCAAGTGCTCTAGCTTGAGCTGTTTTTAAACACCTCTGGGGACAGTGACTCCACCACCTCCCTGGGCAGCCTGGTCCAGTGCCCAACCCCTCTCTCAGGAAAGAACTTCTTCCTAAGATCACTCTAAACCTCCCCTGATGCAACTTGAGGCCGTTGCCCCTCATGCTATCATTAGTAATTTGGGAGAAGTGCTGCTCAGCACCTCGAAGCACCAACCTTGACGCTCAGCTTATTCCCAGGGTGTAGGACCTTCAGGTCCTCCTGACGCAGCCACATAGCAGCAGTTTTAATTGGACGACACGGGATGCAGCGGCGGATATTAGCCAGGCGATGTCTGCTCAGGGAATAAATGTAATAAATAGACTATTAAGTTAAGCAAGTTTTCAGCTCCGGCGGTGGAAGTGCCCATCTATCTTGTGTGGTTTTCTGCATGCTTCATTACCACATGTAACCACACCGAAAAAATATGCTTTATCCTTTGTAATTAGATGATAAGTTCCCTCAGATAGACATCGGCGCTGCCAACCACCTGACACTCCATAGTGGCACCGAGTCGCTCGCTTCCAGCAGCTTCTAATGAAATTTATTACCGAGCCCCATATTAGACTAAGTTAACATCCCTTAATCTTCCGCCTTTGACAGAGTTATGGACGAGGCACTCCAGGATATATTGGCTGGGATTTAGGGACTGTGAAGGGAGTGAGCCATGCCAAGGGATGACTGCGAGGAGAGGGTCGAGGGCTCAGCTAGGTGCTACTGCCCTTATTTCCCCGTCTCCTTATTTCTGCTGATATCCCAGAGGGACAGAGCATCTTCTGCAGCTCCTCTTCATTTTTTTGTTAGCTAAACCTTAGGCAGCCTTCGCTTGGCTTAGCACAGATAACAGCAGCAGTTAATAATTAAGAAATGAGCCATGACCTCTCCGAAGAGCAGGGAGAGTGTGGCGGCATGATTAGACGCAAAACTCCTTCCCGCTGATGATGTCGGCTGCTGGAAAGTGTCTGCTGGCTCCAGAAATTGTCCCCATGTCACCTCGTAGTGGCTCTGTGCTCTGGTCTTGCTGTAGTCCAAAGGGCTCCAAGGGAAATAGTGGGTTTGTTTTCTTCCAAATATTTTTGAGGGAGGTTGGAGACAGAGGTTTCAGGGAGATTTCCTGAGTGAACAACTGCTTTGCCTTTGGATTTGGGGCTTCATTCATCCACCCCTCTCCTTTCTCACCTTCTGTGTCTTGATGTATCAGAAGGATGGGACCAGACTCTTCTCAGTGGTGCCCAGTGACAGGACAAGGGGCACTGGGCACAGACCGGAACCCAGAGGGTTCAGTGTGAACGTGAGGAAAAGCTTTTTCCCGGTGAGGGTGACAGCCACTTCCATCCCTTACTAGTGTGTGATTCTGTGATAGCAAAATGCTGAACCCCAGGCGCCTGCTGAAGCCCTGAGAGAGCCAAAGGCAGGAGAAATGACAGAGCTGTCATAGCCTCTCCCTCTTTTTGACTCAATAAGCTTCATAATCTCTGTATAACTACCTATATCACAGGAAGACAGGAGGAGCAGGGGGAACTTTATGAGCTGGTTAGAGCAGGCAACTCCATCACCAGCCGTGACTATTATTATAAAATATTCTGGAAGTTAACTCAATAAAAAAAACCTAATAATGAGAGGAACCATCTCTGCCTTTGTTTATAGCTTCTTTAAGTGTATAAATGAGCAGGAGGTGATTAATGAGGGTGATCTGAGAGGGAAAGATTTGCATGCACGGCGCTTGAATTATTTCCTTATTGCATGTGCTTCCCGGTCCCTCTGTTTATTGTGCTGCTCAACGCTACTTAATACAGAATGACTAAAGTTATGAGATCCTATTTATTCCACCTGACATTGTCCCCTCTGCCAGCTCAGCCCCTGGGACAGATAGCGCATGCACAATGAATTCAGAAAATATATTAAAAAGCAATTATAAACTCCCTGCCTTCAGTGTCCTGGCCTTATTCTTCACAGCGCTCCCTGAGAATTAGCATAATGTCTACAGGCGCTCCTGGAGTTATCAAAACACAGCGAGGCTCCATCTTATTTTTGAGAGCTGATGGAGTTAGGGCTTAAAGGTGGCCAAAGGTGCATCTGTATCCTCCTCCTCCTCCTCCTCACCCAGTAACTGGTACTGGTGCCAGCAGCACATTTTCCCTATCGCTGGCTGCCCCAGGAGATGGTGGCAGCCCAAATTTTGCAGGTTCAGCGCTGGTTTTTTGCAGTGAGGGACGTCCTTTGCTCTTCCCACCACGCTGGCTCCAATATTAGAATTTCATTATGTTCTGGAGCTGCTTTCCCCACTGTGTGCTGGTCTATGGACTTGTCAAAACCTCTCAGAGGGACAGGAAAAGACATCAGAGTGAGATCTTCTTATATGATGGGTGATTTTTCTTGCCCCTCCGACATTGCAGGGTGAGATCCCATTGACCGCCAGCTGGCTTTCATCATTGCTTCTCTCTCGCTCTTTCTCCAGGGCTCTTAAGCTGGTTATTGGAAGTGCTCTCAGCCAGGAGGGTGATGGGGTGGCACCGGGAGCATCCTGCGTGCCTGAGGCTGGAGGGCTGCCGTGCTGGGCCATGAACCCACTGGGTCAAACATCTTTTACCCTGGTCAGCCCAGTCGAGCGGCTGTGGGGGAGAAGCACAACTGGAAATTGCAGCAGCACCTCGAGTAGGTCAATGTGATTTTTAGTTCGCATGGTGGAAGAAAGCTGGAGAAAACCAGCAAAACCACAACACACCCAACACAACTTTGCCAGGGTGCGCAGGAGGAAAAACAGCGAGTGGCTATCGCGTTGGTCTGTTATTTATTTCATCTCTTATGCACAGTAATCCAAATCTCTGTGCTGGAAACACGAGGTAGCAGCGAATGCTGGCGCCGTGTATCTCCATCTAATTACATACAGGTTTCCGAGTTTTGTTCCAGCTCCGCCGTAATTCTCTCCCACTAACCTTGCAGAGAGTTTTAGCTCAGTCCCAGCACAAAACGCTCCGTCTCTGTTAAGAATGAGAGCAAATATGTCGGCGATTCAGGAAGGACCGGCGGGCTCTCATAGCCTGTCGCTACCCAGAAACTGTTGATCAGACCAGTCTGCGTATCTCAAAAATGCATTCGTTCTGTAAATTGTTTATAGAAAGGCAGCAGAAGGAAATGGGCTGTGCTGCTCAGGAATTCATTAGTAGCAGCCTCCCTGATTGCTTTTATTCCTTTTAACCTCCCGTTGTATATTGTAGTCATTTGGGATGTTTCATATGAGGTACCTCAGCTCTGGGCTGCGCTGGGGCTCTGAGGGGTGCCCAGGGCTGTTAAATTGGTACCAAGTGCTGAGGAACCCAGTGGTGTCGCTGTTTGCTCCCCACCATGCTGGTTAGGTTCCAATAGGGGAGAAAAGATAATGAGGAATAATCCTGTTTATCTCAGCTTGGGCTGCTCCAAGCAGTCAGGGAAAAAGCTAAGATCTCCCCCAAGGCTTCCCACATCGGGGCTGGGAGTGCTGGTAATGCAGGAGTCAAGGGTTGTCAGTCCTCTCCTGGTGATGGAATGAGGATTTCTAAGAGTGACTTTTCTGCACTTCACCATGGGGAAACACTGCAGGAGCCCTGAGCAGGCTCCAGGTAACGAGAACCTTCAGACAAGCCAGGGAGGACAGGCAGGACCCTTAGTTGGTGCTGGAGGGTTTGTGTTGCTGTCGGTTTGCCTCGCAGAAAGCTCCTAAAACCTGCCTCGCTGCTCCGACTTTTCTTCCTTCTTCAGAAGAGGGGAAAAAGCCCGGAGAAAAAACTTCCAGAAAAATTAATTAGACCAAACTCGTGTCTCCTTGCATCAGCCACATTGGGCCAGTGCTGGAGCAGACATTGGCACCCAAGTCCTGGGCGCCTGTGGAAGAGCAGAGCTGCGAGGCACAGCTTTGGCGGCTCTGATGCTCTGATCTCAATCGCCCTAAACAACTGGGTCATTAGCAGAAAACTCCCTGAAGGAAGGAAGGAAGCTGCCGTTGGATTCCTAGAGCAGGCTGGCCTTGGGGTTTGCTGAGCATCCTCAGCCCTACAAATCCCCACCCCATCACTCTGTCTCACACACAGATGCCCCAAGTGACAGAACAGCTTTGAGAACAAATCTGCTGTCTTGTATCTGAGGAAGAGATATCTGAGATCCTGGGCTGGAAAGCCACCTAAACCCCCATATTTTGGTGATTCTGTAGGAATCCTGGTCCCACAAGAGTGAGTACAGGAGCTGCTCCATCCCTCCTGTGTGCTAGAGCATCTCTGCTGTCACTTCACCCCTCCTCCATGCCAAGCAGGATGGATCCCCGTGGGAAGCACTCACTCTGTGCCAAGGGGCTCTGGGGTGTTTCTGTCGTAGGCGGTGATGCTCACTCAGATCGCGGCGATGGGTACCTTTCATCCCAAGAACATGCCGTGTGTGCAAAGGAAGAGTTTTATGAGGAGATCGATGGCTTTGAGTTGAAGAGTCAAAGGGAGGCTTTTACCTCCAGGGGCTCCCATGCAAAGCACCTGCAAAGTCGATTAATCAATTATTTGCATTTCCCCCATTCGCTGTGCACTTCTCTTTCATTTTCTTCTCCTCCAAGGCATTGGGCTTGGATTTCAGAGCATGAATAAATAAAATACATGCATTCAGCTCCAAAACATTTTGTGCATAGTATTGGAGGGACACAGGAAAGGGGCAATGGGAGCCTTGAAACCCAGCGTCTTCCCAAGCACAGGGGCAGAGAGAGCTCTGGGTCAAGGCACTGCCCAAAGGCCTTCACTCCAGAACATCCCCGGAATCCTCAGAAGAGAAAATCGGGGTCACAGCAGCAGAATGACTCTACTGACTCCAGCAGTGGGGAGAGGATGAGGGGAGCAGTTGGGACAGGCTGACTTCACAGAGAAGAGGAGGGAATGAAGGGGACCAGAGGAGTGGGGATGCAGGGGTGGCATTTGTCATCCAGTCAGAGTTTGCATGAAAACAAACAAACACATTTACCAGCCAGTGAGTTCCCAGCAGCTGAGGCGGAGGGGCACTTGGCAGGACTCCTTTGGGAGCCTCCGCATGACCCAGTTCTTCAGGGAGCAGTAGCCAACAGGACGAGGGGTTTGTTTCCCCCTTTGAATAGCAGGAAGTGGGAGAAGGAAAGTGAAAAGAGAAGAAAGAGGGAACCTTGCTTGGGAGAGAGTTTTGTTACTAGAAGGGACTAATCCTCCTTCTTTTTTCTGTACTTCTATCAAAAAGCATGGAATGGAAAGGAGTAGAGTAGAGTAGAGTAGAGTAGAGTAGAATAGAATAGAATAGAATAGAATAGAATAGAGTAGAGTAGAGTAGAATAGAGTAGAGTAGAGTAGAGTAGAGTAGAGTAGAGTAGAGTAGAATAGAGTAGAGTAGAATAGAATGGATTCAGCTGGAAAAGACTTGAAGATCATCAGTTCCAACACGTCTGCTGTGAGTTGGGACACCTCCCACTAGACCAGTTTGCTCAATGCCTCATCCAAATCCTCTTCGTCCCCATCAGACCTACACTGCTCTGAAGGGGGATGTGGACAGGGGTTTCGCAGCATCCTCTGGGCTTATTGTTCTGCCTCCATCCCTGCACAAACGCTGTTTTGCTTCTTCTCCTCTTCATTCAAATCCCAAGACATTCCGGGGTTCTGGAGCATTTGCTGGGGGTGAGCATGGCAGTCCAGATACACACAAACCCCTTTATTTCTTGCATCTCTGGGTGGGGGGGAGAGTCAGGACATCCCACAAACCTCCCTCACAGCTGACAGACATTGTGGGGTTTTGATTCTGTTCCCGCTTTTCTTCCCTCTGTGTACTGGGACCAGAGGGGAGACTTAGCGAAGGAGAAGAGTGGATCCACCCTAAAGCTGGGGTCTTGTTTTCCATCGAGGAGAGACAAAACTTTCTGCTGAGCTCGACTTCAAAGGCAAGAGCCGAGCCTTAAGATATTCATGTTAGTAATTCATGTACAGCTGCATTAGTTAGGGGCTTCACAATGTTTTATCCACTTGTCACGATCAGACATTATTATTATTACTGAAAACAGAGATGGCTGGGAGATAATAATTCTTTATGAATCTCCTGTCACAATTAATGTCAGCTCCTTCCTTGCCCGGCTGCTGAGTTTTAAGCTAATCATTCCTTATGTGTGTTTCGAGCCTTTAGTGAAGTACAAATAATTTGAACTAATTAGCTTATTAAAAGAAGGGAATGAAAACAAATGGCACATGAATGAATGGTAGGATTTCGTATGGAATTAATATCTCCTTAATACATGTGGATTTGGTAAATTCATTATGCATTCCTAATCAGACCTGATGAATCACCTAGCTAATTCAGGACTAATTAGGCATGAACTGCTGACACTTATTTTAAAGTGTGACCAAACGAGATGGCTCTATCCTAAGGGCTCAATTACGGTCTCCCAGGCACTGGGAAGCACCTCTGTAAAATTGGGCTGTGGTGAGCCCCGCAGTGATTTGGGACTGACCTGCTAGAAAGCAGAGTAGGAGAAAAGGAACTGGGGGTCCTGGTGGTCAGCAGGATGGCCGGGACTCAGCAATGGTCCCTTGTGGCCAAGAAGGGCAATGGCATCCTGGGGTGGATCAGAAGTGGGGTGGTTAGTAGATCCAGAGAGGTTCTCCTCCCCTTCTACTCTGCCCTGGTGAGGCTGTATCTGGAATGTTGTGTCCAGTTCTGGGTCCCTCAGTTCAGAAAGGACACAGAACTTCTGGAGAGAGTCCAGCACAGAGCCACAAAGATGATGAAGAGAGTGGAGCATCTCCCTTATGAGGAAAGACTGAGGGACCTGGTTCTCTTTAGCTTGGAAAAAAGGAGCCTGAGGGGTGATCCATGAATGTTGATAAATATGTAAAGGGTGGGTGTCAGGACAATGGAGCCAGGCTCTGCTCAAGGGCATCCAATGATAGGACAAGGGGCAACGGGTGTGAGCTGGAGCAGAGAAGGTTCCATGAGAAGGAACTTCTTCCCGGTGAGGGTGACAGAGCACTGGAAGGGGCTGCCCAGACGGGTTGTGGAGTCTCCTTCTCTGGAGATGTTTAAAACGAACCTGGCTGTGTTCTGTGTGACTAGATCTAGGGGATCCTGCTGTGGTGGGAGGATTGGACTGGATAATCTTTCAAGGTCCCTTCTAATCCATAATGTTGTCTGATGCTGTGAGAGGGAAGGGTGCCTGCTCTTCCAGTCCAGTGGGATATGATCCAGCCCAGTGGGATCATAGGATCATGCAATCATAGACTCATCATAGCTGGAAAGGACCTCCAGGATCAGCAAGTCCAGCCCTCATCCCAACAGCTCCCTAGCCCCTAGACTGTGGCCTCCAGTGCTCTAGCTACTCAGTTTTTAAACACCTCCATGGACAATGACTCCACTACCTCCCTGGGCACCCTGTTCCAGTGCCCATCCACTCTCTCAGGAAAGAACTTCTTCCAAAGATCAAATCTAAACCTCCCCTGATGCAAATTGAGTCATTTCCTCTCATCCTATCACTAGTAATTTGGAAGAAGAGACCAGCTCACTCATCCCTGGGAACAGCATCCTCACTAGGGACCTACAAGGTCTCTCTGAGAATTACCGAGGGGCACTGCTACCCTGGTGACTGGCTAAAGTATCACCTTGTGGCAGCTGGGGCACATTAATAGTTCCTGTAATTATTTCTTTTTGACTGAAGCAGCTCCCCATTGTCCAGCATCCTGCTGGATGAGGTGCTGATGCAGAAGTAAAGCAGCTCATTGGCCCAAAGGAGGAGATATGGTGGGATGCAGGCAGATGGGGATTGAAAGAGGTGATGTGGGAGGAGTGCTCTTGGCGAGCCAGTGGGTTTTAGAAAGGTTTTGGTGAGCTGGAGGAGGCTCTGCTGAGATTTGTACAGAGTGAGAGAGATTAGAGAAAAGCAACAAGGTCTGTGTTCAAGGGTGCAACAGGAGGATGGTGGAGAACGTGGTGTTGGCTGGTGTAAGGACAGGAGGAACTGGATGTCATTAGTAGGGTAGATCATGATGAGTTGTTGATCTTTGTGAAGTTATTGGGGCTGGACCTGGAGCAAAGTCAGTTTGTGCTTGCAAAGGTCAGGGGAAAGGACATGGTGGTCACAAGGGTGTAAGAGCTCAGAGCCTGGATAAGGGCTTGAGGTGGGGGAGTGGAGGAAGAGGGCAAAGGATGATACAGAAGGGCTTTGTGGGGAGAGGACCAGGGTCAAGATGCTGCAGTGTGATGGTGTTGTGCCTGGGTGGAGAACTGGTCCACGTGAACTCTGTAGCTGCCAGACTGGGCTTGACCTTATGGTGAGACCTCTGAGGAGAGGCTGGACAGCAGCTGGGGCTTCTGCTCAGTACCGCTCCCTCCACACCAGATATCTTCCCATCTCTACATTAAACCTCTGCTGCAAATCTGTGATTCATCTGCCTCCAGGTCCCGAATTTGTGTTTGCAGATAAGATTATCCGGGGATTAATTGTAGAGGGAGAAGTGAAATGTAGATTAGTCATCCCTTGAGAATAGACATAGATCAACAGCATTTAGAATTACATTTGCGTGTTTAGCAGCCACGGATCACCAGAGTACCTGAACACCTACCATGTAAAATCAACAGGCTCGTTAATTATGAAAAATAATTCATGTCACACCGAGCTAAACCCACGAAAATCTCTGCATTTGTTCCAGAGGCAGCCGTATCACTCCTGCCCGTGTCTTCTCATGCCTCCTCCAAAAAGCCAGGGTAGGAAGGTCTGGGTGGCAGCAGGTACCTCTCTGGAGGATTTTTTTGTGGCACAATCTTCCCTTCACAGGAACTGCTACTGCTGGGACCACCAGTGGCTGAGGCTGCCTTTGATACCTTCACTGATGCATTTACCTGCAGCCACCTTCCCTATGTGCAACAGAGCTGCCCAGAGCCCTGCTGCAGCAAGAGAGGCTGGATTTTCCCCCACAAACAAAGGGATGGCCGCTGGATACTCATCCCCTGGAGATCCCCAGAGCTCAGCATCTCCAACTGATTCATCCCTAAAGAAACTCATGGTCCAAGCTACATAAATTAGAATCATAGAATCATCAAGGTTGGAAAATGCCTTCAGGATCATCAAGTCCATCCATTTGCCCTACAACTCCCAACCACTAACTCACCCCCCCAGACACCCTGCCTGGCCATTTGTTGAACCCCTCCAGGGACACTGCCTCTACCCCGTCTCTCAGCAGCCTGTTCCAAGCCCTCCCCACTTCTTCTGGGAGGAAGTTTTTCCTAAGAGCTAATCTGACCCTCCCCTGGCACAACCTGACCCTGTATCCTCTGGTCCTGTCACTAGGGAGAAGATGCCAACCCCCACCTCACTCCAAGCTCCCTTCAGGTAGTTGTAGAGAGCAGTGAGGTCTCCCCTCAGCCTCCTCTAGGCTAAACAGCCCCAGCTCTCTCCGCCTCTCCCCATCAGCCCTGTTCTCCAGACCCCTAGCCAGCCTAGTTGCCCTTCTCTGCCCCCTCTCCAGCTCCTCCCTGTCCTTCCTGCACTGCAGGACCCAAACTGCCCCCAGCACTCGAGGTGCAGCCTCACCAGGGCTGGGTACAGGGGCAGGATCACCTCCTTGGTCCTGCTGGCCACACCAGCGCTGATGCAAGGAAGAGCTTCAGTTCCACTTTCCACGGCACACGCGTGACGCCACAGTCGTTCCTCACTGTGTGCCCGTGGCCCCAGTGAAGGAAAACGAGGAATCCTATTCCGCACACGCCGAGAGCTCAGCAAGCCGTGGGGTAGGGTCTGGCCCTGCTCCGCTCAAGGCTCTTGTGATACCGCACGCAGATCCAGAGCGCAGTGCAATCAGGAAGAATAAACAGTAGCAATTGCTTAATACTTCATGGTGATGGAGTATTGAAAATTAGCGCTGGAGTTCAGCACTAATAAGGTGCAGAGCACTCCGTAAGCCTGCGGAATTTTATATAGCCGAACCAAGAGTAAATAAAATTACAATTTAAACAAAGGCAGATAATTTAATTACCTTGTAGGCGCAGTACTAAAATTTGGAGTGATTGGCTAATCAATAGGCTGTTACAAACTGCCACAACGCAAGCTGCCTGCTGAGGCCACAGGAAATGGGTCCTTGGGGATGGCAGCGTGATGTGCTGGGTGTGGGGAGATGGAGCCAGTGGCAGAGATGAACAGAACTCCAGAGGCTCGGAGCTGCAGAGAGGAGCAAAGTTAGGTGCCTTCACCATTCCATCAGGTGGTTGTTTTTAATCAGCTTTTCACTGCTTCATCATTGAAAGGAGTAAAAAGGAGAACGTGTTCAAAGTAACCACCACCTGTGAATGCACATGGACTCATCTAGGTTGGAAAAGAGCTTTAAGAATCACTGAGTCCAACCAGCTCTCGCGAGCCCATCGCTAAACACTCTCCCTAAGCTCAAGATCTAAAACCCTTCCCAGGGGCAGTAAGTCAGATTCAGCACAGGAACCTGTTTAAAACTGCCCAGAAAGGGCTAACTGGACCATCCCAGTGGAAAGTTTTCCAAGGTATTTGGGCTCTCAAGTCTGCCCCTGCCTTGGATGGTTCCCAGATTAAGGGACAACTCATGTTTGCTTGTATTAAGGCTTGAGGGCTGTTCTCCATCCTTGACATCTCCAGGGGTTACAAGGCTCTGCCGTCTGAGGTCCCAACCCTTTAATCTTTTTGCACACATGGATTTCAATCCCTGAAGGTCACAAATACCCCCTACAGATGAGACAAGCAGGACAACGTTGTTCCCTCCCAGGGGCCCATCTGCCCCATCAGCAATTTGCACGACAGGTGCATTGCTGGCCCCATTCATGTCAGGAGGGCATCCTGTGATAGAACAGGGGTCAGTGGGTACAAGCTGGAGCCGAGGAGGTTCTATCAAAACAGTTCTGAGCCCCTCAGTTTCAGAAGGACAGGGAGCTGCTGGAAGAGCCCAGCACATAGCCACAAAGATGGAAGTAGTGGAACGTCTCCCTGAAGAGTAAAGCCTGAGGAGCTGTGTCTCTTTAGCTGGGAAAAAAGGGGACTGAGGGGTGACCCCATGAATGTTGATAAATATGGAAAGGGTGGATGTCAGGAGGATGGAGCCAGATTCTGCTCAGGGGTGTTCAGGGACAGGACAAAGGGCAGCAGGGACGGGCTGGGGCAGAGGAGGTTCCATGGAAACAGAAGGAAAAGCTTTTTCCCTGTGAGTGCGATGGAGCCCTGGAACAGGCTGCTCAGAGCAGGTGTGGAGTCTTCTTCTCTGAAGACATTCAAACCCATCCTGGGCATGCCTGTGTGACCTGATCTAGGGGATCCTGCAGGAGAGTTGGACTGGATGATCTCTAGAGGTCCCTTCCAACCCCTGACACTCTTGTTCTGTGATCCTGGGCTGGCAGGAGCTGCATCACCGTGATGGAAAAGTGGGGAAAATGCCAGATTTCCCCACCTGAGGATTTGGCTGCTGCCTGCAGCCAGCTGCAGTTTGCACCAAGCGCTTATTCTGCTGCATCACAGCGTGTGGTGCCCTCCTTTGGTTCCACACCGATGCCGGTCTGCTAAGGGAAAGTAGATCTTCTTTCCAGCCCATTGTATTTCACTAATTTAATTCCATTCTGTATGTCAAATCGCATTACAAATTCACACCGACCGAAGAGCTATTTTTTTCCTGAATTAATATGAAGACATTTATTTGTCATTTTTTAACGAAATTGAAAAGGAATCAAAACCTCATTTTCTGGCGGAGCGGCGTTGTTGGCGTGCCGGTGCAACTGCAGCTGTCTCCGTGTGCCGGAAAGGATTGCTCTGCAGTTTCTTCTCCTCCCCTTTCCAGAGCTGGTTTTTGTACATGCTGTGCCCCTGCAGGATTTCAAGTAGCCAACCCCACCTCCATGGGGCACAACCTCCAATTTGAGGAGAGCAGCGAGGAGCACGATGAGGCACAAACGTTGGTTTCTGATGTTAGGAGGACGTTGCTTCATCCCATGTCGTGGAGGACAGAGAGGGTTGACACTGGGATGCGGAGCACAGAAGGTACAGAGGGGCTTTGAGTTGTCCCAGGAAAATCGGGTTGTTTCCTCCTGCAGCTCTGTCACAGATGAGGGCAGAGCTGGTGGAGCAGTGAGTTTCAAGTCCCACCTCTCACAGGGATGTGAGATCCTGGTGGTGTTCCTTGTCCTCCTAGATATCGGAGCCAGCAATGAAGGCCAGTGGCATCCTGGGGTGGGTTAGAATGGGGGTGGTTAGTAGATGGACAGAGGTTCTCTTCCCCCTCTGCTCTGCCCTGGTGAGGCCACATTTGGAATATTATATCCAGTTCTGGGCCCCTCAGTCCCAGAAGGACAGGGAACTGCTGGAGAGAGTCTAGCACAGAGCCACAAAGATGATGAAGGGAGCAGAACATCTCCCCAGTGAGGAAAGGCTGAGGGAGCTGGGTCTCTAGCTGGGAAAAAAGGGGACTGAGGGGTGACCCCATCAATGTTGATAAATATGGAAAGGGTGGGTGTCAGGAGGATAGAGCCAGGCTCTGCTCAGGGGTGTCCAGAGATAGGACAAGGGACAATGGGGACAAGCTGGAACAGAGGAGGTTCCATGTAAACATCAAGAAAAACCTTCTCCCAGTGAGGGTGCCAGAGCATTGGAAGGGGCTGCCCAGGGAGGTTGTGGAGTCTGCTTCTCTGGAGACGTTAAATCCAGCCTGGGTGTTCCTGTGTGGCCTGATCTAGGGGATTCTGCTTTGGCTGGAGGGTTGGACTGGATGATGTCTAGAGGTCCCTTCCAACCCCTGACATCCTGTCACACTACAGAATCAAAGAATTGTTTTGATTGGAAAAAACCTTTAAGCTCACTCTTCCCCCAGCACTGCCAGGTCCCCACTAACCCACGTCCATCACACCACACCTCCACGGCTTTGAGACCCCCCAAGACACATGGGTCAGCCTGAGCCAGGCCTAGACAACCCTTTTGCAGAAGAAATTGTTCCTCAGGGCTCACCTCACCCTCCCCTGGCACAGCCTGAGGCCAGTTCCTTTCATCCTGTCACTTGTTCCTGGGGAGAAGAGACTGACCCCTACCTCGCTCCAACCTCCTGAAGTTCAGGGAGTTGGGAGAGCAAGAAGGTCTCCCCTCAGCCTCCTTTTCTCCGGTCCAACCCCCACCCCAGTTTCCCCAGCTGCTTCTTGGAGCACTGGTGCTCCAGCCCTTTCACCATGTGTCCCTCCAGGCTGTTAGAAGGCTTTGGAGCAGGCAGTGTGACCCTGTGGGTGCTTCCAGGCTCTGCAGCACTGAGCTGTTCATGCACAGGGTCAGGACTGTCCCTGGGGTTTGGTCACTTGGAGCAGGAGATGGGTTGGGAATGCAGTGAGGCGCTGGGCTCTACTTGTGGAAAGAACATGGTTTGAGAGGCGTAGGGGTCCAGCGAGAGTTGAGTTACAGGGAGAACAGTGCTCCTCGTACTTGTTTTACTGAAAGAAGCCAGAGACAGCACAGACAATATCCTTTGGTGACCTTGGCAGGGAGCAGATGACATCTCTCGCTGCTGTAAAACAATTTTAATGGTGTTTCAGGAAGAGGATTATGACTTGAGCTGCTGAACGACTGAGCAGCTCTTGTATTTTGTGGAAGACTGTATTTTCCTGTAAAAGCCCTTTGATCAGCAGCTGGAGAAATGGAGCCAGGAGTGGCAGTGGCCATCTGGGGGTGTGGGAGTGGGCAGCTGCCTGTCCCATGCTTCATCCAGCTTGGCTCAAGCAGCACCACTTCCAACAACTCTGGTTTTCCCTGCTCTCGCAGACTGTCTGTTTGGGAGGTTATTTTGAGGCATAATTATTCGATGCCGTGGCTGTGGGGACCTCATCATGTTGTACAATGTGCTGAGCTCCTCTTTCTACTCTGGCATCCGCGAGCTGGGGGGTTCGGGGTTTTCTTCATTCCTGTTTTGAAGCTCTTTGAGGGCAGGTTCTTTGGAGAATCAAATCGCTAGGAAAACTCTTTGTTCAGCTCAGGCTGCCGTGGACCCAAGCTGTGGATTTGTCACTTATCTTCTACCATGGTGGAGCTGATCTCATAAATCAGGATGAGAGCGGGTGCAGAAGGGACGCGCCTGCCCAGTCCACAGAGTGTGCTGGCCGGCCATAAAGAGCTTGGGTGAGTTTATGGCGTCTTTGGCTAACGAAGCGCAGCTCTGCATTGCAGTAATCGCTGTGAGGCCGGAGCGAGCCAGCGTTTACCCTTCTGTAGGATATTCCAACGCAGCCGTTCACCTGAGCTGCAAGAAAAGCCTGGATTTCTTGCAAAACCAAATGTTTTCTAGAAGAAAGAGACTAAAAAGCCCCGATCCCGCAGTTGTTTTCCTGCTGTATCAACATAACCTGGTGGCTTTGATGAGGGCTACGTGGTTCCTGTCTGCTTTATGGGATCATATGATTATAAAGTTGAAACTATAAAAGCGAATCAAAGCCCTTTGATAGCATGAGAACGAAAGGTTTGGGGTTTGGCTGGAGTGAAGAGTGTTGCTGAAGCTGCATTGGAGTGCAGGGATTTTAAGGCTTGCCTTGTGGTGCTTTTGGAGGAGAAAAGTTCACCGTTACACTGAGGCACAGTTTAGAGCAGACCCTATTTCCAACCAAGAGAAAAAAACCCACGAATCCTAATGCTTTGCTTTGAGAAAGCGGAGACAAAACCTTCCTAATCTTCCCATCGAAGGAGAGCCAGTATTTCCCAGCAGAAGTGTTTCAAGCTGGTTGTCAACAATCTGGAGGCATTATCTGACTCTTCACTTTTCAGCAAATGAGGTTTCTGATTGGAAGGAGCTTGCCCATCTGTAAGATAGTGTCCTATATACAGGACTAATAACGTTGGCATGAATAATTCATCCGTCTTTAACGTGTAGAAAGGTGGATGTGAGTGTGATGCTCACACTTCCACCGAAATATAACGTATTCAGTTAAAAAACAGTCCATTTCAATGTAGATTTTAGAGTCCTTGCCTTAACCTCACTGTGGGTTAACTCATGTCCAGCAACTCAACCTCCAAACCCGACTTTTGTTTGTCTCCCCCGATCTGTAGGGAGATTATTAATATCGTGTAACATTCAGTTAATAGGTCAGATGTGAGACCTTATTACAGATCCGGGATAAATTGCCTCTCCAGTAGCACACAGCTTGACCTTCACGGACTTCAGAGTTCAATATTCAGCCTTCATCCATCCAGCCTTAATTACTGTGTGCACGGGCATTAGCGCCGCCGCCAAAGGTCCAAGTTCATTTAGCCGTGACCCTGCTTTGCATCGGCACTTTGCACACTGCTAGGCCAGTGAAGGACACAGGGAAGGGGTCAGGTTTAGACCCGGGGTCTTGTTCATGTCTAGTTCCTCTTTTAGTTGGTTTTCACCCAGGAGTCAGGCTTGGATTCTGAGAGATCAAGGCATTGTAGAATCACAGAATGGTTTGGGTTGGGAAGGACCTTAAAACTCACCCAGTGCCGACCACCTGCCATGGGCAGTGACACCTCTCACCAGACCAGGGTGCCCGTATCCCCATCTAACCTGGCCTTGGACTCTTCCAGGGATAGAGCAGTTACAACCACCCTGGGGAACCTGTTCCAGTGCCTCAGCACTCTCACACTTTGCTTCTGTCTTGACCTGGATTTTTGGGGATGTACAGGATCTGCTCTTTGCTCTCCTCAAGGAGCAGCCCCTGAACTTTGCACAGCAGCGACTGCATGAGGCTCTGTAAAGGCAGAGCTGATTTTCCCCAAGAGCCCCATGGAGCTGAGGGAACATCGGGGCTTTGCACAGGAGGCTCTTTGGCTTCTCCTCTTCCTAGGAGCCACCAGGATTATTTGTGGTGGT
The DNA here is from genome assembly GCA_028565055.1 of Phoeniculus purpureus. NCBI lineage: Eukaryota > Metazoa > Chordata > Aves > Bucerotiformes > Phoeniculidae > Phoeniculus > Phoeniculus purpureus. The sequence continues at coordinate 619,588 of JAOXOE010000856.1, read as the reverse complement.
GGGGACAGATGAGTTGGGTGATGTTTGTTTGGGTGAGAGGCATGAGTATGGAGGTAGATTTGCTGATCCAAGGGCAAAAGTCCTCCCCTGGTCCAGCAGTGTGAGCAGAAAGCAGCCACCATGGGTCCTTGGGGGCTCCTCAGCAAGACCTCCCCTGGAAGCACACCTTCAGTTTTACTAAACCCAGCTCGTTTCACCGGGCGAAAGTCGATGGGCTTCATTATGAGTCCGAGCAGGTGACATAATTCTCCTTCTGCACTTTCAGATCTATGAACACACAAACTTAATACTAGCACCACAGATACAAATAGCATTTTAACGCAGCATTTATCACGGCGCTTTCTCCAGAGAAAATCTATCAAAGCTTTAAATCTAAAACTCTCCCATTCTTCTCGAGCAACAAGATCAATTCATTAATATTTGGAAAGCTCTTCATGTTATTAATCATCTGTTATTATTTTATTTATGTTCCTCTTAGTAAGGAAAAGCAGACAAAGCAAGGATCACCGATCGCCTTTTTTAACCTGGGAGAACAACGGAGCTGGGGAGAGGTGTGGGAAGGACTTTATTGGGTGAAAAAACACCTTTTGTGTTTGCATTTTACTCAACAGAGGTGATTCGAGATGCCACAAGTCATCTAAAAGCTGGGAAAGGTAGCTGGGTTAATTGTCTTATTGCTGTGAATTTGCTCTGTGTTCATGGTCACAGCACAGAGGATGATGAATTCATTTTGTATTCAGGGGGACGTGGCAGCATCTCCCTTCTAGCCCTTCCATCCCCGATATCACTGGGGCAGCAATTCGGGGGCTGGGCTCAGCCCCGGCTGGAGCGGGTGGACCAGAAGTTATTAAACCCTCTTGCCAAAGAGCAAGGCAGAGAGGTCAATCCTCTAAATAGGTTTAGCTCGTTCCCCAGGTCTATCTCATAAAAGCACCAACGGCTCGAAAATAAGTTTGTAATTGACTGATCCAGACAGATGAGTTTGGGAAGAGGTGATTGATGTCAGCTTTGATGATTGATTGATGTCAACTATAGTTTGAATGCAATCAGACTGGCCCAGAATACTAATTGCACAGCCCTTGGCAGCCCAGACCTGCTGCCCAAACCTGCTCTGGGTGAGGACATCGGGTTGCTGCTGTCCCACCTCAGTGGTCGCCCTGGGCTTCTGCTTTTTGATGCCCCGGGAGGCAGTGTGGGATCAGGGCTTGCCAAGTCTGTGGTGTTTCTCTGGCACTAAGCCATGGTCTGCTCTCAAGGTCATGCTGTCCTGTGCTTAGCTTTTCAGTCCCAGAGCAGTTGGACTGATCTGGGAAGGGGTAATCTGCCCCAAAATGTCAGGAACAGGCCAGATGCAGGACTGGGAAGTTAAGCTTCACTCTGGGAAGCTGAAGGCAGTGGGGTCTGCAAGCTTAAGAGGTTTACACAGACTTGTGCAGAACAACAGAACAACAGTTCTGATTCAGTCACAGGAAGCCTTTTCCTGAGCCACAGGGTTCAACAGCAGAGATGAGCCCCAGGATTATTGCCAAGGACATTGTCGGTCTGGACAAGGACTGTTGATGCTTCCCGCGAGGTAGGGTTGTAAGCAGCAACCTCTAGGCCACTGGAGCTGCCTCCAAGCAGCTTCTGCTCCCGGGTGCTGCTGCCCTCACCAGGCCATGGCATCATCACCAGGCTTGGGAAGGGTCTGGAAATCGAGGTGGGTCAGCTAAAGCAAAGCCTCCTGCTCCCTGTGCACTGGACGGGGTGACAGGCAGTGGTGGGGTGGAGAAGCAGGAGCATCCACGTTTTGCTGCTTCCTTGCTTTGCACAACCACAGCAGTAACTGGGACAAACTCAGGGCTTAGCAGCTTGAGGAGAAGAGTAAAGGAGCCTTTTTCCTTTATGTTTTCTGGATAATGAGATTAATGGTGCACTCTGGGTGAGTTCAATGTATGAAGGCTACGTTAGATCACGGCAATTAGTGGCTTGACCTGCTACAATGCTCAGAGCCTGGGCTCTGTGTGGCTTAAGTTCAGGGCTATTCAGTCTCCCTCCAGCAAAGCTGCAAAGGTCTCTACACTGTGATCACCAGAAGATCAGTAGTTGCCACAGGCAACATCATGAGCTCCCTTGGAGGACAAAAGTTTACTCAGCCCCAGCTTGGGCATTCATTGTGGATCCCAGGGTGGGGGCATTTCTTAAGGGCTTAATTTTGCTTTTCTCCTCTTCAAAAAACTAAATGGTAAAACCTCCAACATGGAGCGGGAATTTTCAGAGGTCACTGCTCAGTTCCCATCCAAACTGGTCGTAAATCCTTTCTGCCATTTGGGAAATCCCTGCCTCAGTGCAGGGATCCTTCCCCGTTCAGGGCAGAGAGTGTCTGTGGAGACACTCACTGCGTGTCCGGTTAGCAGACAGCCAGGACAGAGAGAAGGCCCATCTGAAAGTTTACAAAGCAGCACTTTATTTTTTCTCTTCTCGCTCTCTATAAGCACAAGAGGCTGATAATTGTCATCCACTTGAGCCAGGATGCATAATGGGATGCCAAGGGCTGGGAGTCTTCACTGGGTTGTATTGAGGTGGAGGGACTAAAACGGTCTCCACTGCTGTCCATCATCTTTCCCTGGGATTTTATGTTGTTTGGAAACTCCTGGTCTTGCAGGAGCAGCAAAATGCAGGGATAGCTCCACAGGGGCAGTTCTAGGGGACTGAGGTACAGGGGGACATGGTTTCCCCTCCCTTCTCCAGCCTGTCACAGCTGCAGGGTTGCAGCTTGCCTCTCCCTTGCCCAGCACTGCCATGCTCGAGCGATGAGCAGTGTCGCGCTGAGCTGCCTTCATCCGTCCACAGCCCACGAACGCCGGTTCCAAGGCTCCGTTGCCCGTGGTAATGGCCTCGCTGAGCAGCATCAATCGCTGCGACGGCTGTCAGGGGAGATGAGCAGCTTTATTTCTTTATCAGCTACTTCGTGCCTAACCTTCGGCTGGCGGGGAGCGTCGGATCGTGCCTGTGGGTGACGCTTGTATTGCTGCCATCTCTTTTCTCATCCCATCTGTGTGTCCTGCCTTGGGACTGGGGTTGGGATCTCCCGGGGACAGCAGGCACAAGCTGTCGCTCTTAGCGAGATTCTGTCTGCCCGCTCCCAACTCGCAGATGCTCTGCGAGGTCCCTCCAAGCCTGTCTCCATCTAAAGAGCCTGGTGCCACCTTCATCTCCGCACCTCTTTAACTCCCCACTCTTGACGCCTTGTCTTCCTCACTGGCAGGATGTGAAAGAGCCACAGAAACTGAATCCTTTTTGAAAGCATCCACCAAGAGAGGAATTTTTTTTCTTTCTTTTTTAATCCTCCTTCCCCTTCTCTCCTCCTTGAAATGAAGTTTCTTACACTGCTCATTAGATGATAAGTGAATATAGAAAAACCTTTGAGTGAAGGTAATTCCTGGCGTGCAGAAGAGGACTGTGGTGCTGGCTGCACATTTATGAATGCAAACGAGTCCGGGAGTCCTGTGGGGATGCTTTGTCAGTCCTTTTATCTCTAAAACCAAAGTTCAAACCGACTTCCTGAGTCAAGAACCATAAAATTATTCTGCTGAAAGAATTCTCAAATGCCATCTGTGGAGGGTGGGGGAAAAGACCTTCATTTACCGGCCCCTCCACTGGTCTGTGCATGCGCAGGGGAAATGAAAGGGACCCTCATTATCGGGGTCCTATTCAGCATCGTGCTGCTCTCCTATAATTGATGGAATATATTATGCTCCAACAGGGAAGGTCCTGGTGACTCAAATGGAAATCCTTAATAATAATAATAATAACCCAGCATATTTCTGCAGCCCATTTCATCTCCACATCTCAAAGTACTTTTGAGACAATTAACCAGGACCCACAGAAACCCTTGTGAAGCTGGGAAGCCTTTACCACAAAATTTACCTTCACTGCGAATCAAAGATGAGTTGTAACTTGAGGGTTGTCCCTTAATCTGAGCACTGTTGGCACCCCAAATCCACTGTGTAACTCCTCTAGACTGGTGTGTTTGTGCGTTCAGGGGCTGAAATTCGAGTGACTGGGGTTTACTGGGTAGAGAGACAGCCACAGAATCACAGAACAATCACGGCTGGAAAGGACCTCCCAGATCACCAAGTCCAGCCTAACCCACGACAACAAAACCTAAACACCTGACTGATCGACAATCTCTGGGCTGGCCCTGGAGCACCATGCCTGTGCATGGGTACGGGCAACCCCAAAGGCAGGCAAACATGCCACGTCACAGATAATCCCCATACACAGGTCACGCATTTCAAATGCGATGGTTAGAGGCACCTGAGGTTCTGTGCACCAAAATGCCCCAAACAAGGACCGTGCTGTGGGGAAACGACGCCAGAGAAGGAGCAATACAGCCCCTGTGACTGCCAGCACAGCTGTCCCCTGTACTTCCCACCAAGGAGAGTCAACAGTGGCACATGGCCGATGCCTCCCTCGTTACCAGTCGCTCTGCCAAACCCTGTGAACGTTCTGGAGCTCTGGATGTAATTGCAGCACCAATTAATAGTCCGGTTTACAGGCAGTTTGCTGAAATTTTGGATGGGTTTTACATCTCCTCACTTTTTTAGGAGCTGCAGGAGCAAACTGCTGTAGTGGGGACCACAGTAGGTCTGTGTGTGCCCTACAGCTGGCAGCAGTTCAACTGGGCACCAGAGTGGCAAAGGCATCATTGTCCACACAGCTCGGTTGTGATCTGAATCCCACTGGTGTCAATGCAACCTTCAAGCCCAGCTCCTGGATGAAGAGCTCAAGCTCTGCTCCCTTTTAGTCTCTGTATTGATGAGCAGGGTAAGGGACTGGGCAATCGCAGGCTGAGAGCACCACGTCGTCTCCACAGCTACGTTCCAACGTGAAGCCAGAACTAGAGGATGTTCTAATTCCAATCCATCCCTCCCTCCAGCTGGTCTCTTCTACCATCTCCCAGCACTGCCCAGAGGTGGAGGACCCTATTTAATTAAGTAATGAGGATCGAATATGATAGCTACAAGCTATCAGCTAATTAAAAGGAGGGAATTTGCAAATGAGAAGTGCCGTGAATTCAGTAAAAATCAATCAAATTAGAGCGTCTCATCAGCCCTTCAGATGGGTCTGATCTCCTCCCTCCTTCTCACTGCTTAACCCTTTGTACCAGCAGATTTCGCTTGGTCTTGGGGGATGGATCACAGAATCTCAGGTTGGAAGGGACCTCAAGGATCAACAGGTCATAGGATCATAGGATGTTAGGGGTTGGAAGGGACCCAAAGAGATCATCGAGTCCAACCCCCCTGCTGGAGCAGGACGTCCAACCTTTGTTGGCAAAAGCCTGGTCTAGGCAAGATGGACCAGCTGAATCTGCAGAGTATCCGATGCTGGGCGAGGAAGAGACACGTGACAGGGGAGAAAGCGGCACTGAGCCTGCAAAGGCACGAGGACACCCTGGTGCTTTCATCCTCTTATGAGTGTGGTCAGCCCCGGCTTTGCCTTTCCCTCTGCAGGTACTCGCAGGGCCCTTCTTCCTTTAAACCTTCACCAAAGAGTGTGACGGCAGCACCCACCAGAAGAGGAGGACGAAAAATCCCACTTAATCAAAGAGAATATTAAAGCTGAGCTTTTTGTACAGCAACAGGCCTCAGCTTGAGAAATCCCCTCTGCTGGCAGAGGGAAGAGCGAGGGCGAGGGAAGGAGATGAAAAGGCATCAGAGTTTTAATTAAAAAGGCGCATCCTGCCTTCACTTGCGGCTTGTTTCCGGATCCCTTCATTAGGCTTCATCCTTTAAATGCTCGTTATCAAAGATGTTCACATTCCACCCACCCAGTGCTTTGCGTTTGCTTGACCCGGCAGAAAGGAGTCACTCCAGTGGAGCTTTAGGGCTACTGTGCTTTGGCTGAGCCCATGAGCTCCTCACCCAAGCTCCCGGAGCTCTGTGCAAGCTGCGGCGGAGCAGGGTTTGGCCACTGCCAGGGCCTCTTCTTGTGAGAAGAGCCATGGGACCTCTCACGGCCACCAGTCCATGCCTTAGTTTCAATTAAAGTGCTAATGATCCCTTCCAAATTGGGCTGCATAGAAACGTGCTGGTTTCACTCCAAGGAAACCAGATGTACTTTAGGATCCAGAGTAAAACAATTCTCGTTGCTTGCATTGCCTTTGTTTTGGCTGCTTTTAGTGGGGGGCTGGCTGTGCTGCTGGTCTGGGGAGGGGTACAGGGCAGCTCGAGCTGGGGGCCAGCAGCTGGGCTGTGCACAGCCGTGGTCTCCAGCAGCGTTAAATGTTTAATCCTGAGAAGAGTGGAGGAGTCAGGACACCTGGTTGGATGCTCGTGCTTGCCAAGCTCTCTTGCCTAATAATTAGCAGAGCAGCAGGAGTCAGGGTGCACAAGTTCGATTCCTGAATGCATAGAGCCAGCTTCTTCTCCTGCCTGATGCTGGGGATTGAAAACTCAAGAGTCTCAAAAGCAGTGGGTGACCTTGAGCCATATTTCTCTTCCCATCTCAGGGAAGGTTTCCTCATCCCTCACAGGGTTGCTGGAGGACCTAAACTAATTTCTCTTTGCTGAGCCCTCAAGCGTGCTGCTGTGAAGCCCAGGTGCCCAAGGAGCACAGGACGCTGCTTTCACCTCATCAGAAACACAAAGACAGGCAAAATTCCTCCTTTCACCCAGCCCAGGTGGCCACTGGCTCAAAGCCACCACCATCACCCTGCAACTCTAAATTTGGGACCCTGCTCTGCCTTTTCCCCCTTAAATAAAAGCTCTGATATAGCAACTTCCCACCAAACCCAGGTGTCCCCAGTCCCTCCGCTGGGTCCCAGTAACAGCTGCTGGAAGCCTGTTACTGCAGCCAACTGCCGGCCCTGACAAGATGCGTTAATTAGGCTGTGATGTACCGCGCTGTGGCACATCTAAGGCACACAGAATTGGCAGCGTCAGTCCTGGCGTGGGGAGGGGGCTCAGACGCCGCTTTTAATTAAAGGGGAGCGTGTGCTGACAGCGAGGTGTCAGCGTCGGGGCCCCAGCTTGCTCAGGGTCTGCAGTTATTGTCCCCAGGCTGGCCCAGAGGGACCTTCCCTGCCCGGGAGCAAGCTCCAACATCAGGTTTCTGCTTTCTGTCTTTCCTGAAGGAAGAACAAAGCCAGGACAGTGGTTTTATAGGGTGATTCCACCATCACCCAGACGTGGCTATCTTGTTTGTGTTCAGCGTTTCTTGAGGTGGGAGGGTTTGGCTTCTAGCAGTGTCACCCACATCCTCTGCCTTCACCTAGGCAGTGCCTTTGGCTCGCTAGGAATGAGTGCTGAGGTCTGGGTGACCTGGACGTGTCCAAGGAGAAAACATAGGCTGCAGACCCAACCATGTGTCTGCTCACTGCCCTGCCCTCTGCCCTGTGCAGGAGGACCCTGATACCATGTCTGGACATTAAGGGTCAGGGTGAGTGCCATCCATCCAAGCTGTGAGTGTACTCCAGGGCATGAAGAGCTGGGGCAGGAGACCCATGAGGACCATTTGGTGGTCCATGCCATGGGGTGGTCACCTCGTTATTCACAACCTCATCAAGATTAAATGAGAAGGAACTTCTTCACAGTGAGGGTGACAAAGCACTGGAACAGGCTGCCCAGGGGAGTTGTGGGGTCTCCTTCACTAGAGACGTTTAAGACCTGTCTGGATGTGTTCCTCTGCGACTTGGTCTAGGTGATCCTGCTGTGGCAGGGGGATTGGACTAGATGATCTTTCGAGGTCACTTCCAACATCTAATGATTATGTGACTCTACGACTAGCAAAGCTTTTAGGATGACTGAACTAACAACTTTAGTAGTTTATCTCTGGGGAAAACTATGACCATAGCACAGGGCTCCTTTGCCTGATTTCAAGCCAGGCTGCTTCTGGCTTTACACCTTTCATCTTTGGAGTCAAGTAAACTGGAGAAGAATCTGTGTGTTGCTTGGTGCAGCTCTGAACCACTGGACCTGAGCCTGATGCTGTATCCCTTCTTGTTCCGTGCTAGCAATGTGCTTCTAAATCGGTGGAAGTTATTTCCCAGTATACCCAGGACTATACACTCGGGCCCAGTTAGACAGGTGAATGGTGCCGTTTGTGTGCTGCTGTGCTGTGATTGTCATTGCTCTGCAAGGAGCTTCCGATGTATCTCAAGGGGAAGTAAAAAGCCTCTGTTTATCGGAATGTAAAAGTATACACTCAGGCCTCATCCATACAAGGGCAGAGCTGCCTCCCCACTCCACCCCACTCCATCTGTGATGGTTGTTTCCAGCTCCAAGGGAGCTTCCTTACAGCTCCCATTGCAGATTCCCATTACCACACAATGGGCTTCAGGGAAAAGGCAAAACAAAGAGCCAGGCTTATCAGAAGTCATCAGCAAAGCCTCTCCAGGAGAAATCTCTCCAAGCTTTGTGTGGCTTCATGTGCCTGGTGTTGGGTCTCCTGAGCTGTGCAACCCCTGCAAGGTCAAGGGAGGGACCTGGATCTTGGTGTCACGCAGAATCACAGATTGTGAGGGGTTGGAAGGGACCTCAAAAGATCCTCTAGTCCAAATGCCCTTCTGGAGCAGGATTCCCTAGATTAGATCACCCAGGCTGGTTTTGAATGTCTCCAGAGAAGGGGGTGTCTTAACAACATAGAATGTGTTGGGTTGGAAGAGATCTCAAATGTCGTCAAGTCCAACCTCCCTGTAGTGATCAGGGACATCCTCAACCAGGTCAGGTTGCTCAGAGCTTTGTCCATCCTCCCCTTGAAAATCTCCACTGCCTCCCTAAGCAGTGTTCTGCCAACTGATGATCATCCCGTCCTTGACCACCAACTCTTTCCACTCTTCCACTGCGCCTCCAAGGGAGAAAAATGCCACCCTCCTTGGTGTCACGGAATCACAGAATGATTGAAGCTGGAAAAGCCTTCTGAGCTCATCCAGTCCAGCCCATGAACTAACATCATCCCATCAACCAGACCAGGGGATTAAGGGCCACAGCCAGTCTGTCCTTAAAAGTTGCTTCCCTGATGGGCCAGGGGGCAGGTTTCTCCTGGAGACCCTGTCACATTCTTTGGCATCAGCTCTTTCCTCTCCATCCAATTTCTCCCAACCATTGTCCCACAAAGTCCCCATTCCCTACCTGTCCCCTTCGTGATTCACAGACCATTCCATACATCCAGTAAAAGCAGAGGGTGGTGGTAGCTGGAGTTTCCTTCTTTGATTGCTGACGGATGTAAAGATAAAACCCACAGGACCCTTGTGATGTGGGCGAGGAAATAAAATGTTGGAGGGAAAGAGAAAAAGTATTTCTCAACATAATGAAAACACAAATGGACAAGATAATTATCTTCATAAGGGCTTGGCTCCGTGACAATACATCTCGGTTTATAAAGCCATTAGAGCTGGAATTTTATGCAAAACGCTAAAAGAAATCTAAAAATATAAGGCAATAGAGTGAAAGCAATGGGGATTATTAAGGGGGGGGATGATGTATTGGTGGCAATAAACCCTGGAAGAACCAGGAAAACAATGTTCTAGTAAAACCATAATAAATTACTGTGGTTTAATCACTTGGTAAATAACTAAGATATTTCTGCAGGTTTTATAGTGTCACTAAAAAAATACAAATCCCAAACCCTTGTACATTAAGGATTCAGCCAAGATGATTTTTTCAGGAGACAGAATCGCAGAAGAGAGTCATTTTAGCAATTTTTTTTAAATAATAGTATATTATTTTCTACATGGATCTACTTTTCCAACCTCTCCCGTGCTTTTAAGATACCATTTACCATTAGTTGGGGTTTTTTTTGCCCCTGTTCCCCACTCAGCAGACTCTGGAGTCTTTGAACACACAAAATTACATTATTCCGAGCAATCTTCCCCACCACAGCAAAAAGCAAACACTTAGGGAAACTCCTGGAGGGTCTCAATTTTAATAATGATCTTTCATGTGCTTGGGCCCTAATTGCAAGATATTATATGGGTGGTTGAGGAAATACAAGCACATTTCGCATCACTTTCTCTTTACCTATTAAATAGCTGCAATCAATAGAGCGGCTGTTCTTTCTCCTCTCTCCCTCCCCAGACACGGTGCATTGTATTAAAATGAAGAGCTTTGATTTCATATCCTTTCCTTTCTTCTGAAGCTCTCCTGTGCAGCTGAATGAAACTCAGCTCTTGATTTAAGTTCTAAGTCGTTGGGTTAGGTGCAGGGAGGAGGTGCCTGAATCACACACCCACCTTTGTCAGCCCAGAGTCCCAACTCCAGTCTGCCTGTGTCAAGCAGCAGATGCTTTGCTGGTGAGTTCAAAAGGTTTACTCAGTCCTTGTTCATGGGACTGCAGAATGGTTTGGGTTGGAAGGGACCTTAAAGCTCATCCAGTGCCAACCCCCTGCCATGGGTGGTGACACCTCTAACCAGACCATGTTGCCCACAGCTCCATCCAACCTGGCCTTGAACAATTCCAGGGATGGAACAGCCACAACCTCTCTGGGCAGCCTGCTCCAGGGCTTCAGCCCCTTCACAGTGAAGAACTTCCCCCTTACATCTCACCTCAATATACTCTGTTTCAATTTGAACCTATCCTTCTTGTCCTATCACTAAAGTCCCTTGAGAATGGTCCCTCTCCAGCTTTCCTGTAGCCCCTTCAGGTACTGGAAGGCTGCTGTAAGGTCCCCCTGGAGTCTTCTCTTCTTCCAGGCTGAACCACAGTTTGGTTCCTCCTTAACTCCTCATTCCACTGGGGGCAGTTGTTAACCTTCCTGGGTGATAGATGGGAGCAGGCACAGAGGTGGCATTGGGACAGGGACTTTCTGGGCTTCTCCAAGTGACCCCATTTCTGCCACATCCCATCTGTAAAATGAGGCATTTGGGACCATGTTTTGCTGTCCCCAAAGTTCACACCCCAGGAGATGGGATCAACCTTCATCTTCCCCCCGGTGAAAAGCTCTGTCACCCATGCCTGCCCTTGTCTGGGAATCCCTGGTGCTGCGTAAATAAGAGGGATAAGCAGCATCTTTAATGTTCCCTTCTCCTGGAGTTGCAGAGAGAAGGCTTTAAAATACAACCCCTTAAAAGCTCAAGGCTCAGAAGGGAAATAGAAAGAAAACACTAAAATTTAGTTGTTTTAAAAGTGCCTGTGATTTTTATGATTTTTATTTTGAGCTGGTCCCATGAGGTGGAGGCATAAATCATGGTTTTAGTTGAACGCTTGCATTGGGAAATGCATCTTTTTCCTTCCTCCTTGGAGCCAGTGAGCTAATGGATCCTTAAAGCTTTTAAAGTCACTTTAAAATGTACTTCTCCATCTCACACAGCTCTGCTCACAGAGTCCAGACTCGAGCAGCCCTTGCAGGAGTCCAGCCATTGCCTAAATTCCCTTTGTTTCTCCTTTCATCAGAGCAGCTCGACCCCCTCGGTACCAGCCCCTCCGTTCCCAGCAGCAGGACATGCTCTGTTTCCTGCTTGGATCTTATTTTGCAGAACCAAATAAAACGGTATCTGCCATAAATCAAAAGCCAGAAGCAGTTCTTAAACCCAAATTTAAAGCCCTGAACATGAGGCTTTTGAAAAAGTTAAAAGCTCAAACCCGCTAGGTTTAGTTCCTAGCCGGCAGGGGAGGGAAATAAATATATAAAGGCTCGAATTAAAATTCCAGGGAAGCCATCCAAAATAAATAGGTAATATTTTTCCTGCGGAAGGCCATAATATTATTTTTATTTTTCTCTCCCAATACGATCAGACTGCTTCACATTTTAATAAATGCACAGTTTTGTGGGGAGAAGTGGCGTCGCTTCCATACAGCAGAGATTATTCGATCAAATAGCGTATTAGACCTTCTCAAAGCTGCGTTACGGAGGGAAAATGTCTGTCTCCTCGCAGCAGTCGTCGATCTAATAGGCAGTGATTGCAAACAAACAATTATGCGCTGCAACAAACGAGGAAGAACTAAGGTTATCTGGCTTGGAACAGCGCGAGAAAGAATCCAGGTAACAATAAGGAGCTAAAGTGTCGCTGGCTGCTTGGGAGATAATTGTGCATCCATCGGCTGATTGCCGAGCGGCTCCAGACGAGGCGATGGCTGATGGGGTGCCAGGGGAGGTCACCGTCCTGCTGGGCATCTTCTCCACCACAGCTGCTTCTGATGGCAGTCATGGCCAAACCGTTGCCGCCGTCCCAGTGTCTCTCACCAGCCAGGGTGCAGCAGCGCGGAAAGGATGGGTATTTTGTGTCTTCTGTGTCACCCGGTGGCCGGTGAGTTCCCGGGAATGCTCAGCCGGGGAGCACCTCAATTTGTCTTGTCAAGTAAATGGAGCAAGAAGATGGGCAAAGCCGTGGTGAGCTGCCCCCAGAGAGCCTTGGCTGAACTCTTTGGCCACAGCCGAGGGTCCTGGGCAGGTCCAGGCTGCAGGGTCTTAATGAATGTTGTGTGTACTGAATCTCTGCTGCTTCAGCGAGGGGGAAAAGGACAAAAATAATCCCCGTGATTGCTCTGTCCCTGCTTCTCCAAAGCGCGCCCAGTTGATTACAAGTGCTGCGCTCGGCGTGAACTCGGCTCCTGTAAAGAGCTGATGAAACTGCCACGTTTACGGCTCCTCAAGGGCAGTCGGGGAATAGGAAATGGCTGGGATGGAGTCCCAGAATCATTAAAATCACGCACGCTGCAATATACAGAGGTGAGATCCAGAGTAATAACAGGCAGGGAGTGTGCAGCTCGGCGGGTGAGGAGGTCACAGCCCACCAAAACTAATGGCCATCACTGGGGTTGGTTTTTTTTGCCACTGCTCCATCTCCCTGAAGCCAGAGTGTGGCCCCACATCCATTTGCTGCCACCTTGATGTGTGCAGGGGATGAAAATGCATCAGGTGTCCTCACAGGGTTCGATGGAAATGACATCGGTGGGATCGACTGCAGTGATTTGAAACTGTCCCGGCAAACCTGGGGCAGCCTCATGGACTTCCCTACCAGACTGACATTCATCCCACCTCAAATTTGGTGCCCATCTGTCATAGGTAGGATGACTGCAACACAAGAAAGACATTGAGGGGTTGGATGGATTCAGAGAAGGGCAACAAGATTGGGGAAGGATCTGGAGAACAAACCTTATGAGGAACAGCTGAGGGACCTGAGACTAGTTAGTCTGGACAAAAAGAGGCTGAGAGGAGATGTTACTGCTGTCTGCAGCTGACTCACAGGAGAGAGGGTCGTTAATCTCTTCTCGCAAGGAACAAGCGACAGGACAAGAGGAAATGGCCTCAAGCTGCCCCAGGAGAAGCTGAGGTTGGCCATGAGGAGAACCTTCTTTCTAGAAAGGGCCTTCAGGCCTTGGAACAGGCTGCCCAGGGAGGGGGTTGAATCTCCATCCCTGTCCGTGTTTCACAGTCATGGAGATCTGGAGCTCAGGGACAGGTTTCGGGGTGGGTCGGGACGGGTTGTTGGCTGGACTCGTTGATCTTGAGGTCTTTTCCTATCTAAATGATTCCATGGCTCTACGATGCATCACCTGGCAGAGGTCTGTGTTGAGGATTGAGAGCCTGGACAAATCCATAGGCAGCCACCTCCTCGATAACAGCAGTTCTGTGGAGCAAAGCACAACCAGGACAGGCTTATTGTGCTACCCAACCTCATCTTTCCCACTGCCGGACCCCCCTCTCACACACGGTGTGTGAGCAGCCGTTTCCTGCACGGCACAGAGCAATTCTGGCTTTCCCTTTGCAGCAGCCTCCCATAATCCACTTAGAATTCGCCTCTTTTTTCTTTCCTGTGAGCATCCCTTCAAACCCTTGATGTAGCTCCTTTTCCATCTGTTTCTGCCTGCACATCGTCTCCGCGCTCTGCTTAATGACTGACTCTCGCTAGGAAGAGACTGGATATTAATATTACCAGTCTAATTCTTCTTTCCACCGCTTCAGATCTTGCGAGGAATGTAATTGCTAAAGCAGATTTTAAGTTACATCGTGATAACCGAGCGAGTTACGGGGGAGGTTAGACTATCACTTCGCTCAGTAGTTTCAATTTCCCTTCAGTGCTGCTTTCTAAAGGACCCCGATTGCACAGCGACGGCAAATCCCACACTGGCAAATTCATTATTAACGTTGTTGTTACTGACATTATTAAGTTAGTGCCTGGCAGTCCCAATTATGGGCTGAGATGCTGTTGTGCTGGGGGGCTTGTTTCCCTCTGCTATCAGTTTCAGGTCCTTTATCTTCAGCTCATTCTGCACCCCAGTGTTTCTCTCTGGCTTCAGTCCACGTGATCCCAGGGAGAGCTTTTCCCTCTGCCTATTGCTCTTTCCCCAGAGGACCAGCTCATGAGGTTCCCAGGCAGACAATGCACCCTGAGATCCTTATTCCACTCCATTGCAGTGGAGTTAATAGTCTCCATGGGTTTAATACCTGCCTCAAATTCATCTTCATTTTGTGCCAGGGTGAGGAAACCCAGGGAAGCAGTTTCACATTCACCCTCTGAGCAGGTTCCCACAGGTTTGAAATTAATGGGACATGAATGAGGCAGCACACACAGTGCAGGGCTTCTCACCATCCCGCCCTTCAGCATCAGCTTCTCCATCACCAACCATATCCTGCTGTCTCTGTGCCTGCCGTAGCAGAGCTCCTGTCTTCCCAGTCACATGAGTAATCACAAGGTGGGGTGGACTTGGTGGTGTCTCTGCAGAGACTGAGGTTGGTTCGGAAGTAGCCAGAAGGGAGCAGCACTCTGCTCTGCCCATCCATGCTGTACTTGCTAATGCATCTGCCCTCTTTATACTAACTGGCTTCACCCCACTGATGGGGTCAGCCCTATCTGAGAGCAAAGCCTGCCCCACAGCCCGCGTTGGGCAGACTGGTGGCTGGGGAGTGTGTGGCACTTACAGACCATTTTCATTAAGTGATGCTGTATTATTAAGAGCAGCAACGTGGCTCCTGGAGATGGTTGCCCAGGGCGTGCTTGGCACAGCCTGTCCTCCAGTTTGGCTGGGACACCCAGAATTCATCCTCATCAGCTCTCAGCCCATTATCCCTCAGCTGCTGGGTTTCATTTGGTCAGTTCTTTCTTGTTCCTCTAATGCAGTTCCAGGGACTCAGGTGGATTGAGAGGCGGGGACCCAGAGACTGTCATTATTCACATTGTGTGCACCTGAAAATTGCACTGCCTGCTGGCTCCCAAATTGAGAACATTGAACACAACACGTTACACCCCCGAAATATGGAAATACCCAGGGAGGGCCTCGGATTTAAGACTCCCCAGCACAGTTCTCATTTAGAGACTTGTGAGTTCCGTTACTAGACAGGTACAGAGGCCGAGAGGAGAGGGGCTGCAGTGGGGTGGGGGGAAGCAGGCAGGGTTGAAGGGGAGATGTTCCATGGGGTTCTGGCAGAGAAGAAGAGTCAGGCTGCATTAAAATGCAGCAAATGCCAGTCTTCATCCCCCGCCCAACCATGTCTTCTGTTGGCTTTTGTGGTGGGCATCACTCCTGATGTTAGATGTTGCTGAGAGTGGGCTATGGGGGTCTGAGCTGTGCAAAGTCCTCGGCTAACTCTGTTCATTGGAACTGACAGTGAGGTGCTGGACTGAGCCTGAGAAAGACCCACTTTTTCCCCCATGTTTTGCTCAGACACTGCCTTAAGTTCATTTGTGGCTTATTCACCCCTCATGAAAAGTGGAGCTCGTTACTCTGCATATAACGAGGCTTCTCTGGCTGAGAAGTCCACAGGGAGTACTAAACACTGTCCCTTTGGCCCTTCTCGGTGCCTGTGAAAGGGCTTCACTGTCACCAAGCAATTAAATGTTGACAATGGGAGCTTGTTGCTGTTTTCTAAGCAGGAAAACTGAGGCAGAGCAGGGAAAATGACTCCTTGTCCAAGGTCAAGAGCACATCCTGAGCGCCTTGCGCTCCCTGTATGGAAATCAGGTTGGGCTTTATACCCACCACTTGCCTGACCCACTTATCTCAGCATTATTCTCTCTGGTCCTTTTAATGACATGCCACTATCTCCCTGAAACACATATTTTTTCATTAAAGACGGCAAAACCGAAGGGGGAGCACTGCTGCTCAGGTGGGGTGTCCAAACTGCCTTCGGATTTGTGTAGCCCATCTCCCCACTCACTCGTGATGGGTCTCTCTGCGCTTCACAAGCCTCACAAGTAGATTTCACCACCACCACCACACACTGACCCACGATCAAGGAAGGTTTCCCTTGCAAAACAAAAAGCATTGGAAGGGGCTGTCCAGGGATGGGGTTGAATCAGCATCCCTGGACAGGTTTCGCAGTCGGAGAGATCTGGAGCTCAGGGACAGGGTTTAGCGGGGGGTTGGGACAGTGGGGTTGATGGCTGGACTCAATGATCGTGAGGTCTTTTCCTACCTAAAGGATTCTATTCTATGATTGAGCTCTGTGGTAGGGGTTGGACTTGATGATCTATTAGGTCCCTTCCAACCCTGGTAATACTGTGTATGTGTGTGTGTGTGTGTGTGATCTTGAGAGGAGCATTGGATAACATCATGGCAAGAGGCTCCAGTGGCTCAACCAAGGACAGACATTCTCAGCAGCACCAACAGATGCTCCAGTAGGGAAAATAATAGGAAACATCGGCCTTGTTGGCCAAACATGACTGTGTCTTGCCTGTCTTCCACCACAGGGCCCCTAAGCGAAGCAGAAAAATGCTTCTACTTCTCAGCAGACCCTTTTCACAAGACAAAAACCTCCTGTCCAAACACTTCTGCTTTAGAGAGAAGGCAAATCTGAACCTGGATTGTTTCAGTCTTGGGTTTTGTTTGATCTCCCTCACTTGGCTGAGCTGACCAGTCCCACCTCCATTGAAGCCAGTCCCAGTCAGCGTGCTTCCCATCTCCCTGCTGGAAGAGCATCCCACAGCACCACCTGGCAGCCCGCTCTAAGTGATTGCAAACTGGGAGTCTTACATAAAAGAGAGACTGCAAACATCACGTTTTATGGATTAATACTAGCAATTAGAGGGGAACTCGGGTGTGTTTTTGGAGCAAAGGTTCCCACTTGCTCTCTCTGGAGGGTTTTCTCTATCCTCACGGCGTTGCTGGACACCTCCCTCCCATCCCTGGGCAATGTCATCCCCGCCTCGTCACACCCCTGTTGCCGCCCCAGGGATACACAGGGCAGCGCAGGTGGCTCGGGCTGGATGCACCTGGCTGCAAGGGAGGGCTGGAGCCCTGCACACTGCGGCTGCCGGGAGCTTGGCAGGAGGAGGCGAGTGGCAGCAGATGCAGGCTGTCAGCCGGAGCAGATGCCTCATTAGCCACAGCACCGTGCGGCAGCAGCCCAGCAACAGCCCAGCTGCGTGGAAGGGACGGCTGGCAACCCTCCTTCCAAATGAAGCTGTTGAGCGCTTGTTCTCCCTCGCCTCTTTCTGCTTCTCACCATATTATTCTTCTCCCTTTCCCACATAGCTTGCACAGCAGCTCCTTGCTCCCTTCTTCCCCACTCCCTTCATGTTCCTGTTGCAGCCATCCCGATGGGCATCATCCCTTGTGAGCAGAAGGAGACGTGAGGAGAAAAGGGCTGGGGACCAAACAGCGATAAATAATGCCAGCACCCAGCAAAGCAGGACCTCACAGGAGTAGCAGCAGCTCTTTGGGAGCAGTGGGTTTGGCACTGAGTGTGCCATCTCCAACCTTATTTCGCCGCAAGCTGGGTACTCGGGTGAGAGCCATCGCTCACCACCTTAAACAAAGTGTAGGACAAGACAATTCAATTAGCAGCAAGCAGAAGTCAATAGTGCAGCGGGGTTTGTACAGCCCTGCCTGAGCCAGGGGCATCAACCCATAGTGCAGGCGCCTCCAGGCCAAAGGCTGTGGGATGCAGGGATGCTGCAGAGGAAGTGGGCTCCTGGAGCATCCCCTGCAGCGAAGAGGCAGATACGGCTGCAGAGTGGGGCTGGAGCCAGGGTTTCTCCAGCTGCTGGGGTAAAACAGAGGGAAACGGAAGCTCTAGGTTACTAATGAAAGAGAGCCAGTGGAGGGTCAAAGCTGCATTTGTGATCTAGGGGTGACAGCAGTGGGATTTTCTGGAGAAGCAGCTTCTCTTTTCTGTCCTGGGAGACATCCCTGCTGAGCTGATGTTGTCTTTCAGCACCTCCCTGCCTTGGACCATTTCTGCTCTTGCCAGGCAGTGCTCAGGCTGCAGCTCTCCACCTTGCTTTGGAGAACAGTCCACCTTCTCCCTTTACAGACCCCCTTCTCAAACCAATGGAAACATGCAAAACTCCTCCACTTTCACATCTCCATCCTCTGCCCATCCATGTGTTCTCCTGCGTCATCTCCCCTGAGCTCTGCTAACGATTCCCCCTCGCTGTACTTGTAATGCTATTCCCGTGTTTCCTGGGGTTTGCTTGTGTTTGACGAAAAGACCTCATCATTCCAGATTTGTCTTGCGTGAGCTATCACAGGATTAGCGGGCTGGAAATCTTTGCGAGTTTCCTTTCAGAAGCCGCTCCCTCGGGAGCATCGCTTTAGTAAGTGATTTTTCTGTTCTAGCCCAAGGAATTGGATCCGCATCCGGTAGCCAAATTGAATTCATTCGGGCAGGGTTAAGAACCATTTGATACAGTTTTAGATTAGGTAGAGGCAGCCCTATATATTTCATATTCTGCACTATAGTGCCGCACAGTTAGCGGGGATGGGCCGGCGTGGAGCTTACTGACTGCTCCCCAGTGATCCCGCTGTTACAAATGGATGTCGCTAAACAAGGGAATGGATCCTAAATCTTTCCCTGCTGAAAGGTAATGGAAAATCAGACGGAGCAATAGGCAAAGGGAACGGCTCAGCACTTAATAAAACCTTGGTGTGGCTGTCAGGGTGGCTGTGGGCAGCTGGCGAGAGCTTTCCCCTCGGGTGAAGGAGGTCTGTTTGCAGTCCTCTGTTGGCTTGAGCTCTGTCATGTGCAGGACTGTGGTGGGACCTCGATGGAAAAAGGTTGCTGTAGTCACTAGTGTGGGACCGAGCATCACTGCTGTGTTACCGTAGTAACACGGTGGTGGTTTGGGATCCTTCGTGCCGGTGCTCACTCCTTCGTGCAAGCTGGAGTCACTGGCTGTAGGTTTGTATGTGCCGGGGAGGGAGGGACGGCTGCTGGGTGTCAGCTGAGCAGGCAGACACGGGTTTGAATAGTAGGACAAATGAGTTTCTCTGTTTTCTTAAGGTGAGCCCATCCATAATGGTAGTGATGCCTGAAATGCTCATGTGCCATCACCATCTGCTCCCTGCTGGAACGCTCTCCAGAGCGACGTCCCCTGGGGCTGGAGCCCTTCTTCTGTGTGCTTGGCCCACTGCAGGGAAAGAATAAATCACTCTGAGGTCTGAGGAGAGCGTGTCTGAAGGCGCAGGGGTCTGGGTGACTCTGGGGGACCCCTCAATGCACCTATTTATGGGATGGGAGGAGAAGTAAGTGCAGGAGGCTTCTCACACAGCAGTGCCCTGGGCACAGCCTTCAACACAAACCCCACTGAGCCTGGCTGATGAAAAAGGGCTTTGAAAAAGCAGTGAGTTATATTTAGGATAACCGAAAGTCCCCTTCGAAGGATCCTAAGGCAAACGACAGTTGAGGCCCCTGAAATTCTGTGCTTATTCACAGATCTTGCCAATCCTCAGGAGCATCAGTCCCGTGATGTTTACTGCTTTTCTAAAGCCCCCCCAGTTCCTGGCATCGTGACGAGAAATAAGGAGCTCAGCTTTTCTTGCCTTTTGACTGTTTGGTCTTTACTGTAGCAGAGAAAATTTGGAAAACATAACCTTTACGTTCCGCAGAGCCAGGGAGCAAATAAAAAGGACAAGGCAGTAGTTTGCTATTTATTTCTCATTTCTGAAAAATCTCACTGTTCGAGCGGGAGCACCTCGCCCCCTCCCGCCTCTTTGAACTGCTCAGGGATGTGTAAATAATGGCAGAGTTTAGGCTTCGAGCTGCTCCTTAAACTGCTGGGAAGGAGGCAAACAAGAACCAGGGGAAGAAAAAGCTGCCCAGAGATGTGGTGGAGCAGGAGATGAGCAGAAGTCCTCTCCTAGGAGTGAGGGGAAGCAGCACGATCTGAGGATGCTTGAACCAAAGCCTCGTGTCACAACAAGAGAGCTCTTCAAAGCCAGAGGTGGCGGAGGAGAACTCTTGGGCTTTGTGGCAGCAGAAGTGGCTCTAGAAGCGGTGGTTGGTGTCAATCCCCACTTCATGTGTCAGTAGGATGTTTGCCAAGGCTGTTCTGGGTGGTTTTGTTAGTCAAGAGACAAAGCAGGGCATGGGCAGGTTGTCAGAGCAGGAGGATGCAGAGCACTGCCACAGGGGATGATGTGAACACTTAAGCAGCCCTTTTTCTGTCTTTTGTCAGTAGAAGCCTTCATCCTCCTCATCCTCCTCCTCCTGCTCTACCCGTGCTCATCACCCAGCCCATCACTGTGACATTCTGGGTTTCTGTCCTGAGTGCCATCACTTGACGGGCTCTGAGCAAAAGGGACCTCTTGGGAGACCCTGCTGCTGTCTACAAGTCCCTGAAAGGAGGGTGCAGACAGGTGAAGGCTGGTCTCTTCTCACAAGGAACGAGCAACAGGACAAGAGGAAATGGCCTCAAGCTGCACCAGGAGAGGTTTAGGTCTGATGTTAGGAAAAATTCTTCTTGAAAAGGACCCTCAGGCCTTGGAACAGGCTGCCCAAGGGGGGCTGAATCTGTCCATGTTTCACAGTTGTGGAGATCTGGAGCTCAGGGACAGGGTTTAGTAGTGGGTTGAGACGGTTGGGTTCATGGTTGGACTTGATGATCTTAAAGGTCTTTTCCAGCCTAAATGATCCTGTGATTGCCCTTCCTCTTGCTAAGGTCATGAAGCCTCCTCCCATGGGCTTTTGCATCTTGTTTTCCTGGCCATACATCCCTTTCGCCCCGTTTTCTCCACGTATTTACCCTCCTGTTGAAACAACCACAGGGCTGGTGAGGAAAACAAGTGCTCTCACTCTTGTCTGAACCAGGGAAGAAGTGTTGTCACACTCCCTCCTCTAAGGACTCCTCCATTGCTGTTGTTTGGTTCAGAGGGTTTTTTAATAAAACAGCTCAAAACAACAAGGTTTCTTATTTTATTTTGGTTAGAAACGAGTGCAACCCAGGTAGAAATGTTTTAGCTTGAGGGGTTTTCCAACCTATAGAGAAAAAAACCGAGGAGGAAATAAAGCTGAAATTACCCAGCACTGTGGATCCCACTGAAGTGGGAATTAAACACTGCTCCTCTGCCCCCGTTTCCTCGGAGCAGACCAGCTACTGTGAACAGCTCTGACAAATGTGTTTGTATTGTCTGATGGAAATCTGCGAGTCAGGACTACAGTACAATAGTCCTGGGCAAGGATGAGGAGGGGAAGCTGCACATTCATCTGTCCTGAAAGCAAATGGCACACGTAGGATTTACATGGGTCTGGGCACATCCAGCCTTATCGGGCAGTAGCCGCGGGTCTTTCATTTAGGATATTTGATGGCTGCGTATCCAGCAGTGTAAATGCAAGGGAGAACATTTCCCTGTTGGCATCTGCATGGACCACAGCGATAAATTCAAGATGAAACATCTCACTCATCACGGTGATACCCTGCAGGGACGGCTGGGCACCGGGATGGAGAGTGATGTCTCAGCAGGCAGGGCTGAGGAGCTGAGCCTGGCAGCAGCTTTGCTGCTTCCCACAGCTGACCTGGACTCAGAAAAAAAAATCCACAACATTTTTGCTTGTCTTCAGAATTCATCGTTTTTTCCAGGGTCCCAGTTCCACATCATTCGAAGGAGGAGGCAGGCTTTGGTGCTGACTCCGAGTGTCTCCCTAGGCCAGCTTCAGAGGAGGCTGTGTCATCTCCAACCTTTCAAGGAACCCACAAGGGCTTAATTAAAACCTAAACTCGAGCACCGTTATTCAGATGAGACCGATGGCTCCTCTGCTGACAGCAGCTCACACTTGTCACTTGGCTCGTGCTGCAGATCTGTGCCGTGAGGTGGGAGATTTCAGCTGAGAGACAAGCCCTGGGGCTGGTGTGGGCTGAACCCTTCTGCAGTAATCCCTGGGCTGGCAGGAGCGGGTTGGGGTGACAGCAGCATCCCTGTCAGGGCAGGGAGCAATCAATCAATGAGACTTCATTAAAAGAAGCGTTGAAGGCAGCTGCTTGACAGAGCCAGTCTGCAGAGGTGACACAGACCTGACTCCAGTCACCGGGGCTTGAGGGACAAGAAAAATCTGCATCTCCTAATCATGTTGCTTTGGTCCGAAGGCTCTCGTTTTCAGCTCGTTCTGGGCGTTTGCAGGCTTGGAAGGAAAAACGTGTAACGTTGCCTCCATCACTGAGGAGTCAGCAGTGACACAAAAAGGAGCGACCACAGGGAGAGGGGTTGGGGCAGGTGTGAGACACCCAGAGGAGCATGAAGTTGCAGAACGGCATAACAGCGGCACCTGACCGCGAGGGTTTGTGATCCCCAGCACAACCTGAACCCAGGCACTGAGAAACGGGGGTGTTTGTGAAACCTGCCTGCAGAGCTATAGGATCTGCACCCTGTGTCTGCATCTGGCGGCGGTTCATGGGCACTGGGGAGGCTCTCCTCAAGTACTGGGGGCAGTGCTGGGTCCCTCACTTCAAGAAAGAGATTGAGAACAGCTAGGGAAGGATTTCCTACGTTATTTCTTGCTTGAAGGGTAGAAACCAGGTTGGATCTTGCTCAGGGGCTTCCTGGACTCCCAGTACCACCATCCTGGTGAATGTGATGTACGAGAAGGACACCCAGAGCAGGAAAATCAGCAGATCCTGTCCAGGCTGTGTACAGACACCGTTGCCCCTTCAGCCTGCTGTTACTGCGTCTTTCTCCAAGGAGATCCCAGCTGCTCTCAATGCTCCATCTGCAGCCTCCAAACAGGCACTGTGAGAGGAGAAATGAAAAACTGAGTTTGAAGGGGGAAGGAAAAAGCAAAAAAAAAATAGAAAAAATCAGCCTTTCTAGCATCCCCTAAATCCCAGTCTGCTTGTCCCTTTCTTCTTACAGAAGCATGAAGGGAGGTGATGGGGTAGAGGTGCCTCCTGGGGCTGCTCCAGCCAGGGAAAAAGGGGCTTTGTGGGTTTTAATTCCACTGTTTTTTCCTCGGGTGTTTTTGTGGGGATGTTATTCCAGGTGACTTTTGCCTCAGGGGCAGAAGGTGCTGGAAGGTGCCCAATGGGGGTGAGGTGCTCGTTAAGCCCAGATGCCAGCACTCAGCTAATTAGGGCCCTGCAGTAGCTCCTCCAGGCGGCTGCTCCTGCCGTTCTCCTCTGCTTTGTCCCTCTTTAAAAGCCCTTGAGGAGGGGGATTAACGTGTATTTTGCTTTAAAAGCCACATGGTCTCTCTGGTTTTCCAAGGTGTGATGGCTGGGGTCATGGCTGCCTTTCCTCAAGGGAAGCCCAGGCTCTTGTTTAGCCCTCAAGGGAAGCCCAGGCTCTTGTTTAGCAGTGCTGGAGCTACAGCAGGCACAGAGAAGGTTTAAGAAGGGGCAGACAAGAGCTGCTGCTTCCCACAACTGCAAGAACCGCAACAGTGCAGCATCCCCCACGCATGAGGTGATGAAGATGGATGGGAAACCTCTCCCCCCACACCATAGGAGCTGGTGAGGACTGTTTGACTCTCCTATTTCTATCTCTTTCCACAGAGCTGGTGTCCAGTGTTCAGTTTTCGTGGGCTGGGATGCTGTACCTGGGGGTGGGTGGTACAGAAGTGATTATACTCTCCATCACTTTCCCATCAAGATATAAATTGAGGAAATTCACATACTAAAGTGCCAGCACTAACCTTGGCTTCATGGGGTTGGTCTCAGGCAGCAGGGCTATCACATAGCCCTGCATTTGCCCAAGCTCTTGCTGTTCCCTCAGGCTCATCATGGTCTGTGACTCTGGTACCTGCGAGGCTGACAAGAAGCTAAGCACATCAGGAGCTGTGTTCTGAGTCTGCTCTGAGGGGAGGCTCAGGGTGGCTTTCTGGGGGCATGAGGGCAAAGCACAATGTCTGCAACAGCAAAGGGTTTGGAGAAAGGAGGAGTGGCTGAGGGAGGTGTGGATATTTATTCTGAAGAAAAGGAGGCTGAGGGGAGACCTCCTCCTTAACAACTCTCTGAAGGGAGGTTGAAGAGAGGTAGGGGTTGGTCTCTTCTCACAAGGAACAAGGGACAGTACCAGAGGAAATGGCCTTAAGCTGCACCAGCAGAAGTTTAGGTTGGCCATGAGGAAAAGCTTCTTCCTGGAACAGACTGCCCAGGGAGGGGGCTGAATCACCATCCCTGGCCATGTTTCACGGTCATGGAGATCTGGAGCTCAGGGACAGGGTTTGGGAGTGGGTTGGGACACTTGGGTTCAGGGTTGGACTTTTCCAGCCAGTTCTCTGATTCTGTGGTTGTTCCTGCTTGAGTGCTTTGCTCTACAGCTTAGGGAGCAGGAAGGTATTTGGTTCCCCTGGGATCAGACATTTGAAACTCATCAGATGAGTTCAGTGGCCCTTGAAAGCTGTGCCTGTTTGTCCCTGGGATGTTCACCTTCCCCTGGTGGGGATGGACAGACACCTTCCCAAAGTCTTTCTTAGAATCAGAGAGTCATTAGGGATTGGAAGGGACCTCAAAAGATCATCTAGTCCAATACCCCTGCCACAGCAAGATCCCCTAGATCAAGTCACACAGGAATATGGCCAGGCAGGTTTTAAACATCTTCACAGAAGGAGACTCCACAACTCCCCTGAGCAGCCTGTTCCAGTGCTCTGTCACCCTCACTGGGAAGAAGTCCATTCTGATATCTGTATGGAATCTTCTGTGTTCCAGCTTACACCCATTGCCCCTTGTCCTATCACCAGATGACACCCACCCCTCACATATTTATAGACATTAATGAGGTCACCCCTCAGTCTCCTCCAAGCTGAAGAGACCCATCTCCCTCAGCCTTTCCTCATAAGGGAGGTGTTCTACTTCCTTCATCATCTTTGTTGCTCTATGATGGATACCCTCCAGCAGCTCTGTGTCCTTCTTGAGCTGAGGGGCCCAGAACTGGACACAATAGTCCAGATGTGGTCTCAGCAGGGCAGAGTAGAGGGTAGGAAAGACCTCTCTCGATCTGCTAACCACCCCATGATGCCATTTGCCCTCTTGGCCACAAGAGCACACTGCTGTCTCATAGTCATGCTGCTGTCCATTAGGACCCCCAGGTCCCTTTCTCCTACACTGCTGTCCAGCAGGTCAGTCCCCAACCTATACTGGCACCTCGGGCTGTTCTTGCTCAGATGCAAGACTCTACACTTACCCTTGTTATAGTTCATTAAGTTTCTCCCTGCCCAGCTCTCCAGCCTGTCCAGATCTTGCTGAATGGCAGCTTTAAAAGATGGGCCTGTTCCAGTTCCCCTGCCTCTAACATGCCAGGGATATCTGGGAATGTGGCCACCAGTTTGTTTCCCTAGAGCATTTACAGCTAACTGGGAATAGCTGGTTTTAAAGGTTTCAAACCTCAGGGTGCCACAGTGCAGTGTCCTGTAGCCCAGGGTCATCCTTCTCCATCTCTAGTCTCTGTGATACTATGATGGAGGGTAGTCCAGTGTTTCTGAACATCCCTTAGAGAAACTACCAGCCCTCCTACTACGGGGCATCTCCATCTCCTCCCTTCCAATGCTTTATTCTTTCTCTCCACTTGCTCAAAGCCTCCCACTCGCTGTCTCACATTCGAAAGTGGGGGGCGGGGGTGAAAAATAGATGGCAGTAAGAATTGTGTTCAGCTATTTTATTTAAGTCCATAATAATTTCTAATCCAAATGTGCAGGAGCTGTATTGAGTAGCCTCATCAGTCACTCGTATTGTAGTGAGTTTTCAGTTTAGTGAAAAGCAAAAGCCATCAAGAAGGCAGAAATACATTAATGGAGCAGCTCTGAGGTTGTGCTCCTCTTTTAATGGTGCTTTGGCTTCGGTGAGTTATGCGAACCAGTCCTGCAGGGTCGAGATCCACCCCTGGGACACCACTGGTGGAGGGAATGATGTGCCTATGGAGGAATGACCCACATGGGCAGCCTTCTAGCCTTGCTGCAAGTGATGGCACCAACCCTCATGGGTACCACACAGCCAGAGGAGCTTCCTCAGGCAGCAAGTGTGTTTTGAACAACTTTATCTGGCCTGGAAAGCTGCTCTGCTCCTCTGCTGTGAGCCCCACAGCAGTTCAGGGTGCAGCTGCAGCAGTGGGATCCATCCCTCAGCCTGTAGAGCAGAGCTGAGGAAACAAGAGCAGTGGGTTTTCCACTGGTGCCCTTAATCCTCTGCGTGACTGTCAGGCTTTAACAGAGATTGTTGTCTCTCTTCCCACCCCAGGAAGGCTGAGTAACCATAGTGAGGGGATCTGCAGCCCAGAGGTTGTGACGTGAGTGGCCTGATGTGCTGCAGGACTCTCCTGTGCGAAGTCCCTGAGCTGGCGAAAGGGACAAACACGATTAGGGAAGCTGGAATCCCTCCAGCTTCTCTGATCAGGTCGTGTTTGTTCTCTTCATGTTTGCCAAGAGCACCCTTATTTATTTCATCAGCTAAATGCTGAAAACCAGATGCCTGACTTCCATCAAGGCACTTAATGATGATGATCATTGCTTCCTCTAATGCAGCGTCTTCTAGCGAGGGACAATGCCAAGGCTCTGCACAGCTGTTGGCCAGTGGGTGCCTCTCTGTTTCCCCCAGTACTTCTCTATTTGTGTGCGAGGGCTCCTTTTGTTGTTGTTGTAGTTGTTAGGGTTTGGTTTCTTTTGCTGAGTTGCAGGAGGTTCTGAGGTGGAACGTGGCAGCTGTTGAATAGCGTGCAGGAGCCTGGTGAGGCAGCTGAGCTTGGGGAGCGAGGAGAACCTCCTGCTCCTCTGTGGTGCTTCATAATGCCTTGTGCATGCTAAAAACACGGTCGCTGCATCCTCTCGGGAGGAGAAGGACGATGCTTCTGCTCTTTCCCAGCTAAGCTGGGAGTAAATAACACAGCTGAGGCTGCACTAGGAGTTTTTGGCAGAGCCAGGAGGAAAGATGTTTGCCTTTGAGGTTTGTTTATGATACAGGGATGTATTTTTCCTTTTCTTAGAATCATAGAATCATAGATTCTATGGGAAGGGTGAGATTTCCAAAGGCCATCCAGTCCAACACCCCTTACACCAAGTAGGGCCACCTCTAACTAGCTCCAGAGCCCCATCCAGCCTGACCTTGAATGGCTCCAGTGATGGGGGCTCCACTAACGCTCTGGGCAGCCTGTTTCAGGGATCCCCCACCCACAGATTCAAGAACTTTTCCTCCTGTCCCGCCTCAATCTGCCCTTTTGCAGCTTCAAACCATGACCTCTCATCCTATCGTTCTCTGCCCTTAGCAGAAGTCTTCCCCAGCCTTCTTACAGGCCCCTTTCTTGAAGAGGATACTGGATAGGGCAACACATATTGGGACAGGCATTGGGCACACAGGGGTAACCTGATGCAGGGTAGCTGCTCCAACCTTGTATTTGCACAAGGTTTGTCTGACCGTCCCCGCTGATTAAGAACGTGGCTCAAGAACTTGGCTTGAACAAGCAAAGTGCTTCATTTTGTCTGGTGGTTTCATCTGAAAGGTGGGAGCAGAGTCATATCACAGAATCCAGAATGATTGAGGCTGGCAAAGCCCTCTGAGCTCATCCAGTCCAGCCCATGACTTAACATCACCACGTCAGCCAGACCAGGGCACTAAGGGCCACAGCCAGGCTGTCCTTCAAATCTCCAGGGATGGGGATTCCACCACTGCCCTGGACAGTCTATTCCAGTGTCTGATCACAGTTTCCGTGAGAAAGGGCTTCCTAACAGCCAACCTAAGCCTCTCCTGGCAGCATCAAGTCCTGCCTTATCCTCCCATCCCAAGGTATTTTGGGGTGAAAACTCCACAAGCTGCCATTGAGCCAGGCAAAGGCACCTCCTTGAGGTTCTGAAAGGCATCAGGAGACCTCGAGGCTGTCACCATCAGATAGAAAACAACCCATGGCTGCTGGATTTCACTGTGGTGTCGCTTCCCTCCTGGGAAGGGCTTTGTGTCTTCTGGAGGCACCTGAAGATCTTTGAAGAGACAATTAACAGTCACAGTCTTGCTTTGATATTTGTTGAACAAAATGTTGACACAACACACCAGGTTACTCAGATTTGTTTTAACTTGCAGTTTAGACATTAAAAAATAATTTTTAAAAGCCAGTATGAATAGAATTAGCAAATTATTTTGATTGCTTTGTTCACTTTTCCAGCAAGAAAGCTCCCACCTGCAAAGTACTGACTGGCTGCAGGCAGGAGCAGAATTTATTACCCGAGATAAATGAATCTGGGATAAAAGCCCTCTTTATTTTTTCATTTTAGCTGCAAAGGCTGATCGGCTTCTGTTCTGCTCTTTGTGCTGAAGATCAAATAAGAAGGAACTTTGCATAGGTGTGCCAGTGCCTTTCAAGGAAAAGTTTCTTTCCCCACCCCAACCTTTTCCTCCTAGAAGCAGCACCTTGGACTGGAGATGAGAGCGCTGTTTAACGCTCCTTTCGCAGTAATGCCGGCGTGACTCTGGATCCCAGTGCTGGCACTCTTATTCCGTTTTCCCTTTCATGTGCACAGTCTCTGATCTCTCTACCTTGGCCTTGTTTTATTCCTTTTTTTCTTCCTTTCTTCCTTTCTTTCCCCACTTCTCTCATGATGTTGGCAGAAGCGTTGTTTCGTTTTCCTGAAGGTCCTGAGTGGGCGGCTGGCAGCTCTCGTGTGCGGGGTGTCAGCACATTAAACGAGCGCACTCAGACCCCTGTAAATCCCTGTTTACACACAATAAGCACGAGGCTAGAAAACAGAGGAAATAATACATTACTGATGGCAGCAACAGCATGGGATGGCCTTTGAAAGGCAGTGGTGTGTGCCCATCCCTCAGCGCTCCCGACTCCTGCCTTGCAGTGATGGGGAAGGTTTTACAGCATCTCTTAGGATGGGAGAGACCTTTAAGATCATCATGCCCAGCCACTGACCCAGCACTGCCGGGTCACCACTAATGCCTGTCGCTCAGCACCACATCTACATCATTTAAAAGCCTGCAGACTCAGGGGCTCCACCACTGCCCTGGGCAGCCTAGCTAAAAAACCTTTTGGTGAAGGAATTCATCCTAATGTCCAACCTCACCCTCCCCTGGTGCAATCTGAGGCAGTTTCCTCTCATTCTGTCCCTGGTTCCTGGGACAAAGAGACCAACCCTCACCTGGCTCCAACCTCCTGAAGTTCAGGGAGCTGTCAAGAGCAAGAAGGTCTCCCCTGAGCCTCCATTTCAACCCTCCCAGTTCCCTCTGCTGCTCCTCGGAGCACTCGTGCTCCAAATCCTTCATGAGCTTTGATGGCTACTGAACTTGGAGCTGATGGGGACTGTAATGGGAACTGATGGGGACTTAGTAGTAGTGACAGGACGAGGGGCAATGGGTGTAAGCTGGAACAGGGGAGGTTCCATATAAATATCACGAGGAACTTCTTCACAGTGAGGGTGACAGAGCCCTGGAACAGGCTGCCCAAGGGGGTTGTGGAGTCTCCTTCTCTGGAGACGTTTAAAACACACCTGATCATGTTCCTGTGCAACTGGATCTAGGTGATCCTGCTGTGGCAGGGAGATGGGACTAGATGATCTTTCAAGGTCCCTTCCAATCCCTGATGTTCTGTGATTCTGTGACTCTTCTGTGCAATTGCATGGAATTCACTCCCTTCTTTTATCTCTGGTTCAGGGAAGCGACATCCTTGAGGCTTGACAAGCAGCAGAAGGTCTTGTTCGTTTTAAGTGTGTTGAGAGTTCAAACCCAGGCAGGTAATGGAGCGATTCTCCTCCCTGTGTTCACTTTTAGGGCAGTGCAGACCTTGCTGCCCCTTGGAGTGTCAGCCAAAGGGCAGCAGCTTGGGCCAGAAGAAGCTCAGAGTGCAGCAAGAGCATCTTGATGAAAATAGATATCGGTGAATCGGCACGTGGGGAGGGCTCTGCCCTGGCATGAGCTGCCCTGACCTCAGATCTGAGCTGTTTGCTCACTCGTGTGAACTCTGCAGTGAAAACATATTAAAGTTCCCTTTTCCTGCGGCTTTTTTCCCAGGTATTTAATCTTAGTTTACAGATGAAATGTGCAGTGGAGAAAAAGATGCTAATCACACAGTTACTGCGCTCAGGCTCCAGCCACTGAAAAATTTATTACCATCTGTCCTGGATTGGACAGAGCTGTGAGCATTGGGATGGCAACAACTCTGGAGCAGCAGCAGACAGACTCAGCATCGTGACAGGGTACAGCATCGAGTCCACAGAGGCCACGCGAGGGGCTCGTGGAGGTTTGCACTAGGCAGTTGTCCCCTGGCTAAGGTCAGAGGCAAGAAACGTCTGTGTGGTGCTCAAAACTCCCATCGCTTGGCTGTTAGCGTCACCTCAGCGACTTTCTGGGGTTTTGTCAACCATTTAAGCAGTCAGCAATTCCCACCCGTTTTTTCTTGGCCAGGTGTTGAGATGGCTGTTGTTATTGCAGCATCCTGGGTGTGCTGTTACCTCCGTCCCTAATGGGTCCCTGTCTGTGAGGAGGGGACGTCTGGCTTTGTGTGGTCGTGGTCTGACAGGTTTTTATGAAGCAGAGCAGAAGGAGAGGTCAGAAACAGGATCGTGAATGGGACTTCTCAAGCTCTTGGCAGCACAGCTTTGTCAGAACATCAAACTGCTTCAGAAGCAAAGTTGTTTGATGGTTTTTGCCTGTCTGCCCTCGGTGTGTTAGTGGATGTAGAGCTCAGGAGTTCTCAAACTACAGCTCTCATGGTGCATCCTAAACACGGGACTGGCACTGGGCTTTTGCCAGAGCTCTGTTTCTCCCCTGCTCACTGTTCCTGCAACTGCACCTGCCTGTCAGCACCAGTGGGACCATCCAGCACCTCCTCAGGCTGGGTTTGTGCAAGAAGACTTGCAAAACCTCGTGCCTTGATGCACCAGAAGCTGCTGAGCAAGGCAGTAGCAGTCAGCAGTGCAAGGGGCACTCGTGTTCCCCTTGCAGCAAACCACAGCGTGGGCCTGGCTGGCTGTGCAGTTCAGCTCTGGCACAGGAGGTGAAACTGAAGCGGGAAGAGCTTTGGAGCAGCTCCACTGGCTGTGCTGAGGATGTGGGAGCTTGAGGCTGTCTGGCTGAAATGAAGCCATTGGAAGTAACAGGTTGGACGATCTCACCCGATTGGTTTTAATGGGATTGAGAGAGTGACGCCGGGGAAAGCTGAGGAGCTGTTACCATGGGTCATTCCAGTTACAGCCAATGCTGGGAAAGTGACCTTCTGTCAGCAGGAGCCAAGCTGCTTGCAGTGAATTGTAGGGTTTGGCGGCAGGTAGGAGATATAAAGGTGCATGAAGACATGGGCTGGCATCGGCCATGAGCTGGGGCTTAGCTTGGTTGAGGCACAGTGTCCTGCTTTGAGGGCACTCTGACACAGTACGGCGTGGAGTCCGTAAGATCCCAGCTCTTTGCAGCTCCTTTGGGGTGTGTAGGAGCATGAGCAGCGTGCTTAGTCCTTCCCTTACACCCATCCTCCCTGCTTTCCCTTCCTACCTGAGACAGCAGCATCTGCAGGGGTGCAGGGAGGATTTAACATTGTGTGCCAAAGCTGCTGAGCTGGCAAAAGGTTTGCAGGGAGAAGATTCAGCCAGCAGGACCCGCGGCAGAATTTGTGAGTTTTCAGGTCAATGGGGATCCTGGAGGTTCTTTCACTTCATAGAATCATCATGGCTGGAGATTCTGCTAGATATTGAGGTGCCTCAGCTCCTCTTCAAATGGCAGTGAAGTTTAAGCATTGAAAGAGGAGACTAGCCTGCACGCATGGGTCAGACCCAGGGTGACTTGTTCACGTCACTGGTCGCCTTCAGCTTGGGACTGGTGGATGGCCCAAGAGGGGGTGGACTGGTGCTGCACAGCAGGTTTCCTCACTTCACAGGCAGGGAGGCAGCGTAAAGGATTTTCTGAAATTGCTGAGAGTTGGCAAGGAGGGGAAAAAATAAAATAGAAGTTGAAGATCAGAAATATTTTTAAAAGCCTGAGATGCACAGGAATTGCAGCCGTGCTGTGAGGTAACCGGCAAATACAATTTAATTATAAAAGAAAAAGTAGTAATGGTGTTCGCCAGGCTGGAGCGTGATTTCCCAGTAATAGAAGGACTGCGGGGTTCCCTGCCTCTGACTGTCGTGTCATCCTCAAATGAGAGTGTGACGGTGCTTCAGCACTTTCCCTGCCTTCAGAGGGGATTAAAGGGCTGCAGCTACTCGGGCAGTTGTCATTGGTGTCCAGCTCCTGGGTTTGGAGCAGCTGGGCAGTGGGGCCCAAGGCAGGAGGATCTGAGGGACTTGGGGCTGGTGGGGTTGGTGTCCCAGGTCGGGCAGAGCTGTGTTCACTGGATATCTGCAGGGGTATAAGGGGTTTGTGCTTTCCATTACCATCTTTCTAGGCTTGTGAATCGTCCGTTTCAGTCAGAAGCACGCTCAAGCCAGGAGGTGTGAGGAGCTGTTGTTGCCCCGTGATGCTGCCACGGATGTGACCTCTGCAGGGCTGTGGGGCTATTCATTTCTTTCATGTATTTTTCTCCAGCACAGTCTGTCAGAGCTCTGTGGGGACTTGCAGGGCTCATTGCAAGTGTTTCTGTTGCCACGTTCTCCTCACAGTTGAGGTTATGGGGTAGTCTGGCTGGGGTATGAGGCTAGTCCACCTCCCCTTTTACACCATCTCCAGACCTGTGGGTACCCTTGGCTCTGTGTGTGCCAGGGAAGTATAAACCACGTTAGTTATTCCAAGAGGAGATGCTTCCACCAGGCCTCAGGGTAATGTTGTGCTGTTGTTGTGGCTAATGTTGCTTGGATTGCGATGGGACACACGGGGGTCCTGCAGCAGGAGCAGCACTGTGGTTTGATGAGATGAGAAACCAGAGTGTTTGGTGATGAAACTATGTCTTCAGAGAAGACTCTGTGTTCTTCTGGACTCAAAATTCATTCCAATTTTAGACCATCTTAGAGACTCACAAGCCCTGCTGGTGTGCAGGAGCACACCCTGAAGGCAGTGTGATCCCTGGAGATAAAGCAGCAAGCTCACCCCCGCTTGGACTGGCCCAAACCGTCTTCCAAATGTCCCTTCCCTTGCAGAGCCCTCCCTGTTTCAACAGCTCCTGTCTGCTGTGTTGTCGTGCTTCAGTCTCTGTGGCATGTCCTCATAAATGTGTTTTTACTTCCTTGGAGACCTTGTTTGACCAAGTGCAGTGGAAGAGGGGCTGCAGAAGGTGTGATTGGTTTCATAGAAGTTGTGGTGGGTCCCATATGTGTCTTCCATGCTCTCCTCTCTGGTGGGACAGAGTTTCTAACCTATGTTGTTGAATGTGCAGCTCCTGGTTTCTGGAGGGGTAGAAAAGGAAGATGGGGGAGGGAGGAACAAGTGATGCTGCACAAGTACCACCACAGAACTCATCAGGCAGCTCTTCAAGTGACTGCATGTTCGTGTCTGAGCTGCCAAGCAGAGCATGGGGTGACAGACAGCCCAGGGCCATCTGAGCCGTCACCTTGAGAGACGAGATGCCTAGAGGAGGCAGAGCAGACAGGCAGGACAAGGGACAAGGCTCCAGCTCTCTGTTGGCCTCTCCTGCCCTTGCTGCTCATGCCCCAGTGAACACGAGGATCTCCATGGGGTGCACACTGGCTGTGTTGGCTGGTTCAATGCAGCTGCTGGAGTATGACCAAGACATCTGTGCCCATCACCTGGCTGTCATCCCATGGCCTTGCTGACTGACTCCGCTGAGCCAGCAGAAGTGGTTTCCTCAGGGCCCATCTCCTGGTGCCACTGTGCGGGTGGTGCTGTGTTGTGGTTTCACGGCTTGGCCTGGGCAAGCCTCATGGCTAGAGGGGCTCACCTGGGGAATTGTTGAGGAGAGACTGGGGGGATGCATGGGGGCATAATCCTGTGTTGCTTAAATTCCTCCAAGCCTTGTTGCTGGGCTCCCTGCAGCAGCTGCCTTGGCACAGGAGATGTGTTCTGTGTGATGAGTGGAGCAGCACATGCAGTGGGCTGTAGGCAGAAGCAATGACATCGCTGGGAAGTCCTCGAAGCACAGGTCAAATCCACCAGCAAGGTGAACTGGTCATGACCCCACTGAACAAGATGGGCATCTTCCCAAGGAGAGTCTGATCACTTCATCAAACTGAGTGGCAGTGTCAATCTGCTGGAGGGATCTGCAGTGGGATCTGGCCAGGCTGGATCGCTGGGCCATGGCCACTTCCATGAATTTTAATAGGGCCAAATGCCAGGTCCTGCACTTCAGCCAGAACAACCCCCAGCAGCTACAGGCTTGGGGAGGAGTGGCTGGAACCTACCCAGCAGAGAAGGACCTGGGGGTGTTAATAGAGGACTGGCTGAACATGAGCCTAGGTGTCCAAGAAAAGCCAGTGTCATCCTGGCCTGGATCAACCATCCTGTTGCCAGCAGGAGCAGGGAGGTGATCACTCCCCTCTGTTCAGCTTTGCTGAGGCTGAACCTCGAGTCCTGTGTCCAGTGTTTGGCCCCTCACTACAAGAGGGACATTGAAGAGCTAGAGAGGGGACACGGGTGGCTGCCAAGCTGGTAGAGGGTTTGGAACAGGTGTCATGTGAGGAACAGCTGAGGGAGCTGGAGCTGTTTAGCCTGGATAAGAGAAGACTGAGGGGAGACCTTACTGCTCTCTACAACTACTTGAAAGGAGGTTGTAGAGAGGTAGGGGTAGGTGTGGTCTCCGTAGTGGCCAGTGATAGGAGGAGGGCAAATGGCCTTAAGCTGCACCAGGGGAGGGTCAGGTTGGATATCAGGAGGAATTTCTTTCCTGAAAGGGCTGTCAGGCACTGGAACAGCTGCCCAGGGAGGGGGTTGAGTCGCCATCCCTTGAGATGTTTAAGAGAAGGGTAGATGTTGTGTTGGAGGACGGTTTAGAGGTGCTGATAGGGCTGGGTAAAGGTTGGACGCGATGATCTTGAGGGTCTCTTGCAGCTGAAACCATTTTATGGGTCTATGAAACACAGGGCTGTAGCAAGCCAGGGAGCTTCAGAGTCTGAGCTAGACGAGCAGCAGTGGGACAGCAGCTCTCACGAAACGCAATAATCACAATAACGGAGGAGAAATGCTGGAGTTCCTGCCGTGTGCTGTGACTGTGAAATGAAATGTTGGCCCCATGGTGCTGGAGAGGACCTGGAGGTGTTGCTGTGGATGGTTCACTGGACAGCAAAGCATTCAGAAGCGGAGTGTGGGGAGAGCAAGTGGGAGCCTGAAGGTGCAGGTGACTTTTTCCTGCCAGTGCTGCCCAAGGATTGGGACGGTGGGCAGCCCAGCCAGCCTTTTCCAAGGCTGTGAGGAATCATCTGGCCGTGCTGGTTGTCTGACCAGCAGAGCTCTGATTAGCGCCAACGGGAGTTGATTTGTTGTTAGCAGTGAGGAAAACAGGCTCCTTCTCCATAACCTTTTATTTTCTATCAAGCAAAGCCGAGCTCTGTGTGAGAGTTACGACGTCTCCAACAAGGAACATAACATTTTCCTGCTGGTGAGGTGTAGTTCAGCTGTGGAATTTGCTGCCCCCAGACTTCAGCAAAGCATTTCTGATGGTTTGACCAGTGTAAAACACCTACCTGCTGTTGCAAGGAGACTTTGAAGCACCTTACTCTGGGTTATTCCTACAGCAGCCCCTTCAGAGGAGGGAACAATAAAACCCTAAGAATGGCTGGCTCTGGGGTTTGTGAGGATTCTCCTTCACTTGCTGGATGCTCCCCAAGCAGGACAGGTTTGTAAGAGGTTTGGAACAAGGGCACCAGCCATGGGGAAGGGCTGGGGAGCAGAGATGGGGATACAGACAGACCAGAGGCTCTGTGGTGCCACTAGAGGGAACAAAAAAACCTCTTCAAAACACTTCAGTGCCAAGTGACAGCTTGGAGGTGCCTCTTTTCCCATTGTTAGCCAGGGGACACAGGAGGAGAATTCTCTTTGCTCAGCAGCATGAAACCACCTGTTTTCCCGGTTGTGTTTCCTGCTAAGAAGCAACTTGTAATTGTCTGATCCCAGGGCATGGCTCGTTCTTGGGGAGAGCTGGTTACTGTGTGGCTTCTCTAGTCTTCCCCTTAGGAGACTGAGGAGTGACCCCATTAATGTTGATAAATATGGAGAGGGCGGGTGTCAGGAGGATGGAGCCAGGTTCTGCTCAGTGGCATCCAATGATAGGACAAGGGTCAATGGGTGTGAGCTGGAACAGAGGAGGTTCCACATCGATACGAAAAGAAGCTTCTTCCCAGTGAGGCTGCCAGAGCACTAGAAGGGGCTGCCCAGGAGGGTTGTGGAGTCTCCATCTCCAGAGACACTGAAAACCCACCTGATCCTGGCCATGATCCTGTGCGACTGGATCTAGGGGATCCTGCTGTGTCGGAGGGATTGGACGAGATGAACTTTCAAGTTCCCTTCCAATCCCTAATGTTCTGTGATTCTGTGATGCCTCTCAAGATATCTTGAAGAGCTGAATGCCAATACCCTGTCATATTTTGAGGGATGTGCCTGTCTAAAGCCACTTATCCTGGAGAAACGTCCTCCTGGATCAGGGACATTTCTGGTTTTTCGCTGAGCTGAAGCAGATGCGGTGAAAATAATCACACGGGAGCTTCCTTGCCATTTTGCGTTCTGGTTGTAAACCCAAAGGAAGGTAGAAAAGAACGAGTCATCAAGCATAGGATAAGCTGTCCAGGAAGGGGCTTGAATCACCATCTCTGGCCGTGTTTCACAGTCATGGAGATCTAGAACTCAAGGGACAGGGTTTAGCGGTGAATTGGGATAGTTTGGTACAGGGTTGGGCTTGATGATCTTGAAGGTCTTTTCCAACCTAAACCATTCTATGACTCTAGGTTTTAAGGACCCTCCAGACCTTCACCCTGTAGCATTCTCCGGAGGGAATGGAGCTCTGGGGCTGGCTGGGTTTTGAGCTGCACATAGGTGCCTCTCCAGCTTCATTTTACACAGGTGTGTAGGGAGAGGACGAGGGGAAAGAGTTACAGACTTGAAGAGGGGAGATTGAGCTTGGACATGAGGAAAAAAATCTTTCCTGTGAGGGTGGGGAGATGCTGGAACAGATTGCCCAAGGAGGTTGTGGCTGCCCCATCTCTGAAAGTGTTGAAGGCCAGGTTGGCTGGGGTCCTGAGCAACCTGATCTAGTGAAGGTGTCCCTGAATGATCTTTAAGGTCCTTTTCAACCCTGGCCATTCTATGATTTCAGACAAATTTAGCTCTTTACAAGGTTTTGACTTCAGAAAAATTTCCTTTGCTGTGCAAAGCCGAGCTGTCATCCCCACAGTTTTCTTGAAGACTTTGGTGCTCAGATGTCTTCAGCCTGAACTGGCTCTTGGAGGGAGGGCTGGTTTCTGCAGTCTCTGCCATCCATCTGTGCCTTTTCTCTTTAATACAAACAGGACCTTCAGGTCCGTGGACAATCAGAGAGCAGCCCTTCTGCACAGTTGCACTTCGCATCTCAGAGCAATGAGCTGGCAAACACCTCTGCTCCATCTGTTTTCCTTCGTTGATGGATTCTTTAAAGTCAGATAGTGGTCCCACAGGGACACCCTCAACTAATCCTCTGCTTTTAAGATTTTATTTGTGCAATAAACGGATGACAAGGTGGTTTGCAAGTACATAACACAATGGGTTTATAAATGCAAGTTTTCTGCAGAGCACTATAGAATAAAATACACTATCAGTACAGTGTTTAACACTGATCTCTGGCTCATTCATATTTCAAACAGTAATGCACCCGTTTTCTCATCTGGGAAGCCTCTTAGGTTTTTTTAATACATTTTTATAAATTAAGCAGGCGCAGATTTAATAATAACTTACATTTGTATAGCCTTTTCTTCATCTCTGAGGATCTCGGATTGCTCTGCAGCCTTTAAGTGTAATATAGAAATGACGTGCCGAAGGATCAGTTTGCTCAACCGCCGAAACTCATCGGGCGTCTGGGTTTGCCTCTGGGTGCAAACACTGAGGGAGGAAACTGGAATCCAGGAAACTTTTAGGGGCAGAAGGAGAGCTTGGAGGGGAAGAGTGCAGCTTGCAGAGTCCTCTGAAGAAGTTGTCGTAGGGATGTGTAGGAAATCTTTGAGAAAAGCAAGCCTGAGCCTGGAAACCAGGGTGCTAGAAAACGCTCCTTTGTGTATTTCTTCTCATGTTGGGGTGCATCATCACTGGACGTGGTGAAGCCAAGCAGGCTAAACACGAGCCAGCAGGGTGCCCAGGTGGCGAAGAAGGCCAACAGCATCCTGGCTTGGATCAGGAATGGGGTAACCAACAGGAGTAAGGAGGTGGTGGTGCCAGCACTGTACTCTGCACTCGTGAGACCGCACCCTGAGTTCTGAGTCCAGTTTTGGGTGCCACAGAATCAGAAGGACATTGAGGGGCTGGAGTGGGGCCAGAGAAGGGCAACGAGGCTGGGGAGAGGGCTGGAGAACAGTCCTTATGGAGAGCAGCTGAGGGAACTGGGGTTATTTAGTCTAGAGAAGAGGAGGCTGAGAGGAGACCACCTCGCTCTCTACAGCCTCCCCAAAGGAGGTTTTAGCAAGGCTGGTGCTGGTCTCTTCTCTCAAATTACTAATGATAGGACAAGGGGAAATGGCCTCAAGTTGTGTCAGAGGAGGTTTAGATTGGATCTTAGGAAGAAGTTATTTCCTGAAGGAGTGGTCAGGCACTGGAACAGGCTGCCCAGGGAGGTGGTGGAGTCACCATCCCCAGAGGTATTTAAAATTCAAGTAGCTAGAGCACTTGAGGTTAGGGGGCTGTTGGGATGAGGGCTGGACTTGATGATCCTGGAGGTCCTTTCCAGCCATAATGACTCTGATTCTATAGGAAGAGATGAAAGTTGGGCTGTTTTGTCTGCATTGTGGTTCTTTAGCAGCAGCAGACAACTTTGTCCATCACGGTGGACAAAGGAGGAGCATAAGGTTTCTCAATCAGAGTGTTTCAATGATCCAAATCTCTTGGATTTCACGATGTAGCATCCTGTCCTACTCTTGCTGACCAGCTTAGAAACAGAGCAGATATTGAGCTGCTTTCCTTTAAGACCTTCATGCTCTTTCAAGAGCTCTTGCCCAAGTTCTTTGCTTCTGAGATGCCTAGGTGAGGTGGGGCTTATCCAACCCTCTGTTTTCCCTAGTCACCATGTTTTGGTGTCACTGGCATATCTGCCACAGAGGTTACTCTTTCTCCATCCTTGAAAGAGAAGGTTTAGGGTGAAGCTCATACGTACCACATACAACTGGAGGAAATATTTACAGTGAGCAAATTGGCAACTCTATGGAAGGAAAGCACGAGAAAACGGAGACATGATGTTTATGTTAATATAAAGTTTTTAAAATATCATTGAAGAGACCAGCTGTTTGTGCTTCTCTTATAAGAGCTTAATTGGTATATAATAGCAGAGTTAATTAAATACAAATCAATAGTTTAAAGCAGCTAATTGATATTTAATATGTATGGGAAAATGTAACTTGGTTGTAATATAATTAACTCAATATTAAATAAGCAGTGGAGTTGCAATTATGCCTGTACACCAATTATAAAGTTTATCGTTCTTTAATAAACTTGCAATTAGGCGGGAAGAGCTGAAAAATTATTAAGCAGGTATTACTGGACTATTAAACGTTTATTGTCATTCCTGGTGGAATAGAGCTACACAATAGTCCACGGTATGGTGGTGTTAATAAACCTTTATTACTGCTTTACAGCTTCAGCCTTTACTGCACCGGTTGATCAGAAACTTAGGTCCCTCCTTGAGTTGTGGGGGGTGGAGTTGCCTTGGCACTGAGTAAGGAAATTTCCAGATGATGGGAAAAGCATTTGGACCAGCACAGAGAAATGTGTTTATGCACAGACTGGGCAAGTTGCTTACACAGACGGAGGCCCCTACAGTCTCATTTCTTTTCATTGCCTTTAGCTTTGTTGTCACTGGCTGCCCCGGTGTGGGCAGCGTGTGATCTGGACTTGCCTGAGCTTTGAGCAGCTCTTCCGCAGGCTTTGAGGCGCAGGTCCTTCTGAGAGAGTCAAAACATGCTGCTTCCCTGTGCTTTCCCAACATAGTACTTGAGTTCACACTTCTTCAATCCTCAGCTGCCCCCGGTTCTGCTGGGGGAAATCAATTTGCCATTGCAGGGAAATGGATGGGACTGGTTTCGGAGGTGAGGGATGCGCGTGGGTTAAAATGTTCTCTTTCAGTGGTGTCTCAGCAGCCTCCCTAAAGCCAGAACGTTTAATATGCTGCATATCTGCTTAACTATTTCAGCTTTAGGTCGCCACTAAAAGCCATGAAGTGGTGAGACCTCCTTAGGCGTCGGAGTCATTTTGAAGTATTTTACCTTTTAAAGGCGCTCTCAAGTATTTAAAGGTGCCTTTAGCTATAAAGATTTTTTTTTCATGTTCTCACAAATTTATGGTATGAATTATTATAATGTGGTGCTCTTGTATAGCTCCTTTCATCATGGGATATCAAAGTCTTTTATAAGCATTAATTATGGCACCCCTCAGGGAAGCGCATGGAAGACTGGCACCCATACCGGTGTGCACTGGTCCAAGCTCTGGACCTGGATTTCCATTGGATTCAGCCCTAACCATCCACTGCTTTGATTCACAACATTCTCAGTGGTGATTGAGGCCCATGGAGAGCACAGCAGCACCTGGTACAGCAGGTCTGTCTTGTACGACACTAATTTAATTGTGTTGTTTTAATTACGCTTTGATACCTCGGAGCTTGGTGGAGGCTCAATAGGGATCGAAGCAGTTTTGTTTTCCTATCAATAAAGACGTAAGGCCTCTCGCCTGCTTCACAGGCTCAGTAGAAACGGCCCCGGAGGCTATCGATGGGCTCACAGTGTCCAGCCACGTTCACTGTGTCTGTGTTCCCAGGTGTCGTGGAAACTCGGCTCCAAGTTGAGCAAAGTCTTATTGATTCTGGTTATCGGGCAGCGCTAAGTGGGGCAACCTGTGCTCAACGTCCTTCAGCTCAAACCACAGACTTTATGGCAGGTTATTAGAGGCATCTGATGCTCCACGAGTCATCACCTCCTGCAGAATGTTTGTGGCTGTGCTTTGTGCAGGTGGTGGTAGATGTCACCTCTTTACCATGGAGCAAGTGGGCTCCTTTTGCATCCAAGAGTGGCAGTTGGTGTTCACCTCTTCCTCCTCATTAGGGCTTTAGTTCAAGAAATAGGGTAGTTGATCCATCTGCTTTGATTTGCCTGATCTTTAGGCATCTTTGTCCGAGTGTCACTACCTTTTACAGCCCATGAGAGAGGTATGAGCACCCCCAAAGCTCTCCTGGGCTGAAGTGAGTTGCTTTCTGGAGACACCCGTTTCTCTCCTGGGCACTGCCTTAGGTGGCAACGTGGATTTAGCAGGAGGCAATTAAATCCCAGCTCGCTCTAAGCATCTCAAGAGACTTTCCTTTGGCTGAGTGTTGACTTCAGTGGGATTATACGTGTGCTTTGTTTTGATTCAGCGCTGATGTCCTCCCTGGTGGGAGCCTTAAGACCAGGAGCCATTGGCCTCTTGCGTGACGGAGCCCTGGGTAATGTTACAGGAATAGAGCCTTAGTTAGTGTTGCATCTGGCTGGAGTGTCCTGGGTCTGAAGAGGTCTGGTTGAGGCTCTGATTCCCCCTCACACTGTACACAGCAGAGTGCTGTCCCCTCTGCTGCGATGGGGAGGGATACTATACGTCTGAGTGTAAATATCTGGGTGTCTTCTCTGCACATCACGCTCTGGTGAGAGCTTTCATCTTCCTCTGGATGCAGGCCAAATCCACATCTCAAACCCAAGTCGGCATCGTGGCACGAAAAGTCAAGGCAGCGCTCGCTCTGCTCTAGAGCTGTCACCGCGCTCTCAACCCTCCTCCTGCTTCGCTGCCTTCCCCTCTCGCGGGCAGCACAACTTAGCGACGATCCCGAACGCTCCTTCCTCAGTGGAGAGGGGCTCTAAAGATCCATAGCCACATTAAGTAAACATCAAAGAGGCTTTGATCAGCAGGGCTCTGCAGAGCACAGAAGCCCCCAAGGAGCTCTGCAGGTCCTCAGGCAGCACTGGGGACATGGTACCTTAATTTTCTCCGCCGTGACACAGGAGAGAGTTTGTTTGAAGAACCAGAGCTCTCTGCAGCTCTGAGATGGTGCGGGGAGAGCGTGCCTGCACGTGGCAGCCCACTTCTGGAAGCAGCCACACTCATCTCTCCCTGGCAGTCACAGAGCCCCATTAAGAAACTGAGGCATCAAAGGTATGTGCCTGCTCCGACCCCGGGCACTCTGCTGCTCATAGCGTCACCTCTTGCTTCAAATGGTGCCTCAAGCCAGACCTGTCCTCCCTTCTGGGGGCCGTTTCACGTTTTACTTTGCTGAGGGAGGAAGAGATAAAGGAGTCTTGATCATCGCAACACACTGATTGGAGGAAGACACAGCCCATTCCCTCTGCCTGGCACAGAGGAGCCCTCAGGAACGGGCACAGGAGGGCCCACGACTCTCGTGTCTCTAGATCCATGGACTGATGCAGCAGTTGTTGCTTGGGCACCCTCAGCAAAGCTCAGCTCTGCGAGGCTTGTAACCGGCAGGATTTGCTCCCCGCAGCAGCCCCCTGCACTCGCTCCTGTCCCCAGCCCAGTCTTCTAATGCCACTCTCTCTTCTCTTGCAGAACTGGGGCTCCCAGGACGAGGATGCTGCCTAGTGCTGGGGTTCATGTACAAGGAGAAGTACCGCAGGATGACTGAAGGTGAGCAGCTCCCTCACCTTCCATTCTTCCTTACCCTTTAGCAAGGGATGCGGATGCCCTGTGGTTAGGAACATGCTCGGAGGAGAAAATCCTCCTTCTGCTTTGATCTCTTTGATCTTTGTGGCCATAGATTTGGGAAGCCTTGAAGCTGCAAGAGAAGATCAGGAGCTCATTAGTTCCACACAACCCAAATCCATTGTCTTTTCCTATGGAAAGGATTTGTGACATGGAAGCTCTTCCAACTATTGCTGCGTCTGCTCCTTTAGCTCTGTTTGGATGGCAGGGTGTCACCTCGACACCTTTTTCATTGAAAACATTCATCTTCAGAGCTTTTGAACCTCTCAGAGGCACTGTTCCGTTGCTTATCAAATTCTGGCAGAGACCTCGTGACAATGTCCCTGTTTTATATTCTAGTCATCCCCCAAGTAACTCCTGAGCATTGATTTATCCATCGAAATATCATAAATAATTATGGCACCTACTAGCTAAACAGAAGCCATTTACATGGAGGAGAGCTGTCATCCTCACTCCTGGTACCTTCGTTGCTGGCTGTGTTTTCTGGAGCAAATCCTGGTGCAGCAGCATCTCAATGCTGGATGGGTGAAGGATGAAAGAACCTGGAGCTCTGCAAGATGGCAGGGTCCTGGTGCATGAAGGAGAGTTTTGCTGTCATGAAGTGCAAACTTCATCCAAGCAGGAGTTTAATCTTT
Organism: Phoeniculus purpureus; assembly: GCA_028565055.1. NCBI lineage: Eukaryota > Metazoa > Chordata > Aves > Bucerotiformes > Phoeniculidae > Phoeniculus > Phoeniculus purpureus. The sequence goes on along the minus strand of JAOXOE010000856.1, from coordinate 576,120 downwards.
TTGTGGGGCTTTGATCTGAAATCACAGAATCACAGAACATTAGGGATTGGAAGGGACCTCGAAAGATCATCTAGTCCCATCCACCTGCTACAGCAGGACCACCTAGACCAAGTCACCTAGGAACATATCCAGGCAGGTTTTAAACATCTCCAGAGAAGGAGACTCCACAACCCCTCTGGGCAGCCCCTTCCAGTGCTCTGTCACTCTCACTGAGAGGAAGTTCCTTCACATATTGAGGTGGAACCTCCTATGTTCCAGCTCACACCCGTTGCCCCTTGTCCTATAATTAGATGCCACTAAGCAGAGCCTCGCTCCATCCTCGTGACACCCACCCTTCACATATTTATCAACACTGATGGGGTCACCCCTCAGTCTCCTTTTTTCCAAGCTAAAGAGACCCAGCTCCCTCAGCCTTTCCTCAGCAGGGAGATGAAATGATCTGGACAAAGGGTGTGATTGTGGCGTGTCCTTCAGTGCTTCCTCTTGTTTGAGTGGGATGGTAGCAGCGGTGAGCTGGGGGCTGGCTGCTCTTGCAGGAAACATCTTCTCTGCAGTAAAATGTGCTGTAGCTCTCATGGGCTGATAGTCTTACGGAGGCAAGTTTATGGCTCAAATATCAGTTAGAAGATCAAAGGTTCCTTCGTTTTCCCAGGAGCCCTGATACTGAGCTGGGAACGTGGGGAAGTACTTTGCAAGGCTTCACCTCCCGCTTGTTAATTACCGACTGCTTTTTAAACCTTGTTGAGGAGATGTGTGCAACAGGAAGGGGCTGTGTAATCCCGTTCTGAACACCTTCCTTCCCACCTCTCAGGGGTCAGGAGGACCCTGGGGATGCCAGACCATGGCACTTTTGGGATCATTGGGAAGCTCCTGTCTGTCCCTGCTCCGCCCGGATGGATTCAAAGCCTGTGTCTGCCTACAAAGCAAAGCCCCATTTCAGGCCTTGTGATGGGGAGAACAAAGGAAGATGAAAGGCTCAAAGCAAGGGAACAAAGTGTTGCTGCCTGTCACCCTGCCACCAGCGACTTGCTGGCCCCCGCGGGCTGTGGGACCATTATGTTTAAGGTACAATCAGCCCAAACCAAAGTCAGGAGGGATTTCCATGGCTACAAAGACCTCCTAGGATTTGTGTTTTCACCACAGGTGGTTCTGGATGACAGTAGCAGCCTCCTGGTTTCTTGCTGGGTTTCAGTGCTGAGCTGCACCCTACGGTGTGGGAGCCAAGGAGGGGGTTCAGGTGTCTGGGCACCAACGGGTGTTTCCTGCCCAAAGTCCCTGAGCCAGACTCTTTGAGCCGGTTACCTGCAGGGATACAGAGAGAGGCAGCTTCCCTTTCGTGCTGGTGCCAAGTGAGAGCTTTTCCTCTCTTTATGGCAGGGTGGTGCTAATGAATAGCCCTGTTAATAATTGCGGGACAGCCAAAGGAACTGAAAGCAGAGGTAGGCAGTGGGGCAATGGGATAATGATGAGGTGTGGGGTCTCTGCAGCGTGGAAACGGGTAATTACTGAGATCATCACGCTGCCACTTACCAGAGACATCTACAAAATGGCTTGCAGGTAGAGAAGCACCAGAGAACTTAGACGCTCTGTCAGCATGGAGGAGTCACTTCTTGGTACACAAGTATCTCTCCTGGCTGTCTCCATGGAGGAAGTCCAGGCACTTGCAGACAAGGGTGTTGTGAAAAAACAGGTCTGGGTGGGGCGTTGGTGTGGGATGTTAGTGTGGGATGTTGGTATGGAGTGTTGGCATGGGATGTTGGTGTGGGATGTTGCTGTTGGTGTGGGATGTTGGTGTTGATTCCAGCTGTACGCAACAGAGCAGCCAGGGCTGCTGGTGGCACCACTGGTGATGTGAAGCCCTCTCAGCAGGAAAGGTGCTGGGTTTGGAGCCAGGGCTGGGCTGGGGATGGGAAGCTGCTGCTCCAGCTTGGCAGATCTAGGCTCATCCCAGTGATCTGGTTGACGATTGCTCGTCCATTTGCTGGGATGGTTGTTTGATGGGCAGTCATGAGATGTAGGACAAAATTAAGCTGGTGACAGTTGTAGGCAGAGAGAGAGAGAAGCAGAGCTGTCTGTACTGACGGCCTTGCAATAAAGACGCTTTAGAGTTAATCCTCCACCATCTGTCTTCATTCTGCTAATAACCCACTCAATCAGATGCTGCCGAGTGTTTGTTAACATTCAGGAACAGATACATAATCAGTAGGAGCACTGCTTGCTCACCAGGGGCTGGAGTCCTCTCCAGGAACAACTCTCCCCTGGCCACAGCAGGTTGTATGGACACAAGCAGGGCTTCTGCTGCCCTGGCTCAAGGTGGTTGTGGAGTAGAAAGGTGGTTTCCATGAGGTGAGTCACCTTCGTCCCTCAAGAGCAAGGATCTTGAACTAACCTGAATGTTTTCTATTGCTCTTCCTTCTCATGTTCAGTTCCCTGAGCTACCTTCCCTACCCAAGGAAGGCAAGGGCTGGGCTGTAACATCCCTCTGTGCTCAGCCATTGTGCTTAGACCCTGCCTGGCTGCAGCTGCCAATCCCAGGCCAGGCTGGCTCCATTCTCCTCCACCATGGTCAAAGGCAGGTGCTCAGATACCGGTCCTACTCTCACTATTTTTCTTCTCTTCTCCTGTCTTTGACTTGTTGCCAGCTCTGACTCGAGTCATTAGCAAGCGTCGCTGCAGCAATTATGGCACTTTTTGGCTGCCATTCATAAAGCTACTAACGGGAACGATTAAGCACTGAGAGGTGTCAGCCTTCTCCTCCACCACCTGTTCTCGACAGCCGTTAGCTGCTGGAAGGTGCCTACAAACCACCTCCCCATGCACAGGGTAGTGGGGCTGTGCAGCCCGTCTTCCTCTCCAGGCACTTCCCTGCCTCTCATGTCCTCACGTGCAGCAGGCAGGTGGACCCAGCAGAGGGGAAGGGTGAGCTTCATCCTTGTGTCCAAGGCTGGGTCGTGAAAGCAGATGTGGCTGGGCAAAGGCACAGAAGGAGGACTCGGTGCAGCGTCCTCCTCCCAGACCAGCTAATGGTTAATGATCTGTGCTCAAGGAAGGACAAACTCTCCTCTTTGGCTCCCTGCTTGGCTTGTAGCCCCACTTGGCTTTTAGCCCCTCTTCCTGATTTGCTCCATGCCATCCGTGAGGGCCAGGCACAAGGCTGAAATACACACCTCAGGCTGCAGGCAGGCTCCTCCATACTGGCCTCTGCCGATGCAAAGGCTGTCAGGGGTGCCAGGAGAGAAGCTCATGCCAGGGTTATCTCTGGAAGCAGAACCTGGTCTCTGCGGTTTCCAGCATTCAAGGTGTTTCCATTTGCCACACAAAGCACAGCGGTACCAGCAGCCATTACTGCAGAGCTGCAGCTCCACGTAGCAACGAGCGCTGCTCTGTGCTTAATTGTTGCTTAGCAAATCGTGCTCGCTGGGTAATGACTGTAGAAATCTGCTCGGGGCTGCCCGAGTCCAACGCAGGAAATGTCTCTCTAAAGGCCACAAGACAGACCTTGAGTTTTGGGGAAAATGAAAGCAGAGGACTTGAGTGGTTTGCGATCTGAGCTGCAGATCTCCCCTTGACTGTCTTGTCTGGAAGATTTGGGTTGTTATTTAAAGGTGCCGGGACTGATGCAAAGCCCTGATGACTCTAGCTGGGGGAAGATGAGGATCCCAAACGTGGACTACCCACAGACCTCATGTGTAGGCAGTTCACCCAACTGCCTCAAATGTGGGACTTGGGTCAGGGTTGGGCCATAGGGCAATGACTTGAACTGGGGGTGAGCCACCAGCCTGCTCTCCTCGTGTTGGCTCCTGCATCCTCACAGCCCTCAGGGGGCTGGTCTGGGTCAGCTCCTGCCTGTCCTGCAGCAGCAGGCAGCTGCCAGCTTCTGGCCCTTGTTCTCTGCTGTGACCTGCCAGCAGCAAAGCTCTGGCTGGGGGGGTTGTGCCTTCAGCTGGTCTCTAGGTTGCAGAAAGTTTTGGTTCTGTGAGATGTGGGGAGAGAATTGCGTGTGCGTACAAAAGCTGTTTTTATGGCTTATAATTATCTCATACCCATCCTTAGAATAATTATAGCTCCTCCATTATTAATAGCTGGAATTCCAGGCCTTGTCGTAGATCACAAAATTGAGAGGGAGCTCGAGCCTGGGTTTGCATAATGCACCTCGGTCAGAATTGAATAATTGGTAAAATGGTGACAATCGTTAGTGTTTCCCCCCACCCCTTGGTGCTGGAATTAGTGAGGTATTAGTGCAATTAGCCAGCGCTTCCATTTGAGGCTGCAATCATTGGCTTTGTAATTTAGAATAAATGGAAAAGCCCACTTGTGCTTCTGAGCAGATTATTTGTCCTGTTTAAAAGTCTCTAACGGGGTGGCCATCATCTAAGCAAGATCTGTTTGACCCTTTTCAGTTTGTTTCCCTTTTAATCCTCTGTCTGTTTCCCTGGATCTTTTTTAAATAAACACATAAAGAAGAAGCAGCCGAGGGAGACCAAAGAGGCAGCGAATGGACACGTTATAGATCTGGAGTTTATCATCAGCCAAAGTAACTTGAAATCAAGGCTGTTAAACTGCAGAAAGCAATAAAACTGAGAACAGCATTTGGAGATCGTTTAAAGGGCCGAGTGGCCTGTCAATGAAAGGTTGCTCTGTTCGACTGCTGCTTAATAGCTTCTCAGAGGGAATCTGCAGCCCTTGCAAGAACGAAGGCTGCGGGTGCAGCCGCTCTCTGCTGTGGGAGGGAGCGCTGAGGTTGGCAGTGATGCCCAGAAGGGTGAAATCCAACCTAGGAAGGCAAAGAGCAAAGGAGAAGAAGGTTTCAACCCAAAACTGGGTTTAAGCTTCACAAGAGGTCTGGAATATTGAAGGCCTGGGTGTGCTGGTGGACACAGAGGCTGGATGCGTCGCTGTTCTTTGGGGTGTAGGCAGATCTGCGCTCCGTTTAAACACATCCAGGGGTGGTGACTCAACCACCACCCCGGGAAGCCTGCTCCAGCCCACTGTTAAAAATTGCTCAGTTTGGAAAAGACCTTCAAGATCATCGAGTCCAACCTCAACCTAACCCTACTACCCTATCTCTAACAACGCACCGCTAAACCCTGTCCCCGAGCACCACATCCAAATGATTTTTAGTCCTGCTCCAACCCCACCTGCTTCTTCAGAGAAAACCAGAAGCAGTGGGTGCCTTTCCTTCCCAAAGGCTGAGCATCCCTTCTCCAACAGCTTCACTCAAGGCTGTGCTCTCCATCAGGCCCCTTCTTACTGCCTGCAGAGAAACCAGCTGGGGCACTAGGATGGAGCGGCTGCTGTTCTGGGGAAAGCTGGCGTGTTCAGAGGAGCTGGCTGTGTCTCCTCCAAACACCTATCTGCTTGAGCGCCTCTCCCGCTGCCTGCCGTAGTTCAAAGCTGGTTCAGTGAACGCTTCCTGCCAGGAAAATGTCCTGTTAGAGCATGGCACTGGGACACGGTGATGTGTTCATGCTACCCGCTAGCAGCCCAGCTTGCTGCCTCAGAGTTGCCTGGATTTATTGGGACACTTAGTCTGGATCTTACGAGTGACTTTTACATCTGCAGCAGCTCAGGCTGAGCATGAATCTTCCTTGATCTCAAGGATAAATCAGGACCAGCTTCTGTTAGCCCTGTAAAAAAATGACCTTTCTCCTCTAACAGGTGCTACTGGGTGCAGCCTGCGCTGCTGAAGAAGCTCAAACGTCACTCGGTTCTCTGGCCTGGCAGAGGAAAGGGTTTGTCCTTTAGGACCAGACCTGTAATGTGTTGTTTGCTTCAGTTCAAGCACAACAGCTCAGCACAGCCTGCTTTTGCACACAGATAACTTGAGCATCTTCTCGAGCATCCTGTCTTCTTACAGTTCTCTCTCTGAGGCTTCCCAGCCTGGGGTTGGGATTTCTGCAAAGCATTGCTTTAAGCTACGGGATCCCTGGCACCAAATCTCCTGTGATCTGGGGTAGCACCTGGCTGGTTAGTAGCAAACTTCTCCAGAGCTGGTCCGGCTTTGCATCCATAAGTGCTGCCATCAGCACTGAAGCTGCTGTCTCCTCCGGAGTTTGGCAGCTCAGCAATAGGGAAGCTCCACTCACCCCATGTGTTGCCACTCTCCTCTCCCCACCAAGACACAATCACCATTGATTAGGGGCCAAGACACAATCACCATTGATTAGGGAAGGCTTCTCCCCTCTGAGCCACACTGAGCCTTTTGTTCTTTATCTGACACTCTGCAAGCGAGTGGAGGAGCTGTTAGAGCTGCATCGTTATCGGCAGAGCTCTCATTGATATTTCTGGGATGCTTTGTGTGTCTGTTAGCAGGGACTTAAGTGAAACCCAACGAAAAACCAGCAAACGAGCCGAGCTGTCCTCTCCTGTCAAGTGAAGGCTTTGCCTGGGTTGGATCAGATGGAAATCTGGGTGAAGCTGAAGCACCTCCTCAACTCAGTGCTGCTCCTGCTCTGTGGGAGAGGGGAGCCGAGTTGCATCCTTGATGCTCTGGTTGTCTGCGGCGGTTGCAGCGCGACTGGGCAAGTCTGCCAGCCATAAATCTGATCCGAGTTTTATGGTAACAGTGTTGTTGTAGCAGTTAATGGTCTGAGGGTATAATTTTATCTATTGATTTGAGTAGCAGTCCCCTGTGGAAAAAGCTATTGGCTGCATGGCCTTAAATAAATGAACACAACACGTCCTGGCTCCCCAGGTGCTGGCATCAGATAATTCAGGAGCTGCTTCTCCTGTTGTTCAGCTTGCAGGAGCGGATGGGAGAACCTGGGATCACGTGGAATCTCTGTACCGTCCCTTTGCAGCATCCTAAAGACCCTTTAGGAATCTCAGGTTGGGGTTTAGAGGATCTTGGCTCCTTGAATTCCATTGCTGCCATCCCCTTGAGGTCCATAATGGCGTTTGAAGTGGGCTGTGCCCCTAAGGAACACTGAGGGCTGTGGGGACAACCTTGTCCTGTAAAATGCACCTGAAAAAGGGCAGAGATAAGGTGATGGACTTGACCTTAACCCATCTGACCCATTGTCTTCTGGTGTTGCTGTCTCTGTTGGGTTTGGGCCGGTTTAATTTTCAAGTGTATCAGGCAGTGAGGGGATCAGGGATTAAAGGAATGGAAGATGGTGACTCTGGCTTTCTCATCTCTGTGCCACCTCCAAGCTACCCTCAGAGTCCTTTGAGTGCATCTGTAGATGATTTTCCCCTCCCTCCCTGCAGAGCTGTTATTTTGCTGTCCTCCCTCGGTGTCCATGCCAGAGGGGATGTTGGCAGCAGCATTTCATCAGCAGTGCAGGTCACAGCACTGACATGGTGGCCAGTGGACCAGAACCTGCACACGCAGGTCTGCCTGTACCATTAAGTCAGGTTCTGATGGTGCCGTAAATCCTCTTCGCATGGACATGATAGCCTGATTGTGTGGAAGCTTCCAGCTTCTCCAAGTATCTAGAAGTCATTGCTTCCAAGAAAATGGGCTGGACCATGATTGCAGAAGGGGTGGGAGGAGCTGCCTGGTCGAGATCTTTATTCCTGCCTTGTCCAGGTCTATAGCTTCCCTCTCCTGGAGGCAGACACACATGGCTGCTTTCTGCAGGCACAGCTGGGGCTGGAGCTTCATGGATTGGAGTGATGAAGCAGTACCAAGGTCCCATTGCTTAGGATATCAAAACCTAAGTGCAGCCTCCTAAGTCCCACCCCAGAACACATACTCTGTGTTGATACACAGCCCAGCTGGCCCTTACAACGGCTCTCACAGGGGGTTGGACTAGATGATCTTTCGAGGTCCCTTCCAATCCCTAATGTTCTGTGTGATTCAGAAGTGAGCCTGCTGTGTAATGCTGAGCAGAAACTTGCTGTGAAACGAGGTCCTTCCCACTCCTCAGTGAGGTGGGACTTTGCTGGATTTGACGAGAAGACTCTGCAAAACACCAACAATGCCTCTTGCTTTGTTTGGGCTGACTTTTTTTTGTTAAACCCTACCGAAAAATCCATCCTTACCCTAAGGGAATAGTGAAATATTGCTGTGAAGTATCAGGTGGAGTGCTGCAAATCCTGCTTTTTTTCTTCCCGAGCTCTTTGCTGCGTCTGGCCAAACCCAGCCATCAGTATTCACTAAAGACGACCAGGGACTGTTAGCAGCCTTCAGGGCAAAGTTGATGAAGACAGAAGGAACAGACATGCTCTAACACCTGAAGGGTAGATAGGGAGCCTGTGTAAGTTAAATTCCCCTGCACCAGGCAGCCAACACGATGGTTATTTAGTACCTGGGGCTGCTGCTGTGATCCCTCACTTCAACTCCAAACCCCAACAGTCACCTCCAGTGCTGCAGCAGTCCCAGGACCTGGTTATATCTGTTGGTTCATGCCCGGTATTGGCTTCCATCGGTATTTACTCAGCATATGAATGTATTAATGGGGTTAATCTTACAACACATCCAGCGATAAAACTCGAGATGGATTTTTTTTTCCCTTTAACAAAGATGAAGGTTTTCTGTAGACGGGAGAAAGAGAAGGGAAGTGAAATGTTCAGTGACTAATGATCCTCATCAATATTCATGAGCGACGGTATGCATTTCGAGATTTAAAATAAAGGAAGGAAGAAAGAGAGAAAGGAATTGACTTCTTTAGAAGCTAAATGAAATATTTAGGTTGACCTGAAGATAAGTATGCCAGGTCTTTGTTGCCATCAGCTTAGACCACGTTCAATGGGGGAGCTTTCAAAGGGAAGCAGAGGGAGGTGAGTTGCTGATGGAGGCTTCTAGAGATGGCCTTGGCAGTGGGGTACGAGTCGTCGGCTCACACGGCAGAAGAGTTCTTCAGCTGATGCAAGGGAGCCAAAGGATAAAACTGAGAACTGGCCCTTGCGTGAACAAATGGTTCTGCCTAGAAACACCCGTTCATAGTGGGAACTGATCTATTTTTGTGGAAGGCATCTCTTTATCGCTGCTCGGTTCGTACTGGTGCATTTTCCTTCTTTCATTCCTGTCCTGCCTGTTTCCCTCCCTGTTTCTGTCTTTGCTATAGCACAAGATCCCCCCAAGCGTTCCCAGCCTGAAGGGGAAATTTTGACAGCCCCCAGATACTTGAAAGTAAATGGGAGAACCATGAATGTGTTGAGGAGAATGAAAATACAGACAACACACCAGCGACTACCAGAAATGCAGCTTTCTCAGGATAATGCCCAGGGAGGGGGCTGAATTGCCATCCCTGGCCATGTTTCACAGTTGTGGAGATCTGGAGCTCAGGGACAGGGTTTAGCAGTGGGTTGGGACAGTTGGGTTCAGAGTTGGATTGGATGAGCTTGAAGGTCTTTTCCAACCTGAGCCGTTCTGCGATTCAGTGTTGCTCCAAACCTGCGATGGTGATAGTGGAGGACGGGAAGAACAGACCAGGATCTTAGTGACCAGATTTGGTTGCTGAAAGAGCGCGTCAGGCTGCACAAAGAGGCTTCCCCCAGCCTTCTGCATTTCTCCTCCTCTGAATCTTTTTCCTTTCATCTTCTGCAAGTTGCCCTTGTCTCCCTCAGCTTCCACAGCTGCTCCTTTTCATTCCCATGTCATCCCTTCCCTCCTCTGAATGACAGCTGTCCCACCCCTACCAAGGGCCATTTGCCCTTGAGGCCATGTTTGATCTGTGCCCTGATAGAGGGGCCGGCTATTGACTTTGGCTTTCTTTGGCTTCATTAAGAGGCAGCCTCATTTGTCAACTTGTTTGCTTCGATAGCTGTTCTGGAGGCAGCCAGGCCCACAACCCCTCCTCGCTGAGCCGCAGCATCGTTCCAGAATTAACTCCCCTTTCCCAGGGTTTGCAGGCAAGGTCGTTGCTGGTGGCCCCGCACAGTCCTCGCTTTCTCATTAATCGATGTCACGAGGGCTTTAAGCAAAGCTCGATCCAGTGAGTCTGGGGATGGGAGACTCCTGCAAAAGTTCCAGGTCCTTCGAGAAGCTGCACACGGTGCATAAATCCACACCAGTCCCCGCTGGAGACACAGAGGTCCTGTCTGCTCACAGCTGGGGGCTCCTATGAGCTCTCATGGTGCGATCCTTGCAGGAGGTTCTCCAGGGCTGGTTGTGTAAGGGCTTGCCAAATAATGAAGATTAATTTCTCTTGTCGCTTGTCATCAGGTAACACGTCTGCCGATAATAGCGTCTGGGTTTAATCCAGGTGGTCAGATGAGGTTAATCTAATAATAATACCCAGGGTTTTTTCCTCTCCTGTTGGTTGGTGAATAATGCATGGAGAGGCCTTTGCTTGCAGGGTGTCTCCTCTTTAGGAATTCCTTCCATGGTCTGCACATCTCCAGAGAGACTCTCTCTGTGTCCTGGAGAGTCTGTTGTGTCAGAGCTGACACAACAGCCTCGGGAGGCAGATGGTTCATGGCAGGGCAGAAGGCACACTTCTCTGTTGGCTTAGGTGCAGAGCAAACAGGGGCTGCGCTGCCAGGGAGAGATGGCTGCAGCACAGGGAGACCACACCTGGGGTACTGGGGTCAGTTTTGGGCACCTCAGTACAAAACAGACATTTGAGTTCTGGAGTGGGTCCAGAGAGGGGCAACAACTTCAAGGAAGGGTCTGGAGAACAAACCGTGTGAGGAGAAGCTGAGGGAGCTGGGGCTGGTTAGTCTACAGAAAAGGAGGCTGAGGGGAGACGTTCTTGCTGTGTGCAGTTGCCTGAGAGGAGGGTGGAGAGAGGTGGGGGGTTGGTCTCTTCTCACAAGGAACAAGGGACAGGACAAGAGGAAGTGGACTCAGACTGCCCTGGGGGAAGATTAGGGTGGCCACGAGGAGAAACTTCTTCCTGGAAAGGGCCCTCAGCCCTTGGAACAGGCTGCCCAGGAAGTGGGTTGAACTATCATCCTTGGCCATGTTTCACAGTCAGAGAGATCTGGAGCTCAGGGACAGGGTTTAACAATGGGTTGAGACAGTTGGGTTCATGATTGGACTCAATGATCTTGAAGGTCTTCTCCATCCTAAATGATTCATTCTGCCATCTCCAGACCTATTCAACCTTGTGCAGAAGACGAAGACAAATTTCACTGAGCTGACAGCGAGGGTCCCATTTCCCAGAGACCTGACAGCCTCGCTGCCCGACTGGGGAAGGGGCTAGTGATGCTAATTCTTTTCTCCTGGGAAACGCCATAGTGAGTGCTGAGCCTTTGAAGGCCAAGAGGTGTGGGAGCATCAGGGAATCCACATCAAGGGGAGCAACTCAGAAACCAGTGGTGCTGGAACTGGGTTGTGCTGCAATGGGTTAAAGCTGCTGGTGGTGCTGGCTGTCCTGGGTACCTCCCCACAGCACAGAGGGAGCTTGGAGAAGATGTTCCTGGCTTTTGCCACAGGCAGTTTGCTGCAGCAGATCCCGAGGTAATTAGGCATCGGTAATTGTGCAGCTCAGTGATGTGACTGGTGCTGGAGCACCGCCTGTGGTGCTGGTTCCCACAGCCCAGGGAGCGGAGAGCCAAGCGGGGAGAATACTGGCTGTGGTGGCAGGAATGGCCCAGGGATTAGAGAGCAGGTTGTAAGAGGAGAGACTAGAGGAGGTCAATTTATGTAGTCTGGAGGAGGCTCAAGGGGAGACACGACCAGAGTCTATAAATACACTCAGCAACAAAACCCAAGGAGAGGAGTTATTCGGAAGAAGGGAAGACAAGGAGCAGTGCCTGAAGCAAAGGCAAGACAAGTTTGTGCTGGGTCTTGCATGGAAGGAGACTGGTCTTCAGCACCAGGCATCTGCCTGCCGTGGGGTACCATGACTATTGCCCTTCAAAGCCTTGTGAAGCCTCTTTCTCTCTCCTACCCAGCTCTGCTTTATTTTCCAGCAGCCCCAGCTCGTTCCTTCCCTGCCAGCCGTTTTGGGCAGGCGCCTTGCGCCAAGCCGCCCCAGCATGCCTTAGAAGGTTTAATAAAACCGATTGAGATGCGTTCGGGCTTATGGCTTGACAACCTGATCCCCTCGGACGGCAACATTTGCCTTCGCTGGGTGTCAGTGCTTTGAGCCCGTAGCCTCAGGCACGGTGGCTCATTGCTAGTCATCTCTCCAATGAATAATACAGGGGCCTGAATATCTGCCCGCATACATCTTCCTTCCCTATCGGGTAATTTAATGTTATCTTTGGGGCTCCTGCTTCCGAGATGAAGAGATTACTACCAACCTGCAGCCCCCAACCTCAGCCGTTGGTTTCAAACGTCATTAAGTTTCATTATAACAAATAAACACCGCAATGACATTTATAAGTTACCAGAGAGCACAGAAACACAAATATGAAGCAGATAAACTGCGTTTGATCCAAATAATTACTGCAGGCAATATCGAGCTTAGGCTGAGCTGGCAGCCGGGTGCCGAGTAATTTATAGGAGTCCGTAAGGCGCTGTGTTGCACAATGCTTCCTCAAAATTATGTTGATGGTTATGTGTGTCTCTCTAATGCCTTAAACAGGTTCTGTTCCTGCCTCGCTGAGGGCAGGAAGCTTTTCCTCAAATCAGAAAGCAAGGTGGCACAGGCTGAATGTGCAGCTGTTACTAGTTTGGGGACTTTTCTTCCCTATTCCTTGGGATTTTAGCTCAAGAAGGGACCTGTGTTTGAGGTTTGCTGTGCTTGAAGCTGTAGAAGAGGCTTTATCTATTTATTTATTTATTTTTCCACTAGGGTTTTCTATCAAGAGAGATTTCATGCAATCACAGAATGGTTAGAAGGGACATTCAGTCCAGCCGCCCCCCCACAACGAGCAGGGACATCTGCAGGTTGCTCACAGCCCTAGGGTCTAACCTGACCTGGGATGTTCCCAGGATGGAGCTCCTCCCACATCTCTGGGCAACCTGGGCCAGTGTTACCACCCTCAGTGTCAACAATTTCTTCCTTAATATCCAATCTAAATCTTTCTTCTTGTAATTTAAGACCATCACACCTTGCCATGTCGCAACAGTCCCTTCTCAAAAGCCCATCCCCATCTTTCTTTCCACTGTACGAGGGTGTAACACTAATAACAAAGTTCTTTTCATGTGGACCCCCAGCTTTACTCTGCTCTCAACCCTGAGCAAAGAGCCCTCTACCAGCAAACCGCATGGAGAAAGCATCTCCTCAAAAAGCCCTGAGTGAAGAGGGGGTTTGGGGCTGTGCTGCTCGGGTGAGCTCTCCCAACGCTTCACGTCCTCCTTTGCTCTGGGCTGGGAGCTCATAGTCTCCTACATAAGGCACAGGGATGGAAAACGTCCGCTGTCCCACAGGCATCAGAGGCTCTACCCAGGAGGGGGTTCAGCTACAGCTGGGCTTATTGATGAGCATCGCTCATTACCTGCTAATTAACTCAGCAGGCTGGAATGTGTTAATCTGTTCTTGGACTGGGGCTTTGCACTAGTGAGCCGCTGCCTCTGCGGAGGGCACCGCTCTCAAGGAGCTTGTGTCGAACCAGACAGCAGAGTCTTGTGTTTGAATACATTCGTGTCCCTTTCTGGGGTGGCCTCTTCCAGCCATAAAGTGGAGACGCTGCTGGGGCTGTTAGCCACGGCACAGTCACCTCCCCGTGGCCTCTCCCAGGGGTGCACGTGGACTGGCAAAGCAGTTGCAGAGCTATAAACATTGACTGAATTTATACTTCCTCTCATGTTGACAGCTCTTGGCTTTATCAGGTAAAACCCAGGCAAAAAGCAGTGGTAGAGGTCAGTGGCCCCTTCCATGATGGCTGAGCAATCACAGCTGAGGACTTTCCCTGGGCCTGGATACCACAGCAGCAATGGTTTTCAGGGCAGGAGAGTGTTTGTTAGCCCTGGGAGGGGAGTATTTGTTAGCCCTTCGTGTAGAGATAGAAAAAGACTTCAGTTTTTAAGCCCCTTTCTTGGGTAACAAGAGTGGGCACCTGTGCAAAACATTTCCCGCTCCCTTTCTGTTCATCTTAACTTCTCTTGCCTTCCCTTGGCTTTGGGGTTGGTTTGTGGTGTGTTGCATATGCTTCACTTCAGGCTGTTCTTCAGAATCATTTGTTTTAACTCTAAATATGTTTAAAAAACCCTCAGTGTGCACCTATTTACAGTCATTTTCGCTTGAAAAAACCCTAACGAACAATAACTGCGGCCGAAACCTGCTAGTCCTCATTCCACTTCATCTTCACCGTTGATCATTCACGCAGCACAACCCAAAGCCATCTCGCCCTGCTTCTCGGCTGAACAGCGGGGAGCAGGAGCGAGGCATCAGCCTCCGAGCATCAGTAATGATGATCACATGAGCTAATCTGGCCTGGAGCTCCCCCAGAAGCGACACAGTTGAGATTTCATGCAGATTGTTGTCTCTCGGCAGTTTGGAGCTCCAGTGAGATTTGTTCTTGCCTTTTCCCACCTCGCTACGTGCAGTTTGGTACCCACCGAGGAGTTTCTCATGCGGGGCATCTCACGTGGTAGCCATTCAAGCACCTGCCAAGTTGCAAAAGTCATGTAGAGAGACTTGTTCATAACATCATAGAATCACAGAAGTTCAGGGGTTGGAAGGGACCTCTAGATATCAGCTAGTCCAACCCCCCTGCCAGAGCACAGCCACACAGGGCTGCATCCAGGGGGGCCTTGAATGTCTCCAGAGCAGGAGACTCTGTAACCTCTCTCGGCAGCCTGTGCCAGGGCTGTAACCCTCACGGTAAAGTTTCTCCTCATGTTGAAGTGGAACTTTCCATGTTCCAGCCTATCTCAGTTATTCCTTGTCCTATCGCTGGGCACAACCGAAAGAGACTGGTCCCTTCCTCTTGACACCCACCCCTCAGGTATTTACAGACATTAATGAGATCCCTCTCAGCCTTCTCTTCTCCAGACTGAACAGCCCCAGCTCTCTCAGCCTTTCGTCATGGCAGAGATGTTTAAGTCCCTTCATCATTCTCGTAGCCCTCTGTTCAACTCTCTCCAGTAGATCCCTGTCTCTCTTGAACTTGAGAACCCAAAGCTGGACACTCCAGGTATGGTCTTACTAGGGCAGAGCAGAGACAGAGAGAAGAACCTCCCTTCACCTGCTGGACACCCTTTTGTTGAACCACTCTTGGCATCTATTCCGTGGGCACAATGTCTCGGCAGCCTGTAACGAGGCCACTGAAAATTAGGAACAGCTTCTCCTGAAAGAGCTGTCAGCTCTTGGAACAGGCTGCCCAGGGAGAGGGTTGAATCGCCATCCCTGGCCATGTTTCACAGTTGTGCAGATCTGGAGCTCAGGGACAGGGTTTAGCAATGGGTTTGGGACAGTTGGGCTCATGGTTGGACCTGATGATCTTGAAGGTCTTCTCCAAGCTAAATGATTCCATTATACTGATTTTGAGGAGGAGCAGAATTGTTCAGTGGGTTTTGTGTTAAATATCTGCTCTTTCTGTTCTGAACTGAAGCTTCACTTTGGCTGCTCTCTAAGCATGTGATAAGACAGTTTGAAAAACGAGGGTGGAAGGGAAACACGGTGCAACCCAAGGTGAGCTCTTTGGTCTGATTTTCCACCCTGTAGACAGCACAACTTCCAGTTGCCTCTCTTCCTGGGAGCAGAGCCAGCCTTTGAAATCTCCCAATCATTTGTGAAATGGATTATTCATCCTTCTCGTTTTCCTACGGCCGAGTGTCCTCTGTGCCCTCTAACTCATGGATCAGCTGAGATTTATAGGACTGTATTTCAAAAGAGCAGCCCCAATCAAGGGGATGCACCCAGACTGAACACAATCCAGGGCAATGGGGCATTGCAAGAGAGATTTCAGAAGGTCACAAGGGATAAAAATCCCTCTGGATTTTATTTGGCAGGCAGACTGCTGCCCACCAGTTTGAGCATCAGCTGTTATTTTAAACAGAAAAGGTTCTTTTCCTCCTTTGTGGATTGAAGTGGTAGGTCTCAAGAGTGTCTGGGCAGGACTCGTGCAGCTGAGGACCCACCAACCCCTTCTCAAGCGGTTTGTCAGCTACAAACAGTTCGCATCAGAGAAGCATCTGTTGCTGCTGTGGCAAAAGCTGCCTGGGCTGGAGGTAGCCAAGCATCCCCTCCTCTGCTCCCTTATGAGCCCGTCAGCCTGGCCGCTGTGGAGCGGTGCCAGGACAGCTGTGCCTTGACGGAACAGCTAAAGGGCCATTTGTTATCCTGCGACAGGTTCCTCGGGAGCACTGATAATGAAATACTTCTTGGAGTCATCGGTGATTTTCAGTGGGAACTGGATCAATGTGGGGAAATCTCCTCTGTGCTGCTCATGAAAGCAAAGTGTCTCCTCTCTCAAGCGAGGGATGTGGTTTCCAGTGCCTTTGCTGCACTCATGGTGCAGTTGCCCCTGTTTCTAGCAAGAACAGGCATCATATGTTCCCCAAGGTGCCTTGACAAGGCAGGTTCAGAGCTTAGAGTTCACCTTGGCCCTGACTGTGGGGCAACAGCAGCAACCCAGGCTTTGGGATGAGTCGGTGGTCATCACCTCTGACAGCTTAACTGCATCCTACAAGCCCAGCTTTATCCAGGCAGCAGGTACACAGGAGGCTGTTGGAGTAGACCAGCCAGGAGCCGCCCATCCAGAGTCTGAACATCCACTGCAGTCCAGTCTCCGAGGTCACTCGGATGCTGCTTTTTGGACACAGCTCATTTTTGCCTTCGTGCTGCAGGCCATCAGTTTGTTTTCTGTGAGAGCAGCCACCCAGAGCTGGTGTTTAATCTCACAAGAGGTAATTCTTGAAACTTAGGAGGAGGTTGCTAATAAATATCCCACAGTAAGTGTACTCTTACACCTTTCCCAATTGGTAGCTAATAAGGGAGCAGACGATGACATTTAAGCCCTTTCTGCATGGCTGATCAAACTACTCCCGGTGACTTTGAAAGCAGTGCTGGGATTTCACGTGGGTATCAAAGCAAGTGGAGCACTCAATAGTTCAGATCTCTCGCCTGTGTGACTAATAGACAAAGAGAGTTCTAAAAGGTTTAATATCTTACTCAACATTTCCCCGTCTCCCTTTTGAAGCTGCTTAGTGGACACAGTGGGATGCTGATGTTTCTTCTCTAAGGAGCGTGAGGAAAACATCTGACATCACTGTGGGATGAGCTCAGGCGTGCGCAGGAGCTGCTGCGGGGCCAGAGGCAGAGGGTTATGCAGAACCCAAGCGTTAACCCAGCTCTGGCTGTAGAGTGGCGTTTCTTAGGGTGCTCCCTGCACCCAGGATCATTTTGGCTTCGATTCCACCACAGCGCAGCCCACTTCTTCCCCTCACAGCCACGCAGCTGGCTGGGGGTCATGGGGACTGCCAGGCTTTGCGTGCCGGCATGCACCAAGATGGGTTCCAACACCAGGTCACGCAGATAAGCCGGTCAGCGAGGAGTCGGCTGCTGCTCACCTCTCCACAGAGCTGATTCATTCCTCGACTGAAGGGTGTCGCTCTTCTTTCGCTTTTTCCTTTCAAACTGAATAATTCAGCAGCATCAAGCGCACAGAAGCCACATGAGCTGGGCTTGTGTAGTGAAACTAAAAAAGGCCAGACTGACATTTTTGTTCAAACAGATTTATTATTTTTATTCCCCCTTAAGGAAACAAAATAAAGTAATGGAAAAGCTTATGCAAAGGATGACCTCAAGCTACCTTCTTTTTTTCTTCCATCCAGCTGAAAAGAATTGCACAGCAGGGCTCTGGCCGTCACCTACAAGTAGCCCTCCCCTGGGGAAGCTGCTCCAGGTCTCCTTGCTGTGGACAGCACTGCCAGGGCATTTCAGCTGCTTCTGGCCAGCAGAGAGAGATTTTTTTTTCCTTCTCTGAAGGTGCAAGAAAAGCTTGACGTTGCCTTTGCCTTGGGAAATCCCCGGGGACCCTTGGCTGTCCCCTTCTGCGTCATGGGTGTTGGGCTCAGCCATGACCTTGACGTCTTGGTGGCCTCTCACTGGGAGGTAACTGGGAGGCCACTCGTGCAGCTCTTCCCTGCTCTCCTTGCCTGCGCTGAGCTTCCCCATGACTGACAATTCCTGAGAGGTTTGTAAATAATGCAGTACGTTTGTCTGCTGGCTTCTCCCAGTCGCCTGAGAATCAATGTGGGCGGGCAGGCGGCTCCAAGAGCCATGGGCCTTATGCAGGGAGCTCCTTATCCTTGACTGGGAGGAGAAGACCCATGTGAATGGGCACTGGGAACCGGCCCATTGATCATGGGATCGATAACAGAAACTGTGCAGGGTGGTGCCTTCATCTGACAGAAAAGTGTGGGCGTGCAGCCACCTCTACCCTCTTCTCCTGGTCCTCTCTGTGGTCAAGAGATTGCTCCATGTCTAGGTGTCACATCATGAGAAACCAACCTTGAGATCGACTGAAGTACCGTGACTCCACATCAGGGTGCTTGGTCTGAAGAGGGGCGCTGATAGGCTTAAGCTATCACGCAGCATCTCGTCATTCATCCTCCTTGCAGGCTGGCCCGGAGTCGAGGGAAGGATTAGCTCTCTGCGTTGAGGGACAAGGAGACCATCCCACCACCCTTAATCACTGGGCCTTTCATTTCTCATCTCTGAGCAGTAATATTTTTATGAGGAGTTTCACAGTCCTCCTTCACCACTTCTCTCCTCTCCTTCACAAAAAGGACTAATTCTTTCCAGCACACAATGGAGATTCAAAGCTCCACTTACATAAAAGGAGCCACAGTGTCTCCATTTCTAATGAGTCATTGTTCCCTCCTAAGTCCCTTGCTTTTCACTACAATACTCACTTCTCCTGGGTAATGAAAATTTAACTGTCTGCTGCTCCCGGTTGCCTCTTCTCTCCTTGCAGCAGTTGTCTGCAGGCAGGCTGGTTTGTACACAGGAGGCTGCAAGCTGGAATAATTCAGACAAGAGCTCGTGCAAATGAGTTTGGGTCTTCAGAGAGCTTGGAAAGACAGTTGTCAATCCACCCTTTGGCCATGGAAGGACCTTCAAGGTCCTGACGTGTTGCAGATGCCCTGCTTGACCTTGGCAGCATCATTGTGGGGGTGTCTCCCTCTGGTTTTCGGGTTGTAAAGTGGGATTTGGGGTCCTCACCACAGGTTTGTCAGGGCTTCTATGAAAAGGAATGCTGCGCCGTGATTTCCCTTGGAAGTCACAAACGTAGCGGAGCTGAGGCTCTTTGTTTGAAGGAAAGGTACAGAGAACCACAGAAAAGCAGGAGCCACAGGTGCAAACCCCGTTAAGGAAACACAAAGGGTTCTGAAGTGGTTCTCTCGCTTTTTTCACCCTTTTTTTCCTTTACGCTTTGATGACATGCTTATGACTTCATACGGATCCCGGCTGTGATCTCTGACAGCAGGGTGAGCATTATTGCCTGCTCGCCATTCACCAGGGCTCCTTTATTCTCCCACTTTTGTTCCTGCCGTTTAGGATTTCAATAGCTGCCAGCAGTGGCCCCCACTTTTCTTTCAGAGAGGTTTCCTTCAGGAAGGCAGGAGATCGTGAGGCCAGAAACCAGGTCGGGCAGCGGAAATATCTCCTCAGGGAGCGAAGCAAAACCAGTGACCAGGAGAATCTGAGATCAAGAGCTTCTCACACCTTCCCTGACACCAAAGCTCCCACCTACAACAGCAGATCAGCTTGAGAGCACTGACAGGGCTCAGCCATGGCGCTGGGGCACAGTTAGCATCTCATTTACATTTAACAATCATCAGCAGTGAATTCAGAGTCCTGATGTTTGCTTCTGCCTGGTGCTTCTCCTTTCTGCAGAAGAATGCTCATGTGGGTGACAGAATCCCAGACTGGTGTGTTGGAAGGGACCTCTGGAGATCATCTAGTCCAACACCCTGCCAGAGCAGGACCCTCTAGAAAAGATCCCACAGAAACACATCCAGCATCATAGAATGATACAAAGGTTTAGGTCAGAAAGGCCCTTAGAGATCAGGTAGTTCCAAACCCCCTACCATGGGCAAGGACACCTCCCCATGCAAGTGGTCTTGGGGAGACACGACTGGGGCCAAGTGGATCCCAGCAATATTTGAAGAGGGAGAACTTGGACGTGTTGCTGCATCTCCTCACTGTAGACGGGAGGACTGATGGTGGATGGCTGATGGGTGGGGTAGGTACCTCAGCTGGGTTCGTGTGGGCTGGACTCAGATCCCTGCAAGGATTTGGGAATTCGAGTTATAGTTAAAAGAGGGTGAGGAGGGGGCAGCTTTTTAGCAGCAGGGAAGAGAATGAGAGACTTCGGGCTGACTGACAGCCTCTAGTGCGATCACTGAAGTGCTTTGCTTGGGTCTGTTCTTGGAGTCAAACCACCCTCCTGCAAACCAAAGCACCAGTTTGTGATGATGTTGTAAACGCTTGTGGGAAAGGTACCCAACTGATGTGTTGCAGCCCATCCTCCTGTAGCTGAAGCAGCTCAACCTGCATTTGTAAATGCAATCTCCTCATCTCCCAATCTCCCCACTTCCAGTTATTTTCTGTCAAGTGTCTTATCTCCCGTAAAACTTTTCTGCAAATTCCTTGTTCCTTTGACATGAAGACATAAGACAGCTGAAAGCTGTAACGTGGACAGGCCTCTGATCTTCCAAACCCAGTTAAACCCAGTAATCAGACTTTAAGCTGATTTGAAAGCCAGTTGAGCTCTGCCTTCAGTGCTTTTTTCTTCTTCTTCTTCTTCTTCTTTTTTATCTGTGATTTAGAGAGAGATGATCCTGCCGTGGAGCAGGGCTGGGCCAGGTAATGTTCTTACCCCCGTCTCTCCTCCTCTGTGACTGAGTCTGAGCTGTGAGCAGCTGAGATGGAGCCTTGGACACGCAAAAAAAAAGGGGGTTCAAAGTGACAATTTTTCACACCGAACAAACAGGGGGAAGGAAAAGGCAGGCGACGTGCACCATGTTCTGCTCTGATTTTCCACAGCCATCAGCTGCTCTTTAAAACAAATTGAGAAACGGCACCTAAAAACAATCAAAAGGAAAGAAAAACTCCCTAAAAAAGGCTTCATTTCCAACAGCAATTACCAAATGAAGCCTCTGCCTAATGGACATTTGCAGAGGGCACAGACACCACTTTATGCTTCAGCTTTCTCATTATGACTCTTGCAGCTCCCAGCTGACAACCTGATAATTCTCGCCGATAAAACAATCTTTTTGGGTTATTGCTGCGTTCCAGCACTGTCCCTGTTGCCTTGAGAATTGTCAGGATTATGGAGCGAGCCGTGAAAACATTGTTAGCGGCTGGAAAAAATATCTTTATTAAAAAAAAAAAAGAAACCCCAAATCAAACAACAGAGCAAAATGCTCACTTTCTTCTGCTTCCTTTCCTGGTTTTCTCTCTCGGTTCTGCTTTTCTCAAACATCTTAGTAGTGCTGGTCCATGATGAGTCCAAGTCAAACACAGAGGTTGTTCATATTCCCATTGAATCCAAATTTCTACATCTTGATTCAGCACAGTTTTGCTGCTGTGGGAGGCCAGCGTGACTTCCAGAGAGTCTCTTGGGGCTAAAGGAGCTGGACTCTGCTCTGGAATGAGCCCACCCTGCTCTGCACCCAGGACCATTGCCATGGCCTTTTGGAGCACCTGAGATGAAAGCTGGATTTCCTTGTAAACATGTGGAGAGCCAGGACCTGTGAAATACCTGGAGATGTGGTGCTCGAGGTCAGGCATCTTCAGCTGGCTAAGAGCAAGCTGGAAGGTGAGCTGCAATACATCCAATTGAAATGCCGGCGCTCACGTGGGGATCTGCGCTGGTTTGCTGGCACAAGTCAGGAATTGATGGAGCCTCAGAGCCTTGCCCTGTAGGCAAAGACCAGCGACTCATTTGGAAACAACTTTAGTTGCAAGAAGTTGTGTCACGCTTAACCTTGGTTTAGGATTAATTGTCAGTCAGTGATTAAATGGAGTTAATGTAAATTAGGGTTGAATTGATTTAGGGTGGCTCACACAGGGGCTGTCTTGGTTTAACAGATTGATTTGAAAGAGAAACTTTTCCTTCAGGCCCACGTATCAAGCCAATGGTCAGTGGAAGGCTGCAGGTCTTTCACACGGCGAGGCTCCCAAGCTGTAAAGCCCTCAGGTAACAGAGCCAGTCACAGTTCTGGCTTTCAGTCTTTCTCCCCCACTTCTGTTTTTCTAGAGTAAGAGCAAAACTTTCAGCGCTGGCAAAGCCAGAGACCGTTCACACGTGCTCAGGTGGTCACAAGGGTCAGTGGCATCTGGGCTTGTGTCGCCATCCGTGGACATGTTTGGAAGTCATGTAGATGTGGAGCCTAGGGATGTGATTTAGCTTGGGAGAGTTTGGTGGATGGTTGGACTCAGTGATCTTCTCCAGTGTAGACGGTTTTGTGACTCTAAATAACAAGGACCGTGTTCATGGGGTGTCCAGATACCAGCTCATCAGCCTGAAGCGGCTTTGTGTGTAGAGCCTTCTTGGCGCTAGACTGTGGCACACACACCTATCCCATCCCGCTACGATAGCCCAGAGCTTTAGGGGTGTTTTGCAGTGTTTGTTCTTGCTTTTGCTCTTTTCTTTGCAAGGGAGCCAAGCCACTTGCCCCAAGCTCTGTGGAACCAGGGGGATGTGCTGTCTGAGCACCACTGATACCTGCTCTGCCTGACTGGAAACCAGAGCACTCATTTTGGAAAGGAAAAAAACCAAACCCAAAGGATTTAACACTGTGGATGTTTTCCAGTCGTGGCAAAGCAGGAATGATGATGTATTTCAAAGAGTGAAAATAAAACACAATGCCAGTGCTGAGCAAACCCTGATGTGAAAGAGGTTGTGCTGCCTCAGAGCAGTTCCTGTTGAAAATGAGAAGTTTGATCTCACACCTGAGGTGTGAGACATCTCACCGTGGCAGGAGGTGCTTCAGGGGCTGCTGAATTGTTCTTCCAGCATCCAGGGTGGGGAAGGGCAGGGAGAGAGGTGATGAACCACCATGTTTGGTCCACCTGCACCAGCCAAGGAGGGGCATCACGTTTAAAGCCCATTAGGGTTTGATGGCTGGTGAGCTCAATGACTTTGACTGACGACAGGGCTGTTGCCACCTTTCATTCCCAGATGAAGCTCCCAGCAAATACCAGTAGGTTACGCTCTGGGAGAAGAAGGAGCAGCAGGCAGTTGTGTTCCTGTGTTGTTTTAGAGAGCACATGGGTGACACTTGGAAGCAGAGGACCAACATCCCTCTGCGTTAGCACAATGCAAAATATTGCTGTTTCCTGAGAGCTTTTCCGCCTGCTGATTGTGACAGCTAAAACAGCAGCACTGTGATTTGGAATTGCCCGGCACCTCTCTGCTCTATCGCTTCTTTATGTTTTTCCCCCATGAGGAAAAGCACTGCAGATCTTTGTCCTGAGGAATAAGCAACCGCAGAATTCAGCTTCAGGTCTGTGCTGTGGCAGGAGCATCTTGGGCCGTTGCACCCCAGGGTGATGCCGTGCTGCGAGCTGACAGCCTCCTCCTTCTCTCCCCCTCTCCAGGTCAAGCATCCTCCTTCACGCAGCAGCCCCAGGACCAGGTGGTGATCGCTGGGCAGCCCGTGACACTGCTGTGCGCCATCCCCGAGTACAATGGCATCGTGCTGTGGATTAAAGACGGGCTTGCCCTTGGCGTCGGACGCGATCTCTCAAGTAAGTGGGGACAGTGCTGTGCCTGAGCGAGGCAAACCATAGCTCTAATGTCCAGCAGAGTGGCTGCAGCCACAGGATTTATTTTGCTTGAAAAGCAGAAAGCTGGGAGGGCAAAGACTCCTTCGAGGAGCTGCAGTCTCATCCCCCTGAGCACAGCAGAGGGTGGATACGTGTGATGTTGCCGCTGCTCAGCTCCTGCAGAACACAGGAGACCCAAGAGGATTTTCTGCAAGTCAAGCGGCAGCGTTGAGAAGACAGGGCAGGATTCATGTTTCTTGCTCTCCAGGGACCCTGCACTTCTCTAAAATGTTTTCTTTTTCTCTTTTTTTCTCCCCAATTCACATAATCACTCATTTCTCAGCCGTGCCTGAGTGAGCAGTCCCCTCCTCAACTCTTTCTCAGAGCTCTGCACCACAACTTTTACAGCTATCCGAGCTGAGTTTTCCATACAAGACCTCACAACACCAACGGTAACAGCAGCTCGCTCAAGTGTGTGGCTTACGCGGGCGGCTTCCTCGATCAACTGCGCTGGGGCTGCTGTAAGCAAGAGGAACTGCCAGCTTGTGTGATACCAGCTCAGCCAGTCATCTAATTAGCTAAATACAAACAAACCCATCATTTGTATTTCTTGCGGTTCAGGAGAGCAAATCCTGCTGTTGATAGCTTGTGAAACAACAAAAACACCCGAGCGTGCCAGGCTGCTGCCTTCCACACAGCATTAATCACCAGTGCAGGGAGGATGGGGTGACGGCAGCCTTCCTTCTGTGGGGCTTCAGATGTCTCGGGCAG
Source organism: Phoeniculus purpureus (assembly GCA_028565055.1). Taxonomy (NCBI): domain Eukaryota; kingdom Metazoa; phylum Chordata; class Aves; order Bucerotiformes; family Phoeniculidae; genus Phoeniculus; species Phoeniculus purpureus. Next base: position 551,842 of record JAOXOE010000856.1, on the reverse strand, counting down.
GCTGAGCCAGTGCTGGTGGCAACTCCATAGACCCCTGCCCAAGCTTTAGACAGACCTCGTAGTGGAATTGCTGCAGGGTTTCACCACAAGATGATTTGAGAGTTAAGGACATCTCATAGCAGCTCTTAGGGCAGCTGGAGGTGGTGGGTTTCCTAATGGAAGGCATCATCCCTTAGTGCTCCTTCACTTTTCCAAACTCTCAGGGCAAAACCTGGGGTCTTTTAATGGATTCATTGAACTACTTAGTTTGGGAAAGATTTTTAAGACCATCAAGTCCAAACATTGTCTCAGCACTGCGAGGTGCCCACTGACCCCTGCCCCTCACCCCACACCTCCACAGATTTGCAACCCCTCCAGACACAGGGACTCCACCACTGCCCCCTTCTAAGAATTAAATTGTTCCTTATGTTCTTCCTCAGATTTGGAAGGCTGCACAGGGGAAGAAGAAGCTCCCATACTCTATCCTCTTTGTCTGTAGTTTCATCGATCCAGCTGCCTCCTGACTCATGCTCTGTGTTGTGCAGGTTATCCGCGCTATCTGGTCGTAGGGGACCACCTGTCTGGAGAGCATCACTTGAAAATCCTGAGAGCCGATCTCCAAGATGATGCTGTCTACGAATGTCAGGCCATCCAGGCGGCCATCAGATCCAGACCTGCCCGGCTGACTGTTCTCGGTGAGTCCCAACTCCTCTGTATTTTGTCCTCGCAGTTGCACTGAGCAGCTCTTTGACCAGATGTTTTGTTGCTAAAACAAGAGCCCTGGAAGTGAATCCAGCACGAGAGTGACGCGGGTACAGCTTGATGCCAAATACAGCAGCGAAGGGTTATAGTTAGGGACCAGCATGACACATCTTTCCCTTGCACAACACAGAGGGATGGTGCATGGGACTGCAAAGAGAAGACAGGTCCCAGCATCTTGTGAAGACCCTTCACTATTCACACATTTCAGTTTGTTTAAGTTGGAGTTTGGGGTTCATTTGTTGTTGGCGGGGGGGGAGGTCCTAGTTAATTTTGAGAGGATGAAAATCTTAATCAAAGATCCAAACTAGGTGCTTTTAGTGCTAACTGGTCTTGAGCAGCCCCCAAAAAACGTGGATTAAGATACCAGTTTGAGTTGAAATTGCACCTCAGCAGAGTCCACGCATCTCTGTGGAAATTAATTCTGGTGCCTGGTTTGGAATTCGTTTTTCTCTCTCCGCATCCCCATGAAGTGCCCTACCCCCCCCAGTGTCAACAACCTCTTGTTGCTGACCGTGATGATTTCCTTTTGATCCATCCTTCTGCTCAATCAATCCTCCCGAGCAACTCAGAGCTCTGACACACGCCTGTCCATGAAAGCAGCCTGTGAAGGACTCAGAAAGCCAAGCGTGGCTGTCATGAGGGCTTCCTCACTCACCCACCACCTCTGCAGACTCCTTCTGTTGTGAAGGCGTTGCTGGAGCCAGACAAAAGAAATAATGTTATTTAATTAGAGCTAAAGATTTCAAAACTAATTTAGTCCCAGGGCGCGTGGGGCGAACGTCAGAGCTCAGAGCTGCTGCGGAGCGTTGATTGAGCAGAGCGATGTTTTTATGGATCAAAAGGAAATCGTTATTATCTTTGGGGTTATGGAATCTGTTGAATAGATGGTAGTTAATGTTTATGTGAATATACATGGTAGTTGCTAATTGGTACATTTACCTAAGATGTTCAGCAGCTGATATTTGCAGAGTGTCTTCCTTTTAAGAAAATTAAAGTTGTAGCGTGTTCAGCTTTAGCTCCGTCGATAAAAGGGGGCTCTGCAACCTGCCCATCGCGGATCTCTCACTTGAGATGCTTTTACACAGATGCTGTGGGGAAGTTGAGACTGGTTTAGGAGGTTCAAGTGAAAATAGAGTAATGGGTTTGGTGGTTGCATGATGCTTGTAGGACGTTCCTTCAACCCAGTCTGCCCAGCCTCACCTGTGGCTGCAGGCATTGCCTGAGCAGGAGATAACTCTGGAGCCCCATCCCTGACCAGCTGTGTATTCTGGAGGCAGCTCTGGGAGCCCCATCTCACTCTATCACAGCACAGAAAATACCTTTCCTGGGGTTTTTTTTCCTGTGGGTCGGTGCTGCCTTGTCTGTTCTTGCCAGATTTTCCACTTCCTTGATATCAAGAAATCCCCTAATGCCTCCCAATTCAGTTTCCAACTGCTGTCATTCATGTCTGACAACAGCTTTAAGGGGCCGATGCCTCCTACTTCCCTGCTCAGATACAGAGCTACACCATATCCTAATTAAATATTTAAGGTTTTGTCACATTGTTTTCGAATCTACAGTGTTAAATGTAGTGGAACAGATCATTCCACAGCCTTGGAAGTCCAAACAGTCAAACAGAGGAGCCTATTAGTGTCACCAGCATCGGGGAAAATCTTGTATCTGTGGAGTCTCAGGGACAATGTTGCTCAGAAGCCCAGTTCACCCAAAGCTCAAGGACTGCCCTCATCCGGGTCTCCCTCACCTTCCCTCCTGTCACAGCTAAGACTCTTTGGGGAAGGAGCCACTTTTCTATCTCCACATTGCGGGAGGAGATGGGATTTGGGCAATACGGAGTCATCCAAGTTTTCTGCAAGCAAATGGGTTTGGGGCAGCGGTTTGCAGAGAAGCCTGGGCCAGGCTGCCTTTGGGAATCTACCAGAGGAGTTTGCTACCTGGTGCATCTTTAATGGCAGAAGCCTCTTAATTTATGATCTGTTTAACTAAGCCGGAGTATTAATTAAATAAAGTAAGAGCCTGATTAGGACTTGGCGAAATTTAAAACTAAAATCAGACAGCACTCGAGCGAAATTGCAAAGCAAACACTTTGGCTGTAACCACCGGAGAGTTCCCTCCGGTCTTCCATCAAAGCTTGGAGCAGGGAGGGCAAATACAAGAGATTATATAGCCAACAGATGTGTGTTGTTAAAATATGCATCTGCCAGCCGTGTTGTTTAAGGAGCCAGAGGGCCAGCTCGTGGATCCTTCTGCACTCGAGGGACCGTGAATGAATTCCAACCCCGCCAGCCAAGCTGGGATTTGCAGACGCGTTAATTAGTGTTGAGTTGCCACATCTCGAAGGCAGCCAAGCGAGGAGAAACTTTGAAGAGAACGTAGGCTTCCCCAGGAGGGATGAAAAGGAGGGAAGAGGGGAGCCCCAGCTTGCTGGGCCATCGCTGGCATCTTGTCACAAGCATCCTAAGCCCCTTCTGGGTCCACTGTCCTCTCCTCCTCTCCAGCACATGACACAATGCTCCCAGCTCTGCCTCATCCCACAGGCTGTCCCACCAAACCATCACCAGCTCTGCAGCAGAGTGAGAGGAATGGGTCATAGAATCATAGAGTCATTTAGATTGGAAAAGACTTTTCAGATCAAGTCCAACCTTGACTCCAGCTGTCCCAACCCACTGCTAAACCCTGTCCCTGGGCTCCAGATCTCCACGACTGTGAAACACGGTCAAGGATGGTGATTCAACCCCCTGTGCCAAGGCCTGAGGACCCTTTCCAGGAAGAAGTTTTTCCTAACGCCATAGATTTGCAGATTCCCAGGTTGGAAGGAACCTCAAGGATCATCCACTCCAACCTATCAGCTAAAAATACAGCTTAAATTCACTTTCCGAGCAGCCTGTCCAGCTGGGTCCGAAGACAACCCAATTTAGGGCAGTTGACCCCTTCCCTTGGGAGGTGATTCCAGGCATTGATTGTTCTCATAGGGAACAATCTTTAGGTGCTGAGACATGGGAATAAGGACCCTCTAAGCCTTCTCTAAGCTGAACAAACCTGGCTTTCTCAGCCTTTCCTCATATGGCAGGGCTTCTAGCCCTTTGGTCATCTTTGCGGCCCTTCTCTGGACCCTTTCCAGCCTGTCGACAGCTTTTTTGTGTAGTGGGGACCAAAACTGAACCCAGGTGTGGTCTGACCAGTCCTGAATAGAGTGGGACAGTGACTTCTTTATCTCTGCTAGCAATGCCCTTGTTAATGCAGCTCAGCACCTTGCTGGCTTCCCCTGCTGCTGCAGCTCACTGGTCACTCATGTTGTACGAACCCCAGGTCTCTCTCTGAGGGCTGCTCTCCAGCCAGATGGCTCCCAGTCTGAGCCGCATTCCTGGCTTCTGTATTCCCAGGTGCAAGACCTCATATTTATCTTGGTTGAACTTCATCCTGTTCCTGCCTGCCCACTCATTTAGCCTGTCTTGCTTCCTTCTGGAATGTTGACTTCCCCGCTTATTTTTGTGTTGTCCACAAACTTCATCAGGCTGCTTTTAACATCAACATCCATATCACTAGTGAAGACATTAAACAGCAGTGTGCCCAGTATTGATCCCTGTGGGACCCCACTTGCGACAGGTTTGAGGAAGAACTATTTATTGCCACCCTCTGTGAGCAGCCATGGCCAACCTAACCTTCCCCTGGGGCAGCTTGAGGCTGCCTCCTCTTGTCCTGTCCCTTGTTTCTTGCAAGAGGAAACTGACTCCCACCTCTCTGCACCCTCCTCTCAGGTAGCTGTAAACAGCAATAAGGTCTCCCAACAGCCTCCCAGAGAGATGCTGGTGGGAACCGAGTGACAATGAGGACAAGGGGGCTCTGGGAGTGTGAGGAGGGAGGCAGAGGAGCTACTCCCAGAGAGTTGAGGTGAATAATTGATAGGCAATTAACTTGTACATTCACCTTTTGAGAGTGTAAATCCCTCTCTCCTCCCCCTCCACAGCCTCTTCTAATATTAACTCTGCCTTCACGGGTGTCCCATTAGAAATGAAGCTTTCTTAAATCAACATCAATTATTTAACGCTACAGATTAAGTTAATTTGAAGTGAGAGCTCCTGTCTTTTAAGGTGGCAGAGCCAGGGACAGGAGGAGGGGGATCACCTCTGTGTCGAGTGCATCCGGCTCAGCCACGACCCTTCTTTGCTGTTTATTTTAGTTTTTATTACGACCTCTCTCTCTCTCTAGCATCGTCTTTCCAGCCCTCCCCTGCAGAGCACAGTAAGCTGTTTTCATTACCAAACTGATGGCTGGCAGCTTGAGACATCTGTTGTTCCCCAGCTTTCCTGCTCTTCAGCGGAGTTTGAGCTGAAAACGAAGAGGCTGTGGCCCGGGAGAAGCCATTTTTCAGAGAAAACACGGACCTGGTGGTGCTTCCCCTCTAGAAACACTCCAGCTTGGAACCACCTCCAGTGTTGTTCCTTACTTTTTATACAGAATTGGATTCTCCAAATGCAAACCTCAGAGCGTAGAGTCAGGATGTCAATCCGAAACAGAACCTGATGCAGATCGGATCATTTTCTTCCAGCCAGTCCCTTTCTCCTTGAAAAAGTTTGGGGCTGCACAAAGCTGTGTTTTCTGCTGGGAGTGTTTTCAGTGGCAAAATAGCAACTGGGTCTACTGAGAGTGAAAGAGAAACATCAAACAATCGAGCACAAATCCCAAATAACCTAAATATTTGATGTCATGTCTGAGCAGCTTAAGTTTACAGCTCTCCAAGCAGGTTCCTTCTGAGAGCAGAGGGTGGATGGGTTTCCTCCCTTACATCCCAGTGTGGTCCATGTGGTGGGAAGGCACCTCCAGGGGCTGACCTCATCCAGCAGGAGTCCCAGAGGTGCCTGGTGTGATACAGATTCAGGGTGAAAGGTGGCATCTGCCTCCTGCACTGCAGAGCTGGAAAAACAGATTGAAGTGAGAAGCTCAGCTCTAGGGATGGGTCTCCCCAAGCTGCGTTTGGGCTCTTCTTCCCCCATTTCAGGGGTTTGGGGCTTGTCTGCCGGCCTTGATCACACAAGTGTGGGGAGGGGGGAGCTGCAAAAGGGTTTTGTTTTGTGTTAAATATCAACCCGCCGTTCTGCTGCTTTTGCCTTGTGGTTGTAGAGCTGCAGGGAGCAGCTCGGTGTGCCCAGTCACCATGAAAATGTGAAAAGCTCCTTCAGTAAAGGACCCCGGAGGGGTTTTCCCAGTAGTCACTGGCAAACCTAGAGCTTTCTGCAAAGGCAGCCCAGCATCAAGCCTGTCCCAGTCCAACAAGCACAGCAATACACCGCTGTGTGACCAGAAAACACAGAACTAAATGTGTATATTCGCCAAAGGCATGCAAAGTGATCAATACACCCCTTCGCAGCAGGATGGGGCTGTATCTGGGCAGTGGCTCCTGTTTAATCTCAGGGAGGGAATTCATCTGAGCCAGGCCAGCCCTGAGCAGATGCTGCCAGCACTTCTTACCCGCCACGTCCGGTGTTACCAGCTCACGCCCTCTTATGAGCAGTTTTGCAAAACTCGTGTTTTCTTAAAGCCCAGTACCAAGGGAGTTTCCTTGTTCTGAACAGCTTCAGTGCTGCAGAGCCAGGCTCAAATCCTGGGGGAGGACTTGTGTGCTGGAAGCTTTGAACTTGGTCAGCCAGCAGATACCTCCCTGCCCGTCTGACTCCCCCTCGGTTGTATCCTGGGGGCCACCGCAGCGCTCCTGCCCGAATGCTGCAGAGTGAAGGACCGAACGGGAAGAGACAGAGCTAGAAATGATTAATGAGTGGATTCTCACACTGATGTGTGATTGCTTGTCTTGATGTGGGAAGGGCCTGACCCTTGTTGTTACTGAACACAGAGCACTTGGCTTCTCCACGCGGAGCCTGGTGGATGCAGAGCACACAGGGCTGATAAAAACCCTTCCTGAGCCTCACTTTCCCCTTTATCCCCTCGTTGGCTCTGCCCAGCTCTTTCCCATCTCTTCAGATGGCTCCTACTCCATGCAGTGCCCATGGATGAGGGAGATTATTGTGCTTCGTGCCCTTTGGGATCGCTGAGACGTGCCTTCTCCGTTGCACAGACCATCCCCGACACGTGCCAGTCAGACACTGCTTTGCACCCCTGTGTGCAGTTGTCCCTCTTGCCAGCCTCGCCACTGGGTCTGTGCCCTGCCCTGCTCCTCCTCAGTGTCTGCAGGACTCTCTCTGTGCCTGGCACCGACTGCAGCCGGGGGATCAGTCACCGCCGGGACCTGGGTGGGTTGTTAGTGACCTGACAAAAGTATTGACTCCCTCCCCCCTTGGCAGCTGGCAGAGAAGAATGAGGCCCTCGAAGCGTGACATCACCTGAGCGACAGCCCCGCTTTCCTATCGATCTCCCGCTAATGAAAAATGAACCCGAGGCCAGGCAGGGGCAGGGCTGGCAGAGAAGATGCTGTGGGAGAGGATGCGTTAGGCAGCACTCGAGGGGTTCTTGTTCACCCACCTCAGCTCTCTGCTCCTGGCCATCCCCGAGGGATGTACTTCATAGAACCATAGAATCTTAAGCTTGGAAGAGACCTCCAAAATCACCAAGTCCAACCATCAACCCAGCTCCACCCTGCCCACTAAACCCTGTTTTCCAGTGCCAGATCTACAAGTGTTTTGACAGTAACTCCACGTCCTCCCTGGGCAGCCTGTTCCAACCCCTGACCACTCACTTGGCTCTGAGAGATTTGCCAGCCCTATCCTGTGTTGCTTTTTGCATGTCACGTCCTGTTGTCCAGCCTTGCATCCACAGAGCCTATTTCTGAGCTGTGATAGATCTCAGGCTTCCTAGAACCCAGCAGTGAATCTCTTCTCAATACAAATCCATCGCAATGCTCTCTCCTGGCGTTTCCGAGCAGCATTTGCTTTTGAAGCATCTGCCAACGTGTCTGACAGATGTTCAGCTGATGGCAGGATAGGGATGGCTTTGGGGCTGGGACATCCCTCTTAGCTCTGCTTGGCCTTCAAAACTGAGTAGCTGAGTCTTAATGACTGACCGGTGGGTGTCCTCTGTAATTGATAGGCAAATAAACTCCCTTGCCACAGGGGATCCAGCTCCTGCTGAGGCAGAGGTTGGACAAATGACCTCTGGAAGGGGCTATTGCTCTTCTTTGACATTAAAAGGTGCCCAGTATGCTCAGATCAGGAGAGACGGAGCAGGTGTCCGCGTGACAGCAGCCACCCCACTGCCTCCCAGGAGCTGGTGCTACCTTGCTGGGCTGTGCAAAGGGTTTGGGCTGTGGGCTCCACGCGGGCTCTGCTGAGACTGCTGGTAGAAGCTGCTGTGAGATAAGAACTTCCATATTTCACAAGAAGGTGCCTCAGTTTTGCAGTACTGGGTGCTGATGTGGGTGCTGAGATACAGTGAGGTGTAAGAGGCAGGACCCCAGACGCAGACTTACTACTTTAGGCAGCAAATCACAAACGAGGGATCACTGCAGGTGGCAAAGAAAAGGGCCTAGCATGCACATGGCTTTGGATGACCCATCCGGGACCCCTCTCTCCAGTGCCTGGGAAGGGGCTGAGGCTTTCCCCGGGGAGGCAGGTGTGATGCTGCACTGTGCAACATGCTCAGCTCTGACCTCCCTGGGGAGAGAGACCAGGGATTCACAGCAAACGATGGATTTAACACCTATGATGAACCTCCATTACGGCATGAAATAAGAAAGGAAAATGTAGCTAAATGGAAGATCTCTCCTGGGTAGCAAGAGAAGGCAGCTTGTGAGAAACTGGGGAAAGGGGTGAAAAAACCCCAAGAAGTAGGAAAAAACCGTTGGTCTGTTAAATATTGCAAACCCCCTGGACTGGTGGGGAAGGGGCACTCCGTGCACTGCCTGCTTGGCACTCGAGGGATTCTTTCCCTGTCCGTAGCTGGTGGCGAGGATGAGCACCCAGACAGCTCGTGATGGGTTCGGATAATCCAGGGAGCGTCCGTGTACTCGAGGTGGCTGTTCCTCAGTCAGGCTGTTGCTAGGGAGGTCTGCAGAGATTTCTCCTAGCGGGTGAGAAGTGACTTTCAAATCAGTGACAGCATGAAAAATTGCAAGGGGAGAATAAAAGTCTTTCACGATATCACGTTTAATTGCTAACAAAGACAAAAATCACACCTCCCGCGTCTGGTTCACTGGCAAAAGCCCCGGAGCCAGCCGCCCCGTATGTATTTGATTCCAGCTGGTGGGTTTCAAAGATGCAGAACGTGTTTCATGCTAATGCTAATGATTTACATTTATATAGTACCCTGTATCCTGGGATCGCAAAGGTTTTATATAAATCTGTGGATAAAAATACCCTGGATGACAAGCGATCCACCCGTCAGCACAGCACAGCCCCTTCCCCAGCGAGGCTGCAAGCTGTTCCCAAAAGGGTTTCGGCATTTCCAGAACTGCTCGCCCTCCTCGCTGCTCGGGCACTTGGGGTGTCCTACAGTCATTTTGTAATAAAAGCAGGTGATAAAACCACTCGAAGAACAACAACGTCATAAAAAGGAGAACCCTCACGGCCATAAAACTGCACACAGCAGAGCGGGAGGGGAAACGTGGAAGGGAGAAGGTTATAAACAGGGACTGTCACCCATCGTGGAAATGAGCTCCGGAGGAGAGGTGTCTTAGAGCAGCTCTGGGTTGGAAGGTGAAGAGCTTGGCCAGCAGCAGCATCCCCAGAGGGCAGGTACCAGCAGGGGTAGAGGGGGACCTCCCAGGCTTAGCCCAGAGGGAAAAGAGGCTTGAAAGAGCCTCCCTATCAGCATCCTCCTCCCTGAGTGAGCTTTGCTGGTGCCTCTTCCAGGAGACGGAGCCTCACAGCCCAGCATCCACCCCCTGAACAGAGCCGCTCAGCCGAGACCCCTTTGGAGGCGGTGGCTGGGTCTGGGAGGCAGGCGAGGGGAGGGGAGGAAGGAAGGGAGAGAAGGAATTGAGGCTCTTAGAGATCTTCATTCAAAATTCATAGGCACAAAATTGCAGTCTGCATGGATTTGTTTCCTTCTGGAAATTACAGGAAACTACAGGCACCAACAACTGTTATTCAAATAGCCACTTTAGATGATTAGGATGGCAGGAGGCTGTACTTACACATGCAGACCCAATATAATCAGACACCAGGCAGGGTGGGAAGGCAGGGCCACGCAGAGGGAAGCTGAAGGAGAGTACAGGCGTAAGCACCAGTGGGGTGGCTCTGCAAGAAGAGACCCGAGGCCAAATCCAGACCTGCTGCCAGGGTCTGAAGCAGGAGCAGCCCATTAGGGATGATGCAGCGTGCAGAGCAATTCCTGGAGGAGGCTTCTCACCTCTTGTGAGCCTCATGTACAGGTGCCCTTCCCTCTGCCCCACACATCGCAGCCCAGAAACCCACCTGGCTCATTCCCCACTCTCCTGCCTCCTTGCCCAGGCATGTGGGATCGCCCCCAGCCCCTTAGAAGAGGAGGAAGAGGGAAAGTTTTAACCTGCCTTGAATTTGTTTTAAAAAATTGAGAAGCCACACAGCCACACAGAACCCTGAGCAAATATTGTTTTGAGGATTGCCCTGAGGGTCAGCAGTGAAATACGGGCAAGCCGTCGGAGCCACTGAAGGGTGGAGATTGTATAATAAAATATAAAAATAGACTCTGCGCTGCAAGCGGAGAGAAGGAGGGAAGTCCCAGCTTTCTACCCAGAGAGCTGTTGCTTCGCCTTTCACATCGCCTCTCCGGGGTGCCGCGTGGCCAGGAGCAGCTCAGCCTCTCCCTCACGGCAGCTCCCACTCCCAGCCAAACCCTCTCGGCTGCGGATGGCCGCCTTCCAGCAGCCCGCTGCGTCTTCACGCATCGCCCAAGGTGTTTGTCGCTGTTTGCACACAGGCGAGCGGCCCATCTGTGGGCGCCTGGGCGCGTTGGCAGCATGAGCACGCGCCTTGGCAAGGCTGGCGCTGGGAATGGCAGCGGCGAGCGGCGTGTGGCATCCAGTGCCTCGTGGTATCCAGCGCCATAGGATGGAATGATAGAATCGTTGAGGTTGGGGTCATCGAGTCCAACCATCAGCTCTGCTCTCAAAGTTCACACTTAAACCTCAGCACCACATCTAAACAACCTTTAAACACCTCCAGGGATGGTGACTCAACCCTCTCCCTGAGCAGCTTGTTCCAAGCCCTGACTACTCTGTCGGTGAAAAAATTCTTCCCAATGGCCAGCCCAACCCTCCTGTGCTGCAGATGAAGCCCTTCCCTCTTGTTCTGTCATTAAAGACCTGTGAGAAGAGACCAGCACCCACCTCTCTACAGCATCCTCTCAGGTAGTTGTAGAGAGGGATGAGGTCTCACACCAGCCTTCTCTTCTTCAGACTAAACAGACCCAGCTCCTTCAATTGCTCTTCACAAGATTTCTTCTCCAGCTTTATTTCCCTTCTCTGGACCCGCTCCAGCACCTCGAGATCTCTCTCGCTTTGAGGTGCCTGAAACTGCTCCCAGTGCTTGGGGGAGGCCTCAGCAGTGCTCAGTACAGGAGGACAATCACCTCCCTACTCCTGCTGGCCGCACTATTTCTGATACAAGCCAGGATGCCATTTGCCTTCTTGGCCACCTGGGCACCCTGCTGGCTCCTGTTCAGCCAGCTGTGGATTAGAAGCCCCAGGTCCCTCTCTGCCAGTCTTCCCCCAGTCTTGTTGTGGTTGAAGTGCAGGACCTGGCTCTCATCCTTGTTCAAGTTCTTGTGTCAACCCTCCAGGAACCTTTGCTTGGTCAGACCCACATCCTCTGCAATTCAAGAGCCCTTCTCTTGTACATAGCTTCTGCCTCCAGCTACAAGATCGTGGAGGTCTTCATGGACTATCAAGCTCTTCTGTTTATTCTAAAGGACCTGGATGATGGGCAAAGCTGGATGTTCTGGCCTGGAAGGGGGGGAGACCTGAAAAGTCCTGAAGGGGTTACCTTTGGAGCACAGCCACCTCCATGGGTAAGGAGACCTTCCCAAACCTCTGCACTGAGAGCTGGACCCACGCTCCTCCCTCCCTGCTGCTTTCTGGGGTGATCTGCCTTGTGTGTTGGCCAGACAGGGCTGCTCAGGAGCCGCTTCGCACCCTCCAGCTTCCCTTTCTTGTCTTTACAAGAGCTTTTCTCTTATCCGGCAGCGTTTTACAGAACTTCACAAGCTTTTAGGCAGCAAGACTTCTGCTAAGAGGCTGTTGATAAGTCTGGAGTAGACGGCAGGAAGGCTTTAGCGCCGTTCTCTTCCTTTCCATTGGAAAAAGCAGCTTTATCTGCATTGGAGGATACAGGTTCTTCCTCCTTATCCACACCAAAATCTTATCTAAACTGGTTCAGGTGGCAGAGCCGAGGGAAGGAAATAATTAAGCAAGCGACGAGCGCAATGCTGACATTATTAGTACTTAAATAGCCCAAACCTTTTACCTCCTGCCTTTTTCATATCATTATTATTTTACCTGGGTTTTTTTTAACTGCTGGTGACACCTAACAAAGGAGAAATCGGATTTTCCGGGTTGTCTTACCCATCCACACAACCCCCCTCCTCTCCCCACCCAAACATAAATCTCGTTTAACTGGTTCTGTTGGCAAGACAGAGAAATAATTAAGGCGAAGGTGGCTGCAGCGCTGATGTTATTACTGTAATGCAGCAGCCTGTTTAGTTTCTTTGCCGATGAAATGCAACCAGGGGAAAATCAGTTTTAAAGATTACCTCCCCGAGATGCAAATTGAGGAGCGGAAACCATGCAGTCAGGAAGAAATGGTCTCAAACTAGGAAACATTTCAAAGTCTGTGACAGTCTCTCAGGGGCTTTTAAGACCACAATTTACCTTTTGACTGCATTCTATTTTCTCTGAAATCCTTTATTTCCCTCTTATTTATTGACTGGGGAGACAGCACAAAAACGAGAAAGTGATTCTCCAGCCGCTGGCCTTAAAAATCCATAGAAGAAAATGATTCTCCAGGGGGTGGGGTTTGTGGTGCTGGGCTTTGCTGCTTGTCTCCTCCCTCCTCTCCTTTTCCCCTCGTGGTGAGCCAGAGCTTTAATTGAATCACTTGCCCATAGAGGAGTCTCCAACTGGAAGCTATCAAGGTCAGTGCCACCACCCTCAGTGCTCTGGGTGGGCTTCAAGGACAGCACTTGGGGTTCAGAAAATGTGTGTCTGTGTTGCTTGGATTAGCATCTCTGGGATTAGCACCTCTGGGATCAGAGTATCTCAGCCTAGCCTCTTGGATTAGCATCTCTCAAATCAGTGTCTCTCAGATTAGCATCTCAGATTGGAATCTTTTGGATTAGGATTTCTTGGATTAGCATCTCTCAGATCAACATCTCTTGTCTCAGAATCTCTCAGATTAGCATCTCTTGGATTCACATCTTTCAGATCAACATCTCTTGTCTCAGAATCTCTCAGATTAGCATCTCTTGGATTCACATCTCTCAGATCAACATCTCTTGTCTCAGAATCTCTCAGATTAGCATCTCTTGGATTAGCATCTTTCTGATTCACATCTCTCAGATCAGTTCCTGCTCCCAGTCTAGTCCCAGCATCACATACCCTCAGCCTCATCCCTGTCCTGGTGACACCCTGCTCCCCCTTCCTCCTCTCAGAGTTGTTCCCCACCACCACATGCTGTACTGGTCTGTCTGCAGGTGGTTCCCTCCCTGCTGGGAATGATACTGAAATGGGCAGGGAAATAAAACATCCAGCTGTGGCCTAGATAGATTGTCCCCAGCTGGGAGCCAGTGCTGCTGCCCAGGAGAGCCCCCGGGATGGCGCCGCTTGGGAGGAAATAACTAGATTAAAAAATAGCACCTTGGCTTAGGCTAATATGGCTCAGGATTGGGGCAGCCCAGTCATCAGAGACCAGATTTCAGAGATTAGATCCTCACTCACTGTGTTTAATTATTCCTGGCTCCTCTCATCCCTGCCTTCACAGAAGGGAGCACGTTGGGACATCTCCCAGTCATCGATGTTTTTCTGCTCCATTTCTGAAAAGTTGCTCCACAAAGATCTGGGCAGATCCGTGGCCAAGTCCTGCCTGTCCACGTTGTAAAGTCTGAGCTGCTCATCTCCTGCTTCCTCCCTCTGCTGTGCTTTGGGTAGCAGCAGGGCTCAGCCCTGACAGGCAGCACAGGGATGTCCACAGCAGGGTGGTGGTGGGTGAGGAGAACATGCTGCCCGGGTGGTGCTATAGGAGGGGTGACTGGCTCAGGGAGCGACCTGTGAGCTCTGAGGAAGGGTGTCTGTGTGTAGGCTGCTCCCATTGTGCTGCTGCATCTTCTGGGGCCGTGGCTTTGTGTCTCAGCTCCCCATGCAGGACTGGGAGGTACTTTGCTGTTCAAAGGTACCTCTGACGGGTGCGACGGCAGCTGGAAGGATGGGAAAGGAAAATTGCGGAAGTTTGAAAAGTTTCCCTCTGGGAGTGAAGGATTTTGTTACAGTCGGACTGAAATAAAGGAGTGATTTGGGGAAAACCTCCACTGGAGGTTTCTTTGAAGCCCACTTGCCTTGAACATTGCCCTCCTGGGTGTGCATTTGCCTCCCTGGACTTAGACATCTCCTCTGAGGAGCTGCAGCACATCTCGGTGGCCAGTAGCCCTGGGCTTGTCGTGGGGACAGGAGCTGTATCACTGGAGACATTTTGTGGGGGTTGTGTCCATTAATACAACTGAAAAATTAAATCAGAGCCATCACCCCCCACCTCCCAGCAATCTGTGCAGCCTGTCTCCTATTCCTCCCATCTCCTCTCCACCTTTTCCTTTTGTGCTGCCATTGCAGCCTCCAGAAGGAAAAATATGTCTGGGTGTCTGTGTCAAGGACCCCCACTCCTGCCAGTCCCAGGGCACTGACTGCCCATTGCTGTGGCAAGAGCACCCTCTCCTGTCTTGGCTCTGCCTCTCTGCAGTTCTTCCCTGCTCCCTTCCCTCCTGCCACAGAGGTTCAAGGTTCTCCATCACATACCTCGGCAAGGATGTGGCTCTGGGGACGTGGCAGTTGGTGCCAGCTGGGCACCCACCTCTCATCACAGCACCAGGCTCCTGGCAGCGGCACAGAAGGCTGTTTAGGAGAACTGGGGGAATGCTTCAGTCAAAAAACAATTTCTAGAAGCAGTCTGTTATAATTACTAATTAGATCTGGTTATAATTATGTCTCCTTGCAATCCCATACCTGCCGTGGAGTAGCTCCAGTTCCTCCTAACAATTAACAGAGAAACTCTTTGATGATGCACTGGGCGATTACACCGCAGCCGCAGCCTCCGTGGCGAGCGCCGGCTGATTAAAGACAGGCCGATATTTACAGAAGAACATTGTGATCAAATTAAGCTAAAATTAACTGGAGTAAATTAAGAATATCAAGGGTTTCTTTTTCATCTGTTTTGCAGCCACAGAGTTGCCCCTGGGTGTGTTTGCGGGGCTCCGTGCTGGTCGCAGTACTTGACTGGGCAGGAGACTAGGGAAAGCAGCAACAAGCCTTTCCTCTGGTTCTTTGGACTGGATGATCTTAGAGGTCTTTTCCAACCCTAATGATTCTATGATTCTCCTCTGCATTCACATTTCCCTCCTCCTCATTCACCTCCTCCTGCCCTTTTGACACCAAGTCATGAAACCATGGGGCAAGACCCAAACCCCCAGCGCTCGCAGCCCCCACTCCCAGCTGTAATAAACTGGCTGCAGCTCAGCTCGGAGTGCTCATCGCTCGCTTCCTCTTCAGGGCCTGCCTTTTCTCAGAGCAATATCGAGAGGGGTGGATTTTCCCCCAGTGATGATAAACCTGGTGCTTAATAAGTCCAAAGTGGAGGCTGGTGCTCGCTGTTAGGAGGAATCACTCTACGAGGGATTTGGAGGGGTTTTTTTTCAATAGCAAAATGATTGTTGTGGTTTGAGGGGTTTGGAGGGGTTTGTGTGTGATTTTGGGGAGGGTTATGTCTGTCTGTAGGATTGCCCAGAGAGGATGTGGAGCCTTCTGCTCTGGAGACATCTGAAACCTGCCTGGATGTTCCTTTGGGGTCTGCTCTAGGGGATCCTGAGCTGGCAGGGGGGGTTGGACTCGGTGATGTCCAGAGGTCCCTTCCAACCCCACCAGTTTGTGATTCTGGGATTGTTTCTAGAAAGCAGCCAACAAATGGACATTGGGCTGGTGTGGAGTCTCTGATAAGGTTTTAGGTCTCCTCTTTCTTCCACTTCTTCACTCCTGAGAGGAAGAAGAGGAGGAGAGCTACCAAGCTCATGAGGGGTTTAGAGAACCAGTTGTATGAGGAGAGGCTGAGGGAGCTGGGCAGGTTTAGTTTGGAGAATAGGTTGAGGGGGGACCTTATTGTCCTCTACAACTACCTGAAAGGAGGTTGTAGAGAGGTGAGTGTTGGCCTCTTCTCCTTAGTAACTAATGACAAAACCAGGGCAAGTGGTCTGAAGTTGAAGCAGCGGAGGTTTGCATTGGATATTAGGAGCATCGTGGTCTCTCTAATGTGGAACTTTACAGTCTCCAGCAACCAGGAAACCCAGATCAATGACATGTCCCACAAGCAGTTATGGAGAAATTTCCTCACAAACTCAACTTACTAAAACAAACACAACTTGTTCAAGTAAGATAAGAGAGGAGAAGGTGAGAAAAAGGAAAATAAACCACGATTTCTTCTTCTGCTGCACTACTTAGAACCATAGAATCTGTAGGGTTGGAAGAGTCCTGCAAAGGTCATCTAGTCCAACCCCCCTACAACAAGCAGGGACATGTCTAACTAGAACAGAGCCCCATCCACTCTGACCAGGAATGGCTCCAGGGATGGGGTCTCCACCACCATTCTAGGCAGCTTGTTCAACAGATCCCACACCCTCAAACTGAAGAACTTCTTCCTCGTGTCCAGCCTCAATCTGCTCTTTTCCAGCTTCAAACCATAACCCCTTGTCCTATTCCCTGCCCTCGTGCATAGCCTTCCCCAGCCTTCTGACAGTCCTCTTTCAGGTACTGGGAGGTCACTGTAAGGTCCCCTTGGAGTCTTTTCTTCAGGCTCAACAACCTCAACTTTCTCAGCCTGTCCATCAAACTAAAACCTCCTGACAGGCAGAAAGCATTCAATTTCAAAATCATAACCAGTCTGCACCATTAGGGAGATCTTTGACAAGATGCTTTTCTTTGACAGAGGAAAATTGTCTGGTGAGAGAGAAGAAACACTTATCCGGGAAGTTAAGACTGTCCAAGACCACAGCTGAAAGGTCTTAAGATCAATGCTCAGCCATCTCTCAGCTCTATCTGATGACTTACAGAGAAGCTTGAGTCCATTTAGACAAGATTGACTTTATTTGCTCTTTCACTTATAGAATCATAGAATCAGAACATTAGGGGTTGGAAGAGACCTCTAGAGATCATCCAGTCCAACTTCCCTGACAAAGCAGGATCACCTAGGACAGGTCACACAGAAACACATACAGGTGTGTTTTGAAAGTCTCCAGAAAGGGCACTCAACAACCTCTCTGGTCAGCCTGTGCCAGGGCTCCATCACCCTCACAGTAAAGAAGTTTCTCCTCATGTTGAAGTGGAACCCTCTGTGTTCAAGTTTATACCTGATATTCCTTGTCCTATTACTGTGCACTACAGAAAAGTGGCAGAGGAGAAGAACCTCCCTAGGCCTGCTGGATAGTTTTCTTGATGCAACCCCAGGACACCATTAGCCTTCTTGGCTGCGAGGGCATATTGTTATCCCATGGATAGCTCTATCCACTAGGACTCTGAGATCTTTTGCCATGGCACTGCTTTCTAGCAGGACAACCTCTAACCTGTACTGCTGCCTAATGTTATTCCTCCCCAGAATCATTCCAAAGCTGTGGTGATTTTGGAGGATACCACAGGTGGAAGCTTTTTGAAGGACAATAAACATGAAGCAGCTGCTTTGATGTGACAGTAGCAGAGCTTCACCATTTAGAGTTGTGCAGGTTGGTCTCTCCAATGTCTCACAGAGATGAAGAGGCCATTTCACTCTGCAACTCAACCGTTTGGCTTGAAATCCTTAAAAATGTCCTGAGAAACCTAAAGCCTGACTGAGTTTGTGAGCAAAAAAGGAGAAAAAAGAAAAAACACATCAGATTTTTGCCTCACATACCAACACAGTTCTTGCCTAAGTTACAAACAAGTTGTTCCACAGAAAATTGTGCTTTGGAAAGGAGTGGTTCGAGGCTGTTTTGATGAGACAGGTAACACCGGTACGGAGATAATTATAGACATTTTTCTATTTGATCTGTCTAGAAAATGCCATAGTTTTATCAGACTTGATTCTGTGTTTTCTCCCGTGGTAAAAAAATGTAAATATTTCTATTCAGCTATGTCAGACCATTGCAAGTTTTCTCTTTTCTTGCTGATGTGACTGACAGGCCTATTTTTGGTCCATTCTGAAGATGCTTAGAGTGAGTGGCACAGCGATATCACCACAACGAGATGTGAACATTTCAGTACGAAGTTCTGAAGGGTGTTTGCGTCCTGGAAAAACAAACACCAAGTGAAAAACTAAATCCCTGATATCTCTGGGAAACCTCTTGGGCTTTGCAGGATCAGAAGCTGTTTTCATCCCAGCTCTGATCTTTGTCCTCCATCCTGGTGGCAAAGTTCTCCTGATGTACTCAGCAGCTCGCACCATGTCAGAGGCCACTGATCTTTCCACTCTGGTGACAAAAACACTGGAAACAGATTGTGCTCGGAGAATTCATTCTTAGGGTAACAAGAGAGATAAAATGGAAGACTAAACTCATGGTACTGTCTGGAGCACAATGTTAACCAGCTTTCTCTTAAAATGTAATGAAGACAGTCACTCCCACGTACTCTAAAGTCTCTGGAATACAATCACCTTTTAACAGACCTGGATATTTTTTGTTTCTTCTTTCCCCTCTAAATTAAAATGAAATCCGTAACTCTTGTAGACTGCTTCCTATTACAGAGCTTCTTGCAGGACATGATTCATTAATGACCTAAAATCCACAGGGGCTGGTGTTTAGGGAAAATCGAGAATGCCAAAAAACACACCCCACACTCAAAGCTAAAACCCCAAATGTCGAGGAATGCATGAAATGCAAATGCATTTCTCAAGTGCTGTGTGGAAGTGGGAAAACAGATTGCTTGAGAGGGTGTTAAAACTATTATCCAATAGCTCCAGGACGTGATCGGGTCACCTGCCTCTTATGCAACTGTGCAGCTTCAGCAGCACCTACAGTTTTCCAATGGGAATGGCAAGTAAATCTGCAAGCCATGTGGCACCAGAATTTTTACCAAAAATCCAGGGAGTGCAAAAACTTTCCATATAGTCTGTATTAGGTTATGAACGAGCTTAACCTGTAAGATACCTCATATATTACCTGAAATGGAAGTAGTTGACTGGCACAGAATCATTATCTGAAGAAAGCTCTTGCTTTGGCAGCGTTGTCTCTGACTTGCTATTGCTATGATTTTTTTCCTATTTTTTCTTCTATTTATTAATTATATTTTGTTTTTATTTTATGGTTTTTTTAATTCTGTTCTGTTTCGTGTTTTATTATATTTTAAAAATTATTTTACTTTTCCATTGTGCTTGTTCCTGTGTTCTGCAACAAGAAACCACTGGCATTTTTTTTAAGCTATTGTTAGAAATAAGTTTTGGGTTTGGTTTCCCCATTTTCAGAGGTTTTGTCTGAAATACATACTCTGTATCAGAAGATTTGCTATGACAACATCAATCCAGAACACTGAGGCCACCCATGGGAACATTCTTCTTTGATGTCTTCTGTTTCTCATCTGGCACAAAGGCATCAAAAAATATAAGTGAGGCTCCAAATTCCTAACAGAAGACACGTTACACAGCAGAGGTCTTACATGATGGCTATAAGAATCTGAATGAACAGGACTCAGTATTCTGTTCATCTCTCTCTTTTGGTTTTAGATACTGATGCTCTGACACAGCAGATCTCCTAGACTGCAAGTGTTTTTATCCTTAGAAGAGTGTCATGATGTAGTGAAGACCTGTCGTCCTTGCATAGCATAATGAACCAAACACTGAATTTGCAGAAGCTGTCTATGTACAAAAAATTGAGCAGCATCTCATTTGCAAATTCACTTAATTCTCAAAACAAGGGAACTACGTATATCTGAGATTGAACTTTGCTTTGGGGAAATTGTTTCATTCGAAAGTGTAAGACTATTCCAAAGTATGTTTACTCCTAAGCAATCAAAACATTCTGCACTAGATAAATCACAGAATCACAGAACATTAGAGATTGGAAGGGACCTCAAAATATCATACAGTCCAATCCCCCTGCCACAGCAGGATCAACTAGATCCAGTCGCACAGCAACATGTTAGGTGAGATTTAAACGTCTCCAGAGAAGGAGACTCCACAACCTCCCTGGGCAGCCCCTTCCAGTGCTCTGTCACCCTCACCGTGAAGAAGTTGCTTCTCATATTGATGTAGAACCTCCTGTGTTCCTTCAATAGACATCATGCTCTACAGAAGAGGTGTCAGTTACTGTTTTCCCATGTGTTAAATCTTAATTTTAGCATTTCCTAATGGTTGAGTGTTTTGCTTCACCATTTGATTAATGTCCTAGTTAACCATTTCCTAGGGTTTTTTTTTTAACAAGTAAACTACAAAAGGAGAAGATTTGCTGTGAGCTGACACAGTGCAACCTCATAGACTTGAACCTTTAGATTCATAGCGATAAATCTAGCTAAATGACTGATAAACTAACACCTCACGATGATCAGTGTGGTCTAAGGAATTGTTGAGGTAAATAAAGACAATCTTCAGCACTGAATCTTCCTTCCATTTTTCTAGCAACTTGTGTAACTTCTAACAATGTCTTATTTATTTCCCATCTCTGGTCTTAGATTTATCAATCCTAATACCCATTTCCAAATTTTATAATCTCTTTCTTAGAGCTTTTTTTTGTCTCACCTTCCTGAAGATCTTCCTATTTATGTGCAGTCATAATTCCAGTCTCTAATTTTAACTTCTTACACCCAATTTCCTTATTAATGAAGATCCACATGTCTTCAGGTATGGGCTCATACTACTGTGTCCATGTGCTGCCCTTCCAGTTAGTTGTCTTAGACCCTCTAAGAGACTTCAGATGACTTTACCTGACTTTCTGTGTTCTGTTCCACATCTTTCCCTCAATTCTCAACTACTTGGCCCTTTCTTGTCTAGTCAGACCAATCACTTGGGCCCCTACTTCAGTCTCAGTCACTGTTACTCAGCCATTTATTACTAGCTCCCTATCACAGTGTCTTCCAGTGTCCTGGTTTCTGTGTTTCTATCTATGGATTTAAACTCTCTCAGTCACTCTCCCAGTCACATTCGCTGGCTCTGTTTCCAATTCCAACAGCATCAGACTTTTTGTCCTAATTTCTCTAAATCTTAACTTTTACATGGGTTTATATTTGTAGATTTAGAGATTCCTGTTGTCGGCTAAGCATACATAGGACACATTTTCCAGTGCAAGACTATTCTCAAATCAACTAATGACATTTTAAAAATAGTTTTCAAATCCTCAAATGATAGGAGTTTCTTTTCAAATGATAGTGTTTCTTTTCTGGGAACATCAGTTCTCTTTGCAGCACACTTAACTAAAAAGTCTTTTCTTAAGTCTTTCCTTCATTTATGTTGCCCATGGTAGTGACGTTGATGATGAAATAGACGTCGAGTCTATTTCTTTGTCCTTCTGTGCAATCTCTTCAATGGTTGTGTCTTTTTCCCAGCGCTCATAGCTCCCATCTTTGCATATTTATTTGTACCTCTTTGCATCTCCCTTCCTCATACTCAAAAGCAATTCCATTTGCTCTCATAGCTCCTCAAAGGTGAGGTCATCCATCTGTATAATACCGTGTATACTCTTGGTTGTATATTCTCTACAGTACTAATTGATTAAAGAAAAGATCTGATTCTTCATGCATTTTACCAAGTTTTTCTTGCCTCTTTCCCATTAAAATGCCTTTTAAGATGTTCAATATATGTGTATTAACTTGTAAATTCTGCATTTTAATGCAATTGACACTCGCTCATCAGTTACTCCATTTTTATTGCTGCTTAGTAAGTACTATGGATTTGTTGTTACTCATATATTATTGCATGGGACTTCTAGCAGAAGGGTGCTTAGATTTAATACAGAGCCAGGGCTCTCAAATGGATTTATCAGGTCATTTTCAGAATGAAAATACATTTTCATTTCCCCATGTGACATGTCTTCTTCTGTGCTGACCCATTTCAACACTGCATCAGCTTTCCTTGTATTGTTGCTTTCCCATTTTCCTTCCATTTCAACTTCCCCCCCACCACCTCCCCGCCCCAGCCCTGCTATGATTTCTGAACATCCCGTATCTTTCTTACTATGCTCCTCCTTTGGCATGCGAGCTAACGTGTGCGTGTGTGATCTGGAGCGACGGCTCTGCTGGTTGACCAGGTGGCTAACTAGGAGATATGTGCAGTCTGAGGGATCAGTGACGAGCTAGGAGATGGGCGTTTGCTGCTGGACATCTTGTTGCTGCCTCTTGGCAGCTGGGCAAATCAAACAGTACATGGTGCTGCTCAGCAGCTGATGGGCCAAACAAATGGTTTTTCAAGCTGCAAGAGACCCACAGCCCACCTGTTGTGCAGGCCTGCTATAAAGGTTGAACATGTCAGCGGGGAAAAGAAGTCAGGAGCTGGAAACAAAGCTGTCAAAAGCCTGGAAGGCAAAGGGATTTTTTTTCTTTCCTTGTTCTGGATATGTTGAATAACTGCCCAAGGAAACATCTGCTACTTAGCTGGGCTGTTTATGGAAACAAGCAGCTGACTGTTCTAGACCCCTAGGAAAGGGTCCTGTGAAGCAGCACCGTTTGGGGTTTTTTTGGAGATGAACTTTTCTGTGGTTAATGGGCCATTTAGCCTGTTGTTCCGTTCGTCCAGATTCTTTTTTTTAAAAGGAATTTAATTTCCATTTACTCTGTCAAGCAAAAGTGTTTCGTTGTAGGAGTCACAAACAGGAAGAAGGTCTCTCTGTTTGAAACACCGTGTCTCGTGAGAGTGTGAACTTCAGCAAGAGTATGGATTGCAGATAGAGTCCACGT
The DNA here is from genome assembly GCA_028565055.1 of Phoeniculus purpureus. Lineage (NCBI taxonomy): Eukaryota > Metazoa > Chordata > Aves > Bucerotiformes > Phoeniculidae > Phoeniculus > Phoeniculus purpureus. The sequence goes on along the minus strand of JAOXOE010000856.1, from coordinate 529,080 downwards.
TTTTCTTTTACCTGTCTGATGGTCAGTTTTCTCCTTAGATTTGCTGTTCTTTAAGGTTTGTGTAGTAACTGCCTTTGGTCTCTAAACTTCGGTTAACTGCAGGCGTAAGGCAGGAAGGGCTCTCTGCGATGTGGTTGTCCTTTGTAAGGTTATTCTATTAGGTAGGAGTCGTGGTGTGAGCTGCCAGAAAAGGTGTGGAAAAGACGAAAGGATGGAGTGGAGCAAAGTTGCTCTTGTTACCCACTTGGGAGTGGTGGCAGCTCTGCCTTGTTATCGATAAGCGTCTGCGTGCCAGAGTCTGTCAAACAAATCGATGTGCTGGTGAAAGTATGCGCACACGCGCTTTCAGTTCTAGGAGCTGAAGAGTCGTGTGTTGTCTGCACTGTTCTTCTGGTTCCTCTTGCTTGTGCTCAAACCGAAAATATTCTCAGACCTGGTGGTGGGGTGTTTGTTAAAGGAGGACAACTGTTGAAAGGTTAGTGACTAGCCCTCGGTGTCTTTTAGTGGAGCTGTTTTAGTAACCCCCTTTGGTTAGCTCATGAGATTCCGTTCTGGTTTTGGTCACTCTTCCTAAAACAATTCCTGTCAAATATTGTTGCTGTTTGCAGTAAAAATTACTTGTATTTGCCTCATTTTCTATTAGTGCCTTAAACTTCAGCTGCTTTTTGACTGCAGTGCGTAAAGCTGTGTATTAATGGCAGGGTCATACACTTATTAGAGCTTTAGGTCTTAGGAAGAAATTCCTCGCTCTGAGGATGGTCAGGCAGTGGAACGTGGTGCCCAAAGAAGTTGTGGATGCCTCCTCCCTGGAGATGTTTAAGGCCAGGTTGGACAGGGCCCTGGGCAACCTGTTCTGGTGAGAGCTGTGTCCCTGCCCATGGCAGAGGGGTTGGAACTAGGTGATCTCTGAGGTCCTTTCCAACCAAAACCATTGGGTTGGAAATAGAATCAGCTGTGATTGATTCTATTCCTCTGTACAGTGTCGCACACCTCAGTGAAATCACATTCATCGTCATAAATAACCGCATTAATCTGCGTGTTTCATCTTGAATTCCATTACTGTCGGAGAACGTTAAGTTCTCTGAAAATAAGTTCCCTGATTTTTATATCCTTGAGAAAGAGCTGGGCCCCTCTCTGAGCACTAATGTTGTTTCCCCTAAGAAGCACAAAGCCTACAATCTTTACCAGCTCACAGGTTCTACAGGCAGTTACTTATTTCACTGACAGCAGACAACCCAGCGTAGGTCAGATTTTAACCCTAAGTTGTACATCAGTCACTTAGGGCATCTCTTGCTAGTTTGTGTGTCTTTCACCATTGACATCTGAATGCTCGGCGTGGAATCGCACAATAAAGTCTTATTTTGCTTCATTTTCTCTTGGCCCTGAATAAGTACTGGATTTATCTTAGACTGCACGGAACCCAAACAGTAATAAATGTGTTCCATGTCCAGCTGCCCAGGAGTCCAGCGCTTTGGCAGGTTTTCAACCCAAGCTAATCAATTAAAGACAACATTGATTAACTGAAACAGAAGGTGGTATTGATTGCAGGCAGAAACCTATAAATAGATGATTGTCTCATAGTGTTCATAGGTCATTGTTAGCTACACCTTGAGGCTAAATCCTGTTATCTGTCACCCACCAAGCAAAGGAAGGGTGTCGGGTTAATAAACACCACGTATGTATTGCAGAGTGCTCTTAGGTAAGCCCCCTCACTCAACACTTGTGCTCTTGCATAAACTTTTCATATTGTTTTGAAATTGCTATTCGTTGCAATTTAAATCTCATTTTATAGCTGTATAGATATGAAGCTGCTGGAAATCAAATATGTTCATGGCTTTTCTACTGAGATAAATGATTAATCAATCAGAGGCTCTCTTCCAGCGTGGTGCTTTAGTGCACTTTTAAAGCAACTCTGTAAATTTAATGACTAAGCATGAACAGAGTGAAGTGGGAAAATTCAGGACAATAAGGATATTAAATAAAACACGGTGTGCACCAAAGAGGCTACTCAGCCTTCGTGTGGAATTGTACACAAAGCTCCTTTTGGCAAGTTCCATCCACTTGACCGTTCACAGACTGCACTGAGCGGGAGGCACTGACTGCCATTTCCTCTCTGGTATAGAAGGAAGAGTAAGGTCACAGTCCACAGACAGGTTGGGACAGAGTGCCTCATGTTGAAGACTGTGGAGTCTCCTTCTGGGGAAACGTTTAAAACCCACCTAGATGTGTCCCTGTGCGACTTGGTCTAGGCGATCCTGCTGTGTCAGGGCGATTGGACTAGATGATCTCTCCAGGTCCCTTCCAATCCCTAATGTTCTGTGATTTTTTGTTCATCTGTTACTCCCTCCTTCCTCCACATTCATATTATTAAAAGAAGGAAGGAAGTATAGGATGGATGATTCTAAAACTTAAGAGACTTTCAGGGTCACCCCAGTGTCTATATGTCTCTAGAAACAGAAAACAAAATCAGCCATCAAGATGAAAGAAGTCATGGTTGTGCCTCATAGCTTAGGGAAAACGTTCACAGATCTGGAATTCGTGAGGAAACACTCCTTTTGTAAATGTGCCCAAAATAGCCAATCGAACAACAGGAACTTAAATTGCTGGTGTTTATTTTCAGACTGTTCTTTGTTTGTTGTCGTGTTTCTGCATAGCTGTAAATGCAGCTATTATTGTTTGTCCATTCACTCATTTAGTTAGTTGGCTGTTTTATGTATTCGACCTTGTGGTCCATCTCAGATCACTTGTTTTGAGTTATGTCAGGAGTAACTGGAAAGTGAGTAGAAACGTTACCTGAACAACTTTGCAGCCTTTAATGGATTGAATCTTCACATGAGGAAGTACTCCTGTGATGCAGAACAAAGCAATTATCTTTCTATCCTAGAGAAGCTAAGGAGCTTGATCATGGATATGTTGGAAATCTGGTAGATCAGAGACTGCCCTTCATGTTTCTGCCCTCCCTTTTATGTCTTCCCTCATATTCTGTCGTTCATACTGACATGTGGAAAAACTAAATGGAATTTGTCCACTTCAGTGTTGGTGGTAGGGTTCATGTCCCAGAACTTCATGCTAGTAGAATACAGAAACATTCCGTGTTTGCTCTGCCTTGCTCAGACTGGTGGCTAACTTCTGTGAGTATCAGGGAAGTGACAAAGTGCTCCTGGTGGAAATCTTTTCCATTCTTTGCTTTTTTGAAACAGCCTTGCAGACACACGGTATGTTACCTAGCACTGTTTGTTTGTCATTTGATTAGCAAATCGTTACTCAAATGATCAATCGAATGATTACCTCTCATATAACTAGTCGACCCAGCGCACTCAGCTGTTGTGTAAAAGACCTGACAGAAACTCCAGACATAGAATGTAACTGGTTTTGTTGAAATAACTTGCATAATTTAAAAGTAAAAGGGCATTTAGAATCATAGAAGAGTTTTGGTTGGAAGAGACCTGTAAGGTCATTAAGTCAAACCATTAACCTCACACTACCTCCTCGCCACTAAATCATGTCCTGAAAAGCCACATCTACACCTGCTTTAAATACCAAGGACTCCTAAAAATCTCAAAATGAGGAAGCAATTAGCCATGTGGATGGAGAATAAGAAGATCCCGACAAAATGAGAACAGTATTTGAATACTAAAAGCCTTTTATCAAAAGCTTGCCTAGAAAAAGGCTTGGAGGTATGGTATGAAGTGCTAGTTCTAAGATCTGTCTGAAGAATCATTAAGGACAGCTGCATTTAATAAAAGTCTGCAGAAGAAATGACTGGGCACAGAACTAATGGTAAGGAAGAAGGTACTTCCTTCCCAGCATTTTGAAAGTATTGTGGGCATTGATCCATCTGTTTGGCTGCCAGGTTCTTGCCAAATTAGGACATGGGAGTACTCTATCTGTGGTGTTAAAGAATAAGTGACTGCTTAAAGAATAGGGAAATTCTGTGGTTTTAACTTAGTGAAAGTACTTCTTTACATTTTCTTTTATCAGTGATGTCCCTGAGTACAGGATTATGTTTACAGAGGATTATTACAACATAAGTTCTAGAAATTTTCTTGAATATTTTTGCTAGGCGTGTGGTTTTTGCACTTGAGAATTTTCTTAATGGTAGTACTCATCTTATCAAAACCCATCAAACTCGGCATGGCCACTTTTCCTCTCCGTTTGTTGTATTTAAAGAGGACATCTTGATTTCTCTCAGATTCTGTAGAATTGCCACCTAGCTGAAAGAAGAAATAAATTAAATCAAACATTGCACTTTCATATCTGATTCCAGGGAAATGGTATTTACAGAGCAAAACTTCTGAAGGAGATGGTTTGAAGGTTGTCAAACATCTGGACGGCATGTCAGCTGCAGGGGACAGAGAACAAGTTTCGTGTTTTATAGGGCCACACAAAGCTACATTACCTTTGGTTCTGCAACAGGCTCGTGAGGACAACAAAGCTGGTGAGGGGCCTGGAGAATAAATCTTTAGAGGAGAGGCTGAGAGACTTGAGGCTGTTTAGTTTGAGGAAGAGGAGGCTGAGGGGAGACCTCATCACTCTCTACAGCTATCAGAACAGAAAGGACCTTGTAAAGATGTCAATGCTGGTCTCTTCTCACAGGTAATTAGTGATAGACCTAGAGGGCAGGGCTTTAAGCTCCAACAGCGTAGGTTTAGATTAGACATCAGGAAGAATTTCTTCATGGAGAGAGTGGTCAGGCACTGGAATGGGCTACCGAGGGTGGTGGTTGACTCACCATCCCTGGATGAGTTTAAAAGATGCTTAAAGGTAGTGTTGGGGGTCCTGGTTTAGGGTTGAACTTGTAGAGTAGGGCTGATGGTTGGACTTAATGATCCCAAGGGTCTTTTTCCAACCTGAATGCTCCTATGATTCTAAGCTAAGAAATTTAGAGTTTAAATAAGCAAATATTTTAACAGTTTTCCAACAGCCCACTTTTGTGAAGGGTGATTTTCACTGCTTCGAGAAAAACTGGCTCGTACTGATAGAAGTGTTAAGAATTAAATGACTGTTTTTATTTATTTCAATTAATGATTGAAAATGCACACCTGTATACTTTGTCAAATGCATCCATGTGTGTCCACTCTGTGGGGAAAGCAAACTTTTATCACATTTGGGGGAAATATAATGAACTCTTTTGCCATAGAAGCTTAAACTAGAGAATAAACATGACACCTTTTGCATTGCATATCATGACATATTATTTACATGAATTACATTGAAATCAATGTCTTGAGTCAGGAGCTTGAGTGTAATGTAGGGAAAAGCCTATTCACTTATATTTATAGTTTCATATGTTAACAAGAAGAAAAAAGTCTTGAATGCTAAGGATTCATCTTGCTCCTTGACAGCGCAGTAGGCTTTAGATGACATGATCAGGTCCACCATTTGCTTTTCTTAAAACCCACCATAACAAATACAAATGAATTCCACCACCATGTAAACTGCAAAGGTGAAAAACTGCTGCATCTTGCATTTTCCTACCTCCTGCAGATAGGGACGGAACGCAGACATGCCACAATAATGTTTTTTATTTCTACTGTTCAAACCATATTAATGAGAACATCATTTTGGAGAACTAATTATTTCTATTTGTCTTGTGTCACACTTTCTAATTCCCCTATATTAGCACAGCCAAAGCAAATTAATTGCTTTTCCAGCAGTTGAACCTTGTCCAAGAACGAGCTCACATTCCCTTCCAGTTTTGCAGCTTCTAGGAGTGCATTGTGTCAAAAATTTCTCTTGATACTAAACGCAGCCCAGAGAATATCTTTACAGATTTCTGTTGCTGCTCACTTGATGAAATTTATAAGTTTAAGTGACCCACTAGGAAAGATAAAGTTCTTAGCTGCAAGATTATACATCAAAACAGTTAAAGTGAAATTAAAATTAAATGAATGAATCTCACTGAAGCAAAAAAAGCAGTAATTAATGGTTCCCTTAATTGTCTTCATAAAATATTTGCATGGGTCTAATTTGCATAATTTGCATGTATTAATTAATCTTTCAAAGGAATTTTGTGCTGAGAGAAGCCAAAAAATCTCTTTGTTTTATTTAACATCTAATGAAATATTTATCTTCGTTAATGAACTTCTCATCTTCATTAAAATAAAAATTGCACAAGTTTGTATGTTTTAAATGTTTTCATAATTGAAGTATAGATATAAAAAAAAAAATCCCTTCAGACCTACAGTATCTGAAAAACAAACACATTATTGCACATTCTGTGTCATTTTGACCAGAGCAACACTGAAAATCTGGGTACCCTCTTCACTCCACCAAAATCTGAGTACCCTCTTCGCTCCACCAAAATCTGGGTACCCTCTTCGCTCTACCAAAATCTGGGTACCCTCTTCGCTCTACCAAAAGTTTGCAAGGGGTTTTAATTGCGTCGATTTTGTGTTAATTGATTTTTATGGGTTTTTTTAAACTTTACAAGTTTGGAAGCAGAGTAAACATCTTGTCATTTTTTATTATTGTCAAACAGCTGTGCAGAAACAGCTTTTACAGAACAGATATTACGTATAGAAAAAGAGGCAGCAGGACTTTGTGGATGATTTGGGGTGAGTTTATGCTCTGCTAGACTGAGAGTTGAGAAAAAAGTACTTGTGGGCCACAGCCTGACATTCAGTGGTTGAGCCTGGTGTAAGGCTGGTGACAGGAACAGTTACAAAGGATGGCAGTGGCAAAGGACCTAGTTAAATGACCAGTTGCAGTGATCAGCAACTTCACAGAATCACAGAAACACAGAGTCACTCTGGTAGGAAAAGACCCCTGGGATCATTGAGTCCAACCATCTACTCTACCTTACAAGTTCACCCCTAAACCACATCCTTCAGCACCTCATCCAGGTGAACACATCCAGGGATGGTGACTCAGGTACCTCCCTGGAAAGCCCATTCCAGTGCCTGACCACCATTTCTGTGAAAAATGTTTCCTAATACCAAGTCTAACCCTCCCCTGTTGTAACTTGAACCCCTTCCCTCTTGTTCTATCACTAATTGCTTGTGAGAAGAGCCAGCACCAACCTCTGCACAATGTCCTTTCAGGTAGTTGTAGAGAGTGATGAGGTCTCCTCTCAGCCTCCTCTTCTTCAAACTGAAGAGCCCCAGCTCTTTCAGTCTTTCCTCGTAAGAGTCATTCTCTAGGCGCTAACTTCAAGACAGTATCTGAAGTAAGTAGACATCCAAAAGGAGAGTATGTGTAGAAGAAAAATCAATACCAAAGTGTTGTGCAAAATTTGAATATCAAAGTGTGATGGAAAGAAATGACATCCTTTATGTGAAGCTAGTTCTGCAAAAAGAATAGGTGTGAGAGGAAAACGATTGGCTTTTCGAGGACAAAGGTGAAGGCTGTTACCTAAAAACATGGAGCACCTAGGATCCCAAGGTAATGTACTGGCTGTTTAGTATCTTTGGGAATAGTGTGTGTGTGTGGAGAAAGAATAGCGAAGTGTGGTTAAAATGAAATAGCTTCTACACAGAATGTTAACACTGCAGAGTAAGATTTGTGAAATGGAGCTTCATTTTTTTGTCAAGGATAAGTACAGTATTGCCTGAATAATAGAAGTATACTTGAAATATGGAAATGACTGGTGGTTTAGAATACCAAGAAAATGTATTTGCACAATGAAACAGCACGATGGGAGTTGTACTCGTTTTCAATAGCCCGGCATAAGCTTAAATCCTTGCAAAAGTTGTTTATAAACAAGTTAATGTGTCTGAATTCATTTTAGACATGCGGTACCTGAGCAAACCAGCCTTGCAGAGATTTAAACGTAGGAGCTGCTGTTTAAGAGTGCTCTTGTAAAGAAGAATTTGAGAAACAGCATGTTTAACCTATCAAGATTTTATAGAGCCATATATTCCTTGCTAATTTCTTTGACTGTTAAGATGTGGTGGCGCTTTGCTGATGCCATAACAGCAGTATAGATACTGTTGTGTATTATGAAGGTATGGAAGAGCTGCCAAGGTAATGCAATTATCTATAAAATACCCAAACAATATCAGTGGCAGGGCTACGTTTCACTTCACACATTTGTAGGGTAGATGTCTTTATCTGAGCTATTTGGCTGGATTCCTATTAAAGTCAATGAAGAGTAATAAACACATCTCTCCCTTTGAAGAAAATGAATCATAGCTTCCAAGTTTCTTCATTGATTACACAGAGGATCTACAAAACTGACTCAAACACATCTATCTGTAGTGCATCTGTGGTCCATTCTCCTTTTTGCTTGCCTCAGAATTCCAGCATCACTTGTGCCAGTAAACACACCCTGAGCAGCTGCATTTCAGTCATTTCTTCTAAGTCCTGATGTTGGAAATGAGTAATTGTGCATCACTTCTGGAAAAACATCCATGCCTGACGATTCCTTTTCTGCTTGATGTAATTCTGTAGTGTTTCCATATTGCAGAGTTCTGAAAGTTATGAAAGGATAACTTGAAGACTGCATTAATAATCAGTGTTTGCAGCGTTTATTTCAATTGGATGCTACCATGAGAGGTACAAGACATTAAACAGAGTCTAAAGAAACATTCAAAAACCTCTTAAACAGGACCACGAGTGAACATAATTGAGAGACAGAAAAAGAGGTAAATAAAATGTCACAGAAATCTGGAAGGAAATGTTGGTATATAAAACAATATATATAAATATATTACAGCTGCATTATAGTGCAGTGACCGTATTCATAGATTAGTGTTAGCAGGCGACTAGTAACTATTTCTGCTTTTATATGTAGCTTTGCTTGTAGTTTGGGCTGGAATTAACCAGATGAAGTAGAAAAATCTACTGTGTAGACATCTACCTCTGTGCATGTCACCCTCTGTGCTCTGTGCAGGGAGTGGAGATTTGTGTGCATCTACAGTCATTTCTTCATTCCTAGAGTGGGTTGTGTCTGTCTATGGAAGGAGCGTAACTAGAGCTCCCTAGTACAGACCTCTAGAAACACGTGTAACAAACACATGTTCCAGAAAACATTAATCCAGTTTTTGGAGGTGAGCGAGTAGGGTTTTTTATTTGTTATATTTGTCAGCAGGGAGAAAGGGGGAGGATGATGTATGCCCTGTACGCCAGGGGTTGTAGCTACACTCAAAGATACTCTGATTGCAAAGGGTGATATGGCAGTCTCAATGAGTATGTGCTAAGGAGTTGCTCTCTGCTCATTTCACGTTTTGGCAGCAATCAGAGAATCAAGTGGACAATATCAATTTCACAATTTAAATGATAGCATTTGTTGGGTGACTTATGTGCTTTAGAGCTGATGTTTTGCTACCCAGTGAAACAGTAAAGGAATAGCTCATGCTTCAATTCACTGTTAACTAATGCCTTAAGCCAGAACCAGATCTTTATGCAGCCTTTCTTTACGCTGATTTCTCGATGGCAGCACCGATGCTTTGGTATCTCGCAGTGGCGTGGTGAAACTTGAGTAATGTTTGTCAAGTATTCTGGATCATGGGTGGAAGGCACAATCACAGAATCACAGAACATTAGGGATTAGAAGGGACCTCGAAAGATCATCTAGTCCAATCCCCCCACCAAACAGTAGACATTCGGTGATGTTACCAACTTCTGCTTTAGTATTTTCTTTGGTGGCTGATTAGAACCCCACGCATTAAAAAATGGCAAAGAGAAGTGATGCAAGAGACAGCAATTTACAACTATTACCTCCTATTTATAGTTTCAAATCTTGTAAGGGAAATAGATAGAAAAATAGGAGATTTAGTAAGGAAATAACCTGATAACCGAAACTTCATGTCAAGGCAGCCCATCAATTTTCATACAAGAAAAATTCAACAGATTTACCTCAAAACTCACTACTTCCTTACTGTATTAGATCAGAAGCAGTATGTTAGTGAGTGGTGTCATTTTGGTGTGGTAGTTGACAGTTTGTCTTTTATAAGGAACTTCTTCACAGTGAGGGTGACAGAGGACTGAACAGGCTGCTCAGGGGAGTTGTGGAGTCTCTTTCACTGGAGATGTTTAAGACCCGCCTGGATGTGTTCCTGTGTGACTTGGTCTAGGTGATCCTGCTGTGGCAGGGGGATTGGACTAGATGATCTTTTGAGGTCCCTTCCAATCTCTAATGATTCTATGATCTTAAATCACAGAATCACAAAACATTAAGGATTGGAAGGGACCATGAAAGATCATCTAGTCCATTCCCCCCTCCACAGCAGGATCACCTAGATCCAAATCAAGCAGTCCTCGCCAAAAGGATTTCATATATTCAAGATACAAACAAGCAGTTACACTCAAAATGGAAATAAAACTGTATGGTGAGATTGCATCAGGTGAGCAACACTGAGTTCAGCGTTCAGAAACTATCACTCCAACTCAATTGCTCTATTAACCTTGTGTCACTTAAACGAAAGAGAAAGTAAAGCCGTATTAATTTAGACTAGTTGAGGGTCAGATGTTTAAATTTTAAATGATCCAAAGATTTTCCCTTTGTCTCTCTGCCAGTGTGATTAAAAAAAAGGAAAAAACAAAACATTTTTATGTCCTTCAGAAATAGGAAGTATTTATAGTGTTTTATTTTAAGATAAATTCTTAATATGTCTGTAGTATTTACATAAGTGTCTTATTGTGAACCAGAAAAACAACCAATGCCATTACTATGCCAGTTTTAATTCTAAAAATAACGTTTTCTAGCAGCGGTTATTTTTGTGTTGATTTAATTAAGAAATCATATAATTCAAGCATTCAGCTTTCCCATGGATATGACTTGGAACTTGACCCGTCTCTATTAGTATCTCAAGTTCCTATGAAAGGGAAAAAAAAAAAAGAAAAGCAATAAATCAACTAAGAAAAGTAAGTGTAAAGGAAGTGGGACTAAAATTAACACAATTTGGAAGGAACACTTAGCCAGCATCACGTTCCATCTATAGCTAAAATTTGCTGTCAGCGTATATCTATAATAAGTATTCTTCCAGTGAACTGCCAGCTGGCTTGTAAAGAGGAAAATCTATTCTGTAGAGTAGACTGCTAGCTTTAAAAAGACATCTTTAGCTTTTCAACCCTTCACAGGAAGTATTTTGGTCATTGTAAGGTTCCATAACACCTGAAGGACATCCTGAGAGACAGCGGCATACATAATGATAATGTGATGTCATTTTGTTTGCCCTAGTCGAGAAGCACAAAGTGGGTATCAGTAATGGTAAAAGGACCATTTTTTCTATTATATTCTTGTCAGCCTTATTTTTTAAAAGTGATGCAACCTCTAATAGCTTAGGAAAAGCAGCAGTAGCATAATAGTGTGTTTTGTCATGGACATTAGAAAGGATGGATCACAAAGTGCTGCAGCCGGCCTTGGAAAGAAAATGTAATGAAGTCAGCACCAAAAAAATTCACGGTGCTGGTTTATGTGCATGAAATTAGAATAGAGACTGTTAAAAATACACAATGCTACATTAGATAATTCAAGTTGTGACTTGTTTATTTAGTCTCTTTGTTGATTCTGCAGATTTTGCCTGTGACAAACTGTCAGTGCAGCCATTGCATTAAAAGACATGTATTTTTCATGATATTGTTTCATACTGCAATGTGCTGGCTCTATGTCCTTTCAAGTAATCAAGCTATATTGAATGCAAGCATAAAATAAAAAGCAGCAATGATTTGCTCTCACTTGGTAGCCGTACGCTGTGACTCAAAGATATACACTCAGCCATTGAAGGGAGAAAAGCACGCTTGCGCATTGATGAATGGAACGTAAAACTACTGCGGCTGGATGAGACAGCCCTCGCTGAAAATACCAGAAGCATCATAAAAACAGTGGAACTGACTAGAGCATCAGTTCCACTTTCAACCTGATCATCAAATTTGTTATGAAATCACAGTTACTATCGCTGTGGTAACTAGGCTGTCCTAAGCAATCTGGGTCCCAGTGCTCAAGTATTGAAATTCTGAAACACTATTAAAACTGGGAAAAGTCAGCTCTGTTCCAGTTCCAAAGGAGCAATGGTTCCAGAGTTTGATCTTAAACCTTCAGTGCACAAAAGGGTCCTAATTTTGAGAATTAACAGCTAAGGTGTCCCTGCGGGTTTTCTCATATTCTTGCAAAACCCATGACGTAGATTTTTCACCTAAATTAACTTTATAGCCAAGTCTGATTTACCAGACCAGATACGCAGTAAACACATTCACAGAATCACAGAACATTAGGGACTGGCCTCAAAAGATCATCCAGTGCAATCTCTCTGCAACATCAGGACCACCTAGATCAAGTTGCACAGGAACACATCCAGGTAGGTTTTAAACCTCTCCAGAGAAGGAGACTCCACAACCCCCTGGGCAGCACCTTTCAGTGCTCTGTCAACCTCACTGTGAAGAAGTTCCTTCTCATATTTGTATGGAACCTCCTCTGTTCCAGCTTACACCCATTGCCCCTTGTCCTATCATTACATGACACTGAGCAGAGCCTGGCTCCATCCCCTCAGTCCCCTTTTCTCCAAGCTAGAGAGACCCAGCTCCCTCAGCCTTTCCTCATATTCTGTGTATATTTACTTCTTGCCCCTTTTCCTAGTAAAATGGCCTTTAAAATATGTGTTTTCATATTACAAATCACCATCTTAAAGACCATTTTAATACACGTGTTGTCAGGAAAGGCTACACCAGAACTGAGTTCCTGCAGTAGAAGGCAGAACTAGTTTGTGTCTCTTCTTTTTCTGTTTAATGTACATACAAGAAATAATCACTTGCTTTTCTATGATAAGCATAGAAACAATTTTCTTTAAGGCCAGGCTGGATGAGGCTCTGGCCAGCGTGATCTAGGGTGGGGTGTCCCTGCCCATGGCAGGGGGGTTGGAACTGGACGATCCTGTGGTCCCTTCCAGCCCTGACTGATTCTATCATTCTATAGTGACTTATGGTGGGGAAGGTACTTTTATCTTAAAGCCTGTGTTGCAGGTGCTTAGAAGTTGTAGAAAACAGTATGGATGTGTTCTGTGTGACTTGGTCTGGGTGATCCTGCTGTGGTGGGGGGATTGGACTGGATGATCTTTCGAGGTCTCTTCCAATCCCTAGTGATTCTGTGATTCTATGAACATGTTGTGGAACTCTTTTCAGTATTCAGTAGCCTGTTCTTGAATGATTCCATTTTAAATTCACTTGAAAATCCAAAAGTCTGTTCCAGGGGAGGTCCTGCAAGTGGCTTGTACAGCGCTGCTTATGTGTTCTACAGAAAACCAAGAGTGTAAGTGGAAAAAACAGGGGAAAATACTTTTTGTTTAAAAAAACCCTTTTTTACCTAGAAAGAAAGTAACTTTATTCATTTTGTCTGTCTTGGAAAAAATCACACTTCCAAGCAAGAAAATTTTACACTTCAAATATTTTGCACAGGTCACTGCTTCTGACTCCAAGGCAGTCTCTTGATCCCAGACTCACTAGAGAAGTCTGCTGTGAGGTTTAATTTAGCCATTCTCTTTTCTCTTGCTTACTTCTTGATGATGGACCATGGTGCTAAGTTCTCTCTGGGAAAGCATGCTGCTTCCATATGGTCTGGGATTTCTGTAGTGGGGTGCATCCAGGACACAGTCTGTCATGACATGCTGTTTTTCCTGAGGAATCTCTATTGGCAAAGACACAGAGTGGTGCCAAATTCAAGCCACCTGGCCCGAGGGCTAATTGAGTTTTTCCTGGGAGGGTAGAATAATAATGTTGAAGTACCTATCTGAGATTATGTTACCACAGCGAGGGAATGGGAAATGTTGGCTTCTCACCACCGTATTTAAATGAGAAGGAACTTCTTCACAGTGAGGGTGATGGAGCACTGGAACAGGCTGCCCAGGGGGGTTGTGGAGTCTCCTTCTCTGGAGATGTTTAAAACCCACCTGGGCATGTTCCTGTGCGACTTGGTCTAGGTGGTCCTGCTGTGGCAGGGGGATTGGACTAGATGATCTTCCGAGGTCCCTTCCAATCCCTAATGTTTTGTGATTCTGTGATAGTAGAGAGAGATGGTGGTGGAGAGCAGGGGTAGTTCACTTTATTGTTCCCAACAAAGCTTGCACTCGAAGCCCGTGGTCTGAGCGCACCATAGCCCTAAATAAGCTCCTAAAAGCACAGAGCCTTTCATCTGTGCTTATCTATTTCCTGGTGACTGGGAATCTGAAAACTACTGAAATTTTCAACTTCAAAAGAATAAAGCTGGTGGTTTGTTTGTTTCCTCTTTATTAAAAGAATTGGTGTGTGATGGTGCGGTCAAAAAGCTCTAATTAAAAAAAAAAACCTAAATACAAACGAAAACCCGACAGACAAAAGAGCAAACCTACAGCTCTAACGATACAGAAGCTGCACTGCTTTCCCATGGAGAAACTTGTAGCTACAGCTTCCACACAGCAAAGGGCTTGTTTGATTCACATGAGGGCTTCGGTGCCATGAGCTTCAGCAGAAACACCCAGCAGCTGAAGGCAAGGCTGGAGGCAAACATGTGCTGCTGTGCTCTCCCAAACCAGGGCTTAAGTGCTGCTCTGAGAGGCACTCAGGCGCACGAATTGAGCTCATTCAAAAGTTCAAGGCAGACTGAATCAGAGCAATCATGGGCTGAACAGCATCGCCACCCTTTGTGTGCAAGAGCTACCAGCGCTGTGGGTTTTAGGGGGTCTGTAAGCTGGGATCAAGCTGCTCTTGACTCTGTTCAACTGCAGAGCACAGCCTCGTAAGAGCCAGCAGACCTCTGTGGTCACGGGCTGGTTTCAGGGCTCCTTCACATTTCAGCTGTCTCTCAAACTTTGTGACTCGAAAGAGCAGCTCGTACGTGATTTACCCAACTTAACCACAAACCCTCTTGTTTTGGTGAAACTGTGAGCTGCAATTCATTTACAAGCACCAACAACACAGGTGATTGATCGCCAGGCACCAGGGCACTTTCAAACAGAAAGAGGCTATTACACAATTCAGATGTTCAGAGAGCAGCGTTTATTTCTAAACAGCTGGTTCTTCTGCTAAATGCCCCTTGGTTTCCTTGAAAGCTACAAAAGTATGAGCAGGAACTTCGTCCCAGTGAGGGTGACAGAGCACTGGAAGGGGCTGCCCAGGGGGGTTGTGGAATCACCTCTGGAGATGTTTAAAATCCACCTGGCCATGTTCCTGTGTGTGGATTTAGGAGATCTTGCTGTGGCTGGGGGATTGGACTTGGATGATCTTCAGAGGTCCCTTCCAATCCCTGATGTTCTGTGCTCCTGTGAAAATGGTGTTTAACTGTTCCCTGCTTTTCCCCTGCTGGCAAAGTCCTGCTCGTGCTGAAGTCATCCGTGTCCTCAGGTATCTTTCTTTTCAGGAAGCAGACGGGCATGGCTGCCTTAGGAGCTCCAAGAAAAGTTAAGATGTGTTTTAGCTTGTATGATTTAACGAATTCATGAGTGTTCAGGCAGAGCTGGTGTTGGTTTAGAAGCTCTGAGCTTTAGCCTGCTGCTGTTGCTGATGTGCACTCAGGTTTTGTTGGGTTTTTTTCTTTTCCTGTAAAACCCACCAGCTTCAAGTGTCCACCTAGACTGTGGACATTGACTTTAAATCTTATTATTCTGAAATCCTCGTGTTTCTGTTGAAATTCAGGTCTCTCTTGGTGGCGGTCACAGAAGTGTGTAGGAGGGGAACCTGGCAGTAGCCCCCCTTCCGTATGAGGAGAGGCTGACGGAGCTGGGTCTCTTGAGCTTGGAAAAAGGAGACTGAGGGGTGACCTCATTCATGTTTATATAATATGTGAAGGGTGACTGTCAGGAGGATGGAGCCAGGCTCTGCTCAGTGTCATCTAATGATAGGACAAGGGGCAATGGGTGTGAGCTGGAACA
>JAOXOE010000856.1:483974-513201 GCA_028565055.1 Phoeniculus purpureus | reverse complement strand
GCTTGGTTATCAAAAATTCAAACAGACTTTTTACTTTCTCTGCTATCTGACTTAAAGGATAAGTATTTTCTTTTAGTCAAATTTAATTTTTGTATTTAAAATTTTTAATTTATAATTTAAAATGAGTTTTGAGCTTAATTTAATTAATTTAAAGGTTTATTTATCATGGAGCCTCCCCTGTGGCCCCTGTGCCAGCGGTGTTGGGGAGGAGTGTCCTCACACTGGGTGGGTTGGTGACGCCAGGGGGCCTTGGGGGTACTGTTCCCCTGCCAGTGACGGACTGATTGGTGCCTTCTCCCCCATGGGGGTGTGGGGGTCCTGGCTGGGGATGTTGGGGGCTCCTGCTGGCACCCAATAAAGGTCCTGGTGAGGCTGGCCTGGGCAGTCCTGCAGTGGGGAAGTGGGTGAGTGTGAGTGTGCACCCAGAGGTGAGTCTGGGGAGGGACAGGGTGGGTCACCCCAACGGTGCACAGCACTGCCCTCCCCCAGTGTGTCCTCACTGCTGTACCTTACCTGCTGGGGCTCCCAGCTACCACTGTACCCACATCCTAAAGGTGGGGATCCTTCCCCTCCTGCCATCCCCCCACTCTGAGGGGACCCTCAAAATTCCTCGCCCTGGCCAAAGCATCCTCAGGGGTGGCCACTAGCCCAGGCTGCCACGAGAAACTCCTCTTGTATTGACCGCGGCAATACAGTGCCGAGAGGCCCTTCCCGGGGTGGGGGACCCCGACCCACCGATGTTCCCCAAAACCACCTCCCACACGGCGGGAAACCCCCCAATCCCTCCCACCCCCTCCCCAAAACGGACTCTATAAGTATGGACACTGAACACCACGAAGAAAGGGCAGGAGCCGGGTGGGCGAGGGGCAGAAGGAAGCGAGCGACTGGCTGGGCGCGAGGGTGCGTGGTCGCACCAGGGATGGCCCCGACCCTGCGGACAGGGGTCCCCATGGGGCTGGGCACGTCCTCCGCGAGGTTGTGCTTAGCATGTACTAGGGCGATGCTGGGGGGATGATGCCCGGCTGGTCCCCTGTTTTGAGGGGAGGACTGGATCCAGCCTCTTCCCACCCATTGATGCTCCCGGCGAGGCGCAACTGTGCTAGTGCGAAGCCACAGCGCCCGTGTGGGGGGTCCCGCGTGTCCCCATGGAGGGTCTCAACAACCGCAGAGTGTCCCGAATATCCATGGAGTGTCCCGAGTGTCTCCATGGTGTCCCCAGAGGGTCCCAAGCATCCTCAGAAGCTCCCGAGCAACCCCCAGCGAGGGTCCCGAGCATCTCCCCACCCTGAGGGACTTAAACGTGTGTCTGCATCCGCCTCTGCAGGGGCCGGCTGGGGTCTGAGTTTTGGGACGAGGACTGGGAATGGTGGGAGGAGGAAGCAGAAGCCTTGCTGGCCTTGTCGAACTGCACGTAGCCGTCCTGCTTGCCGCTGCTGCTGATGCTGCTGTCACACTGGGTGTCGAGAAAGGAGCTGCTGTCGCTCATGGAGCCACGCTGGAACTCGCGCTCACACAGCTCAATGGAGCTGCTGCCCATGCCCAACACGAAGCGCTGGCTGTAGTCGTAGAGGCGGCTCTGCCCACTCAGCGTGCTGTAGATGTTGGTGAAGGACATGCCCGTGGGCACCCGCTGCTTGCCACTGGGGCGCAGGTCCGCCGGGCAGCCTGACAGCGAGATGGTGGGGGTTGAGTGGTGCTCCTTGAAGGTGTTCACGCTGTAGTAGCCATTAGTGGGGTCCTGCAGGGTGGGAAAAGGTGGGAGGGAGAGTGGTTGATGGTGCCATCAGTGGCCATGAGCACCCACCAACCCGTAGCATAGTGTGTTCTCACCTGCCACCAGCATGTCCCACTACATTCACCCCTCCTGACCAGTGGCCCCTCACACTCTGCTCTCCTGGCACAGCCCGGATTTTCATCCCCTAGACCAGAAAAGGGGCACCAGGGGGGTACCAGAACATCCCTCCCTCCATCCCACCATCGGTGACACCAGGGGACCTGGAACAGACAGCCTGGACAAGTGATGCTGTGCAAGGGATGAGCAGGTCCCAGGGTACAACTGCCTGTCCCTTGTGCTGCAGCCCCTCTTGTAGGGTGAGGTGGCACAGCCCAGGGTCCTGCTCACCTTCAGATTTTGAAACTCCTTCTCCTCTTCCTTGAGCACCTCAAGCTGCTTCAACACCGAGTCCTGCTGGAACTCCCCCCGGTCCATCTAGGAGAGGATGCAGGTGAGTATCAGCATCCCCAGGCACCCACTGTCCATCCATCCCTACCTAGGAGCTATGTGACCCCACACTGTGTGGGGTGAGCCCGATGACCCACCTCAGCACCCCCCTCCATGCCAGATTGGCCATGCCCAGGGCAGCAGAGACAGGGCAGCTGCCCCAGAAAGTGTTTTTTCCTTCTGTTAGGACTAGAAAGGCTGGAGACATGGAAAGTGAATTATTAATACCTGACAATTACGAGTGAATAACTATCTACCGTGACGAGTGGTGGGACCACGCCTCACCAGCCCAGACCAAACCTCCCAAACATCTTTTTGCCTTCTTTCATTCCATTCTTCCCTCCTAAGCTGAACTCAGCCTCCAACCACAAAATTCCAGCCAAGCTCTGGCATCGCAATGATGCTGGAATTAACATAAAAGCCTTCATTTTATTTCCCTCCCAAGCTCAACGCTGGTTCCTCTCGAAGGATTCGAGTCCTGGAGGTTTTACTCTCCCGGGTGGGGATAGATAAACTGGGAAACTTCCGTTAGGTTTAGTTTGAATCAGTTCTTGCTGCTGCTGCTGCTGCTGCTCCACCACAGACCCTGGGCAGTGCTGCCCCAACTCGCTGCCCTCACCCATCTCTCTCTGCCTCATTAGTTTTCCTGTGTGGGGGCAGGCTGCACGTTAATTAGACCTCGGCTTTAATTACCCTTCCCCCAGCAGGGTGGGGCTGTGCAGAAGGGCAGTGATCATCACTTGCTTCATCTTCTCCCCTGTTGCGTGTGCAGCCTTCGGCAGGGCTCGTGGTCTTCAGGTCAGCCCCCCAACCCCTGCTTTTGGTGGCCAGGGGAGGTACCCTGGTAAATGCAGGTGTCGAAGGGTTAAATCCGGGGCAGCTTTAGCTGCCTGGAGGGAGGTGGACAAGAACCAGTGGCAAAAAAACCTTAGAATGAACTGTTCGAGTTCGTTGGGCTGGTTTAAGACATTTTATGGCACCTCCTACGACACGGGATGTCCCTGTGTCCGAGAGTGCCTGGGATGCTCCCAAACCCTGAGGAGCCCTCTCAAGTCCAGATCCAGCTGCACCCCACAGACTCTTGGGGCTGAGACTGGGGTCCTCAGAGCCACGTTGGGGCGTGCAGTGAGTGCTTGTGCCATCAGAGGGCACCGAGCTCCTGGCAAATGAATGAATTCCCAGCTCCCTCACCAAGGCCGGGCAGTAATGGGATCTTTTATTAGAGTTTGGGGAGGGCTTGGTGCCCGTTAATTAACGGGATGCTCGTTAGCCCCCTCCCTCACCTCCCTAATGCAAGTGAACGCTGTTACCAACAGTAACGGACACAGCAGAGGGAGAAACGGCCCAGGAAGAACCGAGTGTGCAGCCATGAGCAGGGAATGTGCTTGTGGCTGCTCCAGCACCTCACACGGACTGGTTCTCAGCTGGGCTTCGCCACCAGTATGGTCCTAGACACAAAGCTGCTGAGTAACACCAACTGCCCATCATTCCCTCTGCTGCCAGCACAGCACAGCCCCATCCCGGGAGCACTGTGGTGGGGTTCAAGCCCATCGGTCACTCAAGGTCTCTCAAGGCAGGGTGCAACAGTGGGGAAATGAGTGGCCAGTGCCTCCTACTCCCTCCTGTGACACCAAGTGCAGCTGCACACGGCTGGGATGCCAAATCTCACTGCCCCGACACTAAACTCTGTTTTCATCAGCAGACACCACATGTTTCTGAAACCTGCTCTCTCCAGAGTGCCTGGTTGGGTCCCCGAGTGGCCACCCAGCCCTGGCAGGCAGGAGGACCAGCCCCTCGAAAGGTGCCTCCCTTATCCTTCGCACTGTGATTAATTACAATTCCTGATGGCTGCTCAGCAGCACTTTGAAACTCAGGTCAGCCCCTGCCTTTCTCTGCTTCCAGCAGGGTCTGGCTGAGCAATGCGACAGGCTTGGGGATGAGTGGCTCGAAAGCTGCCCAGCAGAAAAGGACCTGGGGTGCTGGTAGTGAGCTGGCTTAATACGAACCAGCAGTGTGCTCAGGTGGCCAAGAAGGCAAACAAGGAAAGACATTGAGATGTTGGAATGTGTTCAGAGGAGAGCTACCAAGCTCATGAGGGGTTTAGAGAACCAGTAGTATGAGGAGAGGCTGGGGGAGCCAGGCAGGTTTAGTTTGGAGGAGGCTGAGAGGGTCCTCATTGCCCTCCACAACCACCTGAAAGGAGGCTGCAGACTGGTGGCTGTTGGCCTCTTCTCCTCAGTAACTAATGACAAAAGCAGGGGAAATGGTCTGAAGTTGAGGCAGGGGAGGTTTGCACTGGATATGAGGGAGAAATTCTTTACAGAAAGAGTGGTTGGGCACTGGAAGGCCCTTCCCAGGGAGGCGGTTGAGCTGCCATCTCTGGAGGTATTTGAGAAAGGTGTAGCCGTGGTGCCTCATGCCCTCCTGCAGGGGCAGGCAGGGAGGGGGCTGGTTTGTGTTTGTCGATCATTCGGGTATTGAGGTTTTTTGTTGTTGTGGGTATGGCTGGACTTGGTGATCTGGGAGGTCCTTTCCAACCGTGATTGTTCTGTGAATGAGTCAAAAATTTAGAGGGGGGAAAACCTGCCTTTTTCAGGTTTCATGAGGAATGTAAAAAATTCCTTGTGAAACGTTGGAGTTCACTGTCCTTTCTCTCACGGCATCGTGATCTCTGCCAAGCTCTTCCACCTGCTGTGACTGCAAAGCTGGCAGCCTGTGGGGATTTCTGCCCACAGGGCAGTGGAAGGTGCCGGTCCCGTTGTCCTGTGGAGCCACATGTGATCCCTCAGTAGGTGCCAGTGTGGCAGGACTAGTACTGAGACAGAGATGTAGAAAGGGCAGAACCATCCTCAAAGGGTGTCTGTGCTGCTCCTGTCGCTGTACCGCAAGGTTTTCCCTTCCTGCAACTCCAGCTCTTGGGGGATGGAGCTGGTGAGGATTTTCCTCCTGCAGGTACTACTCAGGGGAACAAGAGAAGGAAAAGGAGTGTTTGCTGTTCACTTTACACCTGAATGTTCACCAGAGCTGTGGATGAGGCACCGTGTCAGCCAGGCTGGGCTGTGGCAGCGCTTCTGGAGTCCTGCCGTGCTCCTCTAGCAGCCTGGTGGCAGCGAAGGGGAAAATTAAGAACCGCTTTGGCTTCGGGCAGAATTCCTTCATGCAGATCGCTTTGGAAACCGGCAAAGGGATGGAGGGGGTTTGCTTGCAGAAAGCACTCAGAGGGCTGTTGGGAAGAAGAAAGCATCTCAATCGCGGTTTCTAAACTGATTCACAACGAGGAGTTAATTGGCTCGGTGAAGTAAATAAGCCCAGGGCAGAGGCAGCTTCGTCCCTTTCTCCATTGTAGTGAGTCGAATGTTTTCCTAAGGTATTCCTGCTCCAGACCTCTCTGCACACACCATCCCTGGCCAGGCTCTGTCAGCCCTGCCCAGTCACACACAGCCTGGCTGCAAGAACAGAGCATAGGGTAGAGGGATTGAGGCTTAAGTCCCCAGCTTTGCTGTGACATCTGGGGCACTGGGCATCCCCATGGAGTGGCCAAGCAGGGATGGGGTAGAGGTCAGGGTATGCCAGCCCTGTGCTCTTTGAGGGTGCCCGACCACGATTTAGTCAGAAGAGGAATCACCAGAGAAATACTTACACAGCGGTTACTGGCTCAGGTGAGGTGGCCGTGGCAAATGGCAACGTCACACGGTGTGAGGGGTTGGCAGCACCCAGCATGGTCTGGGAAAGCGGGGAGTGATGCTGGGGAGGCTGTCTGAGAGCTTAGAAGGATGTACTTGTGTTTTCTGTGCTGTAACTGATCACGGTGCTTGTTTCAGCCTTGCAGGGCTGGAGTTTAGTGACCAACACCTTGGAGCTGTCTACAACTCCCTGAAAGAAGGGTGTAGAGAGCTGGGGGTTGGTCTCTTCTCACAAGGAACAAGCAACAGGACAAGAGGAAATGGCCTCAGGCTGCACCAGGGGATGGTTAGGTTGGCCATGAGGAGAAACTTGTGCCTGGAAAGGGTCCTCAGGCCGTGGAACAGGCTGCCCAGGACAGGGGGCTGAATCACCATCCATGGCTGTGTTTCACAGTTATGGAGATCTGGAGCTCAGGGACAGGGTTTAGTGCTGGGTTGGGACAGCTAGCGTAAAGGCTGCACTCGATGATCTCAAAGGTCTTTTCCAAACTAAATGATTCTCTGAAGAGCAGGGACAAGATGGCACTTGCTGGAACCTCTCCAGCGACCTGTTGCCTCAGCATGGGGTTATTACATCAGTGACTCAAGACTGGGGCCATAAGTCCATCATTTTCCTGCTCTCACAGGACAGCCCTGTCTGAATGTGCCACAGCTTCTCCCAGAGCTGAGCCTCCCAGAACCATCAGCAGTGCAGCATTTCCCACGCAGATCTGGCTTTGTCTCGCTTGCACAGCTGCACACAGTGCTGCACCAGGGTGGGACATGCTGGGCACAGCCCCTAGAGTTGGGCAGCCCAAGATGAAAAGCTCTTTGGAGTTTTCTGTCTTCACAAACTATCCTCTGTCACATGGGATGAGGGAGTGTGCTGGTGTGGTTAACCCTTCTCTAGCTGAGGCTGGGGTTGTTAGTGCTTCGAGGCCCTGGGATGAGTGCCAGCAACAGGGGGGCTCAGAAGCAGCTGTGATGCACAAGAGACACTCTAGAGACAGGGGTCAGGGCTCCAAAGCCTTGAGCCTGCATGAAGAATCAAGGGAATTTCCAGTGAAAAGAAAACTGCTTGGCCTCTGGTATTGGCAGAGTGTCCCAAGGTCACGTTCTAAAGCTTCATGGTGCTGAGGACTAGAAATGTGTTGGGTTTTCTGTGATAAGAGGCTCCACTCCTCCTCTCATCGGAGGGATTTAGGATATGGGCTGTAAGAAAAATGAGAAATGATGCGGTGGGTGCTGCGGGTTTGGTGACACTGGGTTAGCTGGCAGGCACTCATTGCCCATTCTTTCCACCCTGCAAGTCATTGCCTTTCACAAAAGCTATACAAGTTGGGAGCAATCCTGGCAGTGCCACAGACCTCCCTTCTGGAAAGGGGATTACTTGCTGTACCCTGCACTCACCAGCGCCTCTCTGGGCTGGGCAATAGAGCTCAAGATGGAGGGACCCCCACATCTGAGGTCATGCCCAGCACCTGCCAGGTGCCACCAACCTGGGACCAGCACCAGGCGCCTGCTCAGACGCCTGTGGTCAGTCAGACAACCTTCCCTGCCACAGTCCCTGCCTTTCCATCTGCCCTTCCATGGTTCCCTTTTTTTGATGTCAACTCAGCCCTGATGAAAAAGCAGCAGATGTGCCTTTGATTTCCGTTTACTCAAGGTTTTCACCTAATGCAGCTGGTATTTTGCATCCAGCTGTCTGGGTAGGGTCTGGCATCGCTGCCTGCAGCTCTCCTGCCTACCCCATTATGGCCTGACGACAGCAACTGACTTCCAAAACCCTTCTCCAGGGATTTGTCCTGCTCTGATCCAAGATCTTCTGCAGTTCCCACGCAACACCGGCCAGGCAGCAGTGGGATGTGCGAGGGAGCCTTGGTTTGGCCTGGGTGGATGGTTTTGTGTGTGCTTTGCAGGTTCCTTCTGAAATGGAGTAATAATTGAGAAGAAGAACAGTCAATAGCGAGTAATTCATCTGCCAGGTTTAGCTTTGCTTTCCCCTCTAGGATTGCAGCAAAGCCAACTGTGATTGCCTGACCTTATCTCCTCTCCTGAGTGGGTAAACAACAAACAAACTCTTTTGTCACTGCCTGCAGTGGTTTGAAGATATTCACAGGCAGGGCTGGTTTGTGAGACTTTCTCCTCCCCATTGAGTTCTTGCCGCTCAAATTCATCTACGTGTGGCCACATGGGCTCTTAGGGATCTAGGTGTTGGGTCTGCGGCAGGCATCCGCTATCTAGATCATGCAGTCCCATCCCAGTCAGTGTTGTAAGCTCAGAAGGTTCTCCATGCGTGGAGACCACCTGCAGCTCACTCACACCAGTAGCTTGAGGAAGCCTTACACCTCCAGCATCATTCCATAATCTTGCATCTTCTGAAGGACTTGGTACCATTCCCCAGCCAAAGATCTTCAGCATAGGAGGTAGGAGCCCAGGGAAAGAGGAAGCATCTCCCACTCTTTCATTGCTTTCCACCTCCCCAGGCAAGGCAAGAAGAAGAGACAGCCTTCTCTTTTTCTCCTGCCCAATGTGACTGTGCTCTGCACAGCCAGAAGTGTCCTCGCCCAGGCTGCTTTTCAGACAATGATGGTGGTCTGCAGACTGGAAAAGCAATGGGACTGCAGCCTGCAAATGGTACTAGTCCACACATCTCCTGTTCATGGAGACCCCTGCTTCCCTCCCACTGGAGTCCTTTAAACCCATAATGGGATGAGGGTGAGCAAGAGAAGGAGGAAAGTCCTCAGTCACTGGAGTAAAGCATGGGAAAAAGAAGCATGAACTGCAAGAAGACCATCAGAAATCTCAGCCTTGCTGACACCATGACACAGAGCAGCAATTTCCAGGCACCATTAGTGTACACCACAGAGATACTGAGAAAATCTGCAGCTCCTGTGTGCCACAACAGCTCCTGCAGGATAATAATGTCTGCGGGATGATTGGCAAGTGCCAGGGTCTGGCTGTTTTTCCAATGCACCAGCCTCATCTCCAACCCTTCCAAAGTGAGGGAGAAACTTTGCTGAGAAACCGGCTCTGAGCAGCAGGGTGCTGCCAGGTCCACAAGAGCAGCAGAGTGGGCTCCATCCTTCCTCTGTCCTCCAGCCTGGCATCCACACAGAGCCCCTGCCCCTAAATCTGCTGCTGCTGGGTGGGGTGGTCTCATGGGAACAGTCAGGATTTGGGTCTCCTGGTAGGACTTGGCTCTGACCATCTCTTCCCTTGTTCACCCGTCTCTGAGCAGCCTCTCTGTTTTTGAACCTCAGGACTTTGTCAGTTCATTATTTGCTTGAATTGCCCTGTCAGGCTGTGATTAACAACAGAGATAACAGAGAGGGTTCATGGACAGGGCTGGGAACTTTCTGCTTGGCAGACAGAGCCAGATGAGGAGCTCAGGGAGAAGCTCAGCATCATTCCCAGCTGGTTTCCCACCCATCACCATTTGGGTCTCCCTTTTCCCAGTTTTCTGCCTCTTCTTACTCACTCTCCATCACTGCTGTCTGTCCCTGCTCAGTAAGGCACAGCCTGTCCCAAACCAAGAGCTCGACAGAGCCAGTGCTCCCCTTGGAGCCCAGGCCTGGGGGATGTTTTCCATTGCCAAAAGGTTCACCAGGAGTTATTTATTCACCAGCAGTCAGAACTGACAAAGTGTTTGGGCTGGGGACGCGCAGCAGAAGGATTTGTGTTCCTGCAGGCAGCCACCTCTCTCACATCAGCCCCAGCCAAGTGGAGTCACTTCTGCTCAGAACTGTGATAAACCCAGGGTTGGGAAGACACCTGGTCTGGTGGGGGCTGAGGTGTCCTTATCACGGGATAAGCAGTCATGTCTCTGCTCTGAAGAGGGGAGCCGCTGCCTGCAGCCAGCAGGATGTCTGAGGTATGAGATGGAGGAGGAATAGCTGGAACTGAAGAAAAGGGAAAAAAAACCAGAAGGAAATGGAACTCGCTGCCGCAGTAATTCCTGGGAGTTGTCGCTCCAAGAACTTGCAATCGCTCCCCTTCTCTTCCCGCTCCTCATCTCCCAGCTCACGCCAGACCTGCTCGGATGCATCATCACCCTCATCGTCCAAGAGCAATGAGAGTCCCTGACCAAAGAGTTTCCCCTGTTGACGAGTTGTTGCCTTTTTGGCTATGGATCCCTTAATTTAAAAAGAGTCAAATCCCAGCACAACAGACATTGCCCTGAAACCCTCCATCAGTCCAAAAAAAAACCCAAAAAAGAAAGAACAAGGAGAAGAAAAAAAATCAATCACTGTTTTTAGAAAAAAAAACCCTCCAAACATTGAGGCTTTAGGTTGCGTCTCCCCAAAAAAGAGTAAGAACAGAGGAAGGAAACACCTTGTCCTGCAGTGAGCGGAGGGCTCCGGCGCCTCCCGAGTTACAGCTGCACCTCCCACATCTCACTGCCTTAAACTGCAGCAAAGCAGCCCTCAAATTCAGTTTATCCAGTGGTGGTGGGAAACCACAACATGGAGGGTTTGCTTCCACAAGGGTCACGGTCCAACAGGCTGGGAGGAGACCAGGTGCTGCTGGGGAGACGCAACGAGCTCAACTCAACCCCCTTCTCCACTTGTTTTAGCTCAAACTCCGCTCATTGGCTCCTTCTTTTGCTTTTTCATCCTTTTATTTCACTTGATGTCTGCCTTTTGGTGTTTTGGGGTTAGGTTCTTAAGCTCCATGTGCACCCCTGTCCCTGAGGATGGGGGTGACACCTGTATCTTGGTGCTCCTGTCCTGTGCAAACTCGCAGATTAACAGCAAAACCATAGAATCGTAGAACCACAAAACCATAGAATGGACTGGGCTGGAAGGAACCTCCAAAGGTCATCCAGTCTAACCCCCCTGCAGGGAGCAGGAACAGCCTGAACTAGATCAAGTTGCCCATAGCCTTGTCCAGCCTCCCCTTGAATATCTTCAGGGATGAGGCCTCAGCTCCCTCCCTGGGCAACCTATTCCAGTGTCCATCTTCTCCCTTCCTGGGCAACCTGTTCCAGACTCCTTTCTTCTCTGTATCCTTCTGTCCTGGCTCTAAGGAGGGACCGGGCAGGATTCCAGAGCTTGCAACCCCTGTGCAGTCTCCTCCTGCAGTCTGCATCCCTGTCTCAGCGGTCTGGTTCCGGCAGATCCCTGCAAAGATTGCAGACACCAGGCTAAACCTTAAAAAAGGGACCTGGTTTGTGCAAGGCTGTGTGATCTCAGGGAAGGCTGCAGGACGGGAGTGCAGACAAGGGCATCCCAAGTTTGCTCCTGCGAGGCTAAATCTTTCCCAGGCAGCTCTACGCTGGAGCTGTGCCGCTGCCTGATAACCAGCTCCCGAGCCGACCCAGACACGTGTCAACGCCGGGAACATTGTGATTGATTGTGTTCCTTCCTGGCAAGGGTTGGGTTTGGTTTCCTTCGCAGAGCCTGGCCTCAGCCGGCGTAGGAGATAAGGCAACGCAGCGCGTCGATCAAACCCCATCCCGTAGTGCTGCACATGGGGGTGGTTTTAGGACCTGCTCTGGCACTGGAACAGGAGGATTTGGGGGCTCAGGGGCTGCAAAAGAGGCTCAGGACAGGCAAGAAGAAGTGCTTCTGACTCGCTGTACCCCCATGCCAGGTGGGTTTGGGTCCAGCTGCTGTGCACGGCCGCAGTACCAAGGAGATGGGAGAGAAGCAGAGCACTGACAGATCTGGGACGTGGTAGGGGATTAACCTCTTTAAAGACCTTCATTTATTATTTCTGATGATGTCTGACACTCAGGAGGGTTCGGCTGGTCCCCAGATCAAAGCTGGCCTCTCCCAGCTTAGCCTCACAACTGCCATCCTTGTCTCGGTGCTGCCACAAGGCTGAACACTGTATTTCCATCTCCCTGTGGGTTTCCCACATGTGAACTGCCCTGGATTCCTCTGCAGGGTGGGGAAGGGCTGGAGACGACACTCCACATCCTCATCTGGTCCTGTGCTACCCATCTCCAGCAGAGCCAGCCAAACTTTGAGGTCCTTTGAAGTTTCTCGATCCCTCCAAACTCACTCTGTGCTGAAGTTGGGTGCTTTGGAGCCCAGACACAGACAGCTGGAGCTTCTCTCCATCTTCTTGCCACTGGTGCCAGGCTGCAGAGCTGAGATAGGAACTTTCCCAGCAGCTGCTGGGTCTGACCCAACGTGGCCTTCTCAGCACAGGCAACAGCCTAGCATCTTGCACCTCCCTTGTCTCCCGAACTTAGTGGGTTGAGCCCTGTTCATCCTTTGTGGGGTGGCCGTGGTGCGAAGGGGGGAAGGTGGTAAGGATGTGGCCTTCAAGGAAAAAAGAGGCAAATGAAAAGAGGCATCCTTCCACCTTTATAAAAGTTAAATAAAATCAATCCTCCCAGATCAAAAAAACAATTAACAGAGGTGTTGGCTAATGGAGATCAAGGCATCTGCAGCCTTGGGATGGATCCAGAGAATTAGGTTCGCAGTCTAGGAGTCCCAGTCTCACAGTTGCTTTTAGCTGTGCTCTGCACCACAGAGTTTTTGTGGTACCTCCTGGTTTCTATAGGAGCAGCAGCTCCTGGGCGCTGGGGACACACAGCAGGAGCAGCACAGCATGGGCATTTGCTAATGATTTGTGCAGAGAAGTGGAGAGGGTGGGGGGACCTGGGGCTTTGAGCCTCACCGGAGCAGGCAGGATTCCTCCCATCCCATCCTACAGAAGAGGAGATCTAAGAGCAGCTCCCAGCAGCAGCAGCTGGCTGAAGGAGGGGGGCACCTTGCAGGGGTTTCCTCCAGAATACACTTTCTTTAATTATAACTTTTTTTTAATGAACAGTAATAATCCCCTTTCTTTTTTAAAAAAATAACAATTGCAAATTGTCTGACGTCCGGGGAAATAATGAATTCACCAGCCTTCTCTGATCTGTCAGTCTGCACCCAGGAGCTGCACGCAGTGGGAGAAGGAGGAGGAAGAAGCAGGGGGTGCTGCCCTACATCGGGCAGATAAACTTTCCTGCCTTCCAGGCACATCCAGCAGCTGAGGTGAGGCAGGAGACAGGCCACTGCCTTTTGGGGTCACACCATGGTCCCAGAACCAGAGCACTGTAGGTTTCGGTGGGACTTGCACAGGAGTGTGGACAAGGGGCTGATCCAGCCTGGGACTGGGGGTGACTCCACTTCCAGTTAAGCAGCCCATGCAGTCTGTCTGTGCCTCAGTTTCTCCTCTGTGACACATGTGCTGCTGCCTGCACAGGTGGGATTTTGGTGGCAGCAAGGCCAGGTGGGCAGATAATTTTTCCTCCATCCCTCTCCAGGACCTCCATCCATCCTTCTCCTGGACCTCCCTCCATTCTCTGGCCAGTGGAATTAAAGCTGTTACTCACAACTACCTCCAGTCATGAGTCCCTCTCGCCTTAATCATCAGCAATACCCTTTGGTTTGCAGAAGGGACAAAAGCAGAGCAAAGCAGCTCCCTCCAAAGGCTCCAGGCTTGGCAGTAGCTGCTGACATGATCCATCCCAATACCAACTTGACTGGGAGAAGCAGATGAGGCACTAGCAGATGCGATGGGTTTGCTGGGGCTGCGTTTCCCTTACAACTGGAAGGGGAAATTTTAAGTTTCTTATTCTTTGCAGAGAGGCTATTTCAAATAAGCAATCGATGCCCGACCAGCTACCTGCTGCCCTTGCAGCATCTGCCTGGTTACTAGAGCTCCAAGGGCTTTGCCAAAACTTTTTTCCCCCTCATCTGAAAGGTTTTTCAATAGAATAGAAATACAAACACAAGTGCTCACAGGGCTGTTCCTGCTTTCTCCAAAGAAAAAGGGTGATGCCCAGAGCTGGGTCTCACAAAGGACTTCAGAACTTTGGAATTTGGTTTCATTCCAATCTGAGGTGAAAATCAATTATTTAACCCACCCTCTAGGAAGGAATCTGGGAGCAAACCCCACTTCAGATTGAAAAAAGAAAAGCAGAGTGTTACAGTGATAGTCTTCCATGTGAGCTGGAGAGGGATTTGGGGGAAGATGAGCATCCCCAAGGCAGAGAGTGGGCAGGAGGATCTAAGCTGGTGAGTTCAAGCAAAGCTTTGGTGCCATTAAATGAAAACATCTCTGCCAGGCTTTTCCAGGTTGGAGGAACTGGCATTCTGCAGCAGGACACCATCCCACCAGAGAAATCCAGCCTGCTGAGCCAGGGGGACTTTTGGTGGGTAAAAACCAGCGATACCTCATGAGTGAAACAAAACGAGGAGGTCAGGAAATAGCAGCAGCTTCTTTCCCATCCACCTGCGATGGAGAGGAGGCTTCGTTGCTGCCAGAATCTCCGGCTCCGTCCTGCTCCCCAAGTTGTTACAAGACAAACAGCACTGAGAAAGAGCTGCACTATTTAAACTTTCATCACTCTTTTTCTCCCTGCTCCCGCTCATTTCTTTTGATTCATTTTTTAGCCTCTTTCCCCAGGCTGTGTGTTCAGCAGCGCCAGTTCCCTCTCTGCTTTCCAAGGGCAGCCATGGTTGCCCTACAGTTTTCAGACTGTCCAGGCTCAACTCCCTGGAGAAGACAGGACCACACACAAGAGCTCCATCCCGCTGCCACCCATCCCAGGAGGGGTGACCCTGCCAGGGCTTGGCAGGGGGGGAAATGGAGGATGGGTGCCAGGCAGGCAGCTTCCCACCAACCAGTCTTCCATCCCTGCCAGGGCCTGGCAGCACAAGAGCAGGGGGCTGGAGGCTCTGAAGTGATGCCAGGGCTGGCACTGCCGCCGCTGTAACTTGACAGCCTGACGTGGACTGAATTTTGGGGTTTTTTAGCCTGCCTGGGCACGGGCAGCTTCCCTGATTGTGTTTGCAGAAGAGCTGAGCAGCCTGCAGACAGAAATGGTCTCCAGGATTCAGATGTAGGCTGCAAAGGAAAATCTGGTCGGTCAGGCTTGGAGAGGGGGAATATTCTGAGCTGGATTGAGAACTCTCAGCCCTGAGACTGACCTCACAAGCAAACTCGGAGCACTTGCTCTGCATTGTCCCTTTTTGCTTCCCTGCCAAAGCTCCTCTTCTCCAGAGGGATCTGTTGCATCAGGGACAGGTAGAATGGCGGAAGGCCAGGTTGGTTGAGGGGCAGATGAAGTAGCTGGAGGGACATGATTTAGTAGTGACTTGCTAGTGCTGGGTTAACGGTTGAACCTGATGACTTTAAACCCAAGAGATTCTGTGATTCTTTGGATTGCAGCCCATTGTTTGGTTTCCTCAGGTCACCAGACCCTACGGACTTGCAGTTAGCCACGCCTGAAAAACCATAGCCCATCACAGCTCTTAGACAGTGAAGTTTCAGCCTTTACAGGGTTGGGCAAAACCTAAGAGCCAGGTTTTATCCTTCCCAGCTCTGAAGAGCTGCTGGAAATCTGAATGCTAAATGTGTAAAGTCCTGATAAATGAAAAGCTGAACAGACATGTAGCTGTAAGCTGCTCTGCAGTGGTTTAGGTCCTTGCAATTTGTAGCCTTCAGGCTTGATAATACAGCGAGACCCTGGGCTGTGCTGGGAAACCACTGCCAGAAACACAATCCCTGTAAGGGGATTCTCTTATCCAGTGCAGCAAAAGCTCCATCCTAAAATCAGGTTTCATATGTAGCCCCCTTTCCTCCTCTTGGGAAGCTGCCCGAGATCCCTGATGAAGTGGAGAACCTTCTTCCTCCCTTCTCTCCAAATCTTCCTTCTTTTTGTCTTCTCCTGACCCTCCCCAATTACTCATAGTCCCCCAGCCTTCATTTTGCTGAATTACTAGACCAAATCATCCCAACAAAACTGCTTTTTCCCTTTTGATCAGCTCAACAGCCTTTTTAACCCCATTGCTGAGCATCCACAAGTTTGGCCAGCCCCCACCAAGATCTCAGGAGCATCTTGCAGGGGAGACACCACTGGCCTCTGCAGCACTGCAGAGGATGAGTGGCTGCTCCACTTTGGAGTAGGACAGGATCCTCCTGGAAAGGTAAAGAAGCCACAAAGGCTGCAGGCTGAATCATTGTGCACAAGCCCTTGACCAGCCAGCAAGTGTGGGCTCACAATGCCCCAGAGGTTGGGATTTGCAAAGGAAGATGCTCATGGCAGAGTTCGTCTTGCGAAAAGCTTCCACACAGCAAGTGGCCACGTGCAGATCAGGGCAGTGCCCGGGCACAGTCACCCAGAGCACACGTTCTGCAATGCTCTCATCAGCTTGACTTGTCTACAAGAGGCAAACATGCTTCCCTGACAAGCCTGCAGAGTGATGTCTGAGTACACAAACACTTCTCTGCACCAGAGCAAAGCTTCCAGATCCACCCTCACTGCATGACAGGGTCAGCCAAGCTCACTGAACCCCTCCTGAGTCTCTCCCTGGGGCTTCCCAGGCTTTCTTTACTGAAGAGACAAAATACAGGAGCAGTTGTACCCTTACAGACTCAGACTCACAGAATCACTCTGGTTGAAAAAGACCCCTGGCATCATCGAGTCCAACCATCTACCCTACCTTACAAGTTCACCCCTAAACTTTAACTTTATCAGCTCTCTCACCAAGGGCCAGCTCACTGGAAGGCAACTGGCCACCAAATCACAAACAGCTATGAGGCTAGGAAGCACCTTCCAATGGTCTGCAGCAAGTTCTGGTCACCAAGGGCATCTTCTGGTCACTGTTGTTTAGGATGAGCCCAGCCCATCGGGAAGATGAGCGGTTCATCAGCACTGCCTTATCCAAGGGATCCCATTCCTCAGGGACACTCGTGTTGAGTTGAGTCTCCAGAGCAATCACCAGAGGCTGCTCTCTCCAGCCCAGCAGCTGGGTGGCCCTTCCCTACCACTGAGCATTTGGGGGTTGAATGGGTTAACCCTGTCCCAAGAGGAGTAGGTTTGTTACACAAACAGCAGGAAGGTACCAGCCACATCAGCAGGAAGTGGAAAGCAAAGCACTCAGCTTTAATTAATTAGGAAGAAGTGCTGGTAGCTGAAGGGCTTTTTGCTTTCTCCACCTCTAGGAGCTGAGTCCTGCCTGGAGGATCCTGTTTTCTCCATAAATATTGGTAATAACTGAGGCTCTGTCTGCTTGCCACACCACCACCCCGCTGCCAGGAGCATTTAGAGACATCTCTGTCAGCTCTTAGCCAAAGCCGCAGTGGTAGCCCGAGGTATGAGCTCAGCGCTGAGTAATTCTGATGGCCTCCTGGATTACTCATAGAGTTCAGTCTTGCAGGGCGGGACCCATTGCAGGAAAACCTCTAACTAGCCAACTAATTGAAGAAGTTGCTGAATGCACAGCCCACAGCAGCACTCATTAATTCGTGTCCCTTTATGCTGATGTGCTGTAAAACATCCTGTTCCCAAAGAGCTCCCAAGGCCAGAGGACAGATCCCAAGCTTGGCCCTGGCTAATCCAGCAACCCACAGCTCTGGAGAACTGATTAATGCCTGCCCAAGGGAGGTTTAACAACATTCAGCACAGCCTGTGTTGTGACAGAAAACCAGCAGTTTGATGGGGAGGAGCTTGTCATTGAATCATAAAATCACTGCGGTTGGAGAAGACCTTCAGGATCATCCAGTCCAGCCATCAACCCAACCGTCCCAATCCATTGCTAAACCCTGTCCCTGAGCTCCAGATCTCCACAACTGTGAAACACAGCCAGGGGTGGCAATTCAACCCCCATCCTGGGCAGCCTGTTCCACGGCGTGAGGACCCTTTCCAGGCATAAGTTTCTCCTCATGGCCAACCTCAACTTCCCCTGGTGCAGCTTGAGGCCATTTCCTCTTGTCCTGTTGCTTGTTCCTTGTGAGAAGAGACCAACCTTCAACTCTCTACACCCTCCTGTCAGGCAGTTGCAGATAGCAATAAGGTCTCCCCTCAGCCTCCTTTTCTCCGGACTGACCAGCACAGCTCCCTCAGGTGCTCTTCACAAGGTTTGCTCTCCAGACCCTTCCCCAACCTTGCTGTCCTTCATTGAACCCGCTCTAGCCCCTCAATGTCCTTGTACTGAGGTGCCCAAACCAGACCCCATTACTCATCATTTCTTTGGAAACATTTGTCTGCAGTGAAGAACCAACCAGCAGAGCAGTGAACTGTCCTGAGTGCACTGGGAGGAACAGGATACCTTCTGCTGGAGCCTCTAACCTCCCATCCCAGGAGATCTCAATGCAATGTCTGTGTGGGGATAATCCATCTGGACACCCCACCACCTAAGCAGCTGCCTGTCATCCATCTCTCAGTGTTGCTCCTGCTCTTGTGGGCTGGAGCCATCATAGATCCCAGCTCTTCCATTTTCTCGTTATACTTTCCAGGCACGTAAAGGTTAACAGCATTTTCTTCACTGTCAGGAACAACCACACACACAACCCCAAACAACTCTTCCTATTTATATCCTTGTATTAATCAGAAAGGCTGGCACTTCTTCGTGATTAAAAATTAGGAGACAGGATTCTGTAGTGGTGCCTCATAATAATCCTGGGAGCACAGCGGATGAATAATGGATCATGGCTCTATGCTGCTGGCTTCTTGCTTTTCCTTCTTCTTCTCTTTTTATCTTTCATTCTTCCTCTTCCTTACCCAGGCTAGAGTTTGAGTGAAAGAATACATCCATCCTTCATCCTGTGAAGTTGAGAGGCATCACTGATTCCTCTTCATCAGGCTTGCTCCTCCCCACCCAGGTCCTCTGGTTACTGAGCCTGGAGAACATCAATAATCCATGGCTACAGCAGGAGCCAGGGGATGGTGGTACCCACTTACTGGGAGGAAGTAATCAGGACCATTCTCTCTCCAGCTCTTCTCATCTTCTTAAGCAGCTCCCTAGATCTTGCTGCTGACCCAACAGGAGCAAAGCAGCAGGATGAAAAACGTTTCCCAATGCAGGGAAGCCAAGTGGCTCCATGTTTGTCTGCATTAGATTGGCCTCCATCCCACAGTGTCCCCCAATGAGCAGCTAAGGGACAGGCAGGCTGCTCCGGTGAGGGTGATGTCAATCCAGTGGCTGCAAAACAGTGTTCAGGTGTCAGCCAGCAGGTCCAGTCATCAGTCAGGAATATTAAACATCCCACCGTAAAGGTCCCTTCATTTAGTTTCAAGATGCTCTGCAGAGCAGGGTTGGTGGGTTGGGTTTTGCCCTGTTCCACAAGACGAATGTCCAGTATTTTACAAGCTGAGGTCAAATTCAATTAATAACTTCAGGGAGGGGAGGGGGAAAACACACCCCCACTGTTGAACAACATCAGGTTGTAAACTCATCCCATGGAAGGGGATCTTTTATGAAAAACAAGGTAAAAGAGGTTCTTCCTCCCTGGTTAAACAGCACCAGGATGAAGCAGAATTTTCCACCATTTCATTTCCCAGGGGCTGACGCGTTTCAGCCAACCCAGACCACAGATTTTCACTGCTTTTTTTTCTCTACTCTTGTAGCCTGAAAAGCCCTGTACATTTTGGATCCATGTAGAAGAGACTTTTTTCTGCCAGTGCCTGGGTTCCACCCACTGAGCTGAAAAATCCCATTACTCACAGCATTTGGCAGATGTGTGTGTGAGCAGCCTTGTGTGCAACAGGCACATCTGCCTCGCCGACAACCCCTGCGCCGGCACCTTTGAATTGTCAGGGAACGTAATCCCTTCCCCTCTCCTGAATCCAGCCCAGAGCTGGAGGAACCAGCCAGGAGCTGCTGAAATATTACTTGGCTGGGACAGCTCAGGAGGAGCAGCTGCAGGGATGTGCTTGGCCATTTCAGAGAAGGCTTTGGCCGGCTTTGACGCTCACCTCACATGGCTCAACCTGGTGCCAGCCAGCCCAGGGACACAGCTCAGGGCTCTAGCAACGGCAGCTCCGCTTTGGAGAAAAATAAGTAGTATTCCCTCAGCCACAGCCCCTCTGTGAGGAGGAGGAAGGGCAGGAGGCATTGGCCACGCGCTTCTGAGCTAGGGGTGAAGGAGCAATTTCTTCCTACATTCTTTGCTAAGATGAGCATTTCTGCTTGGGCATGGACTGCAGCAGGGATGCTTTTCTGCTGGGTCCTCTACATTGCTGCTGCTGCACGGCCCCAAGAGCTCCCCAGCCAAGCTGCACACCTCTCCAGGGGAAACCCAGAATTTGGTTTCCCAAAGGATGTGGCTGGGAAGAGTTACACTGACCTCTCCATCTTCAAAGCAGAGCTTGACTAGAGCAGCCCCAGGCAGAGTAGCAGAGACAAAAGGTCTTCTCTGCAGGATAGAGTCATAGAGTGCTTTGGGCTGGAAGGGACCTTCAAACCTTGTCCAGTCCAACCCCCTTGTAGGGAGTCTTCAGCTAGAGCAGGTAGCTCAAAGCCTTGTCCAGCCTGACCTGGAATATTCCCAGGGATGGGACAGTTTCTCTCCAGCTCAGTTTCCCATCTCACACCATGCTGCAGGTGTTCAGAGATGCTTCGAGAGACTCATGAAGAGGAGACCACACTCAAGTGCCCCTCATCTGCTTCCACCCCTTCTTGTCTCAGCACAACCACATCCTGTACTGAGGATGCAGAGGATGCAGCCTCACTCAGCCTGTCAGGCCAAGATGCTTTCAAAGGAAGGTTGAGATCTTAAATGTCTCCTCAACACCCCTGGCAAAATGTGCTTTCACAGAAGGAGATGCTTAAAAGACTGATGGTGGCAAAGGGGAGTCTGACCAAAGAAGACGAGTTTCGCAGCCTTCTGTGCGGCAAGAGAGCAGCCCAGACGAGTGAAAGCAACAGGAAATCAAAGCAAAGCAAGGGAGTGCTCAGGGGTTCCTCCATCCCTCCTGCCCTCTTCAAAGGCAGGCATCTGAAACCACTCTCCTGAGACCCATAACAAGCTGTTTTCACCTTCAAGTGCAACAGATAACAGAAAAAAAACTGCCCTTCTCCTCCAAATCGCCGTCATCTACCTCTAGATTTGCAGTTGGGGCCAGATTGAAGCTCCCCAGAGCCCCATATCCTGTGTCCAGCAGCAGCCAGTGCCTGCTGCCTGGGGAGGAATAGAAGAACAGGGCCAGCAAAAAGGGACATTGCTTTCAAATATTGACCATCGTCCCACAGTTTGCATCTCAGGGTCATCCTGGCCCAGAAGTGTTTCTGAATTTTCAGTAGCCCTCAGTGGATTTTTCTATCACAGACTTGAGCCTTCACGTTACAGCCACGGTTAGGCAGTCACCTGGCCTGTGACCCCTCCAAAAGTTCAGCTGGTTTCTGTAGTTGGAATCTGAGGCAGAGCTTTCATGTGAACAGAAAAGGCTGTAGTGATGGGGTTCCATATAGCCATGGCCACATCAAAGCCAGCCACAGAGGTTTGAGAGGTCCTGGTCCAGTCCTGAACCCCACCAGTAGCTCCAGGAAGGTTGGTTTGATATTAGCAAATGACCTTGTGTCCTCTCCTGTTTCCCTGCAGTTCCTCCTGATGATCCCGTCATTATGGGGGGTCCCATCATTAGCCTGAGAGCAGGAGATCCCCTCAACTTGACCTGCCATGCAGACAACGCCAAGCCAGCAGCCTCCATCATCTGGATGCGGAGAGGAGAAGTCATCAATGGAGCCACCTACTCCAAGGTGAGCTGGGATGGGGCTCGGGACAAAGGCTCTAAGTTCTTCTCTTGCTTCAGAAATGTGTGCCAGGCATGACAATGCTCCTCACGCAGCCCCAAAACATTCGGGGCATAGCTGAACCTCTTTCCCTACATCACCCCAGACAACCTTCCCAATGGAGCAGCTGGAGAATGCAAGTGAGAAACCACAAACAGTCACCAAAATGGGTTCTGCTCTGGATTTGGTTGGGTTTTTGTACCCTCTCACAGCTGTAACTAGCAGACAGACCCAATTCTTCCCCCAGCATCCCGCCCAGTGTGGTGTTATTGTCACGTACAGCCCCATACGGCCCCCACCGATGGGCCTGGGCTGTAGCAGAGTCTCTGGATCAGGAGGTGGTTGCAGTGACATCTGTCCCCTCCTCCAACTGCAATTTGCCATGAAAAATTGTCAGGGTTGTTGGCATTTTTTAATTTAAAGGGAACACCTTTATTGGGTCATAAAGGAAAACATCAAAGAGCAATCAGCAGCGCCCTCAGAACGGTTCCCACACGGTCTCCTGTTTAGAGACGCCTGGAAAGCTCTAAATATTCAGTAGCACTTGACATTTCTAATGAACATTTCTAAAGAACAGGAATGGAGAGGTAAAACGGGTCAGTTTGCAGCCATTTGTAACGCCTTCCAACTTCAAAGGCAGGAGTCAGAGCGCATTCCGCTCACGCTCCCAAAGGTCTCTTCATTCCTCCTTCCAGTAGCGCCCTGATCTGCTTGGAAAAGTGGAGGAGCCAACAGCCTGCTCCCCTCCTCCTCCTCATCATCATCACCGCCAGGCAGAGCCCACCGATGCCTCGGCTGAAGCCAAGCAGCTTCCTCGTGGGGGTGGGCAGGGGGAACAGCCCTGGCTCCCCACGTGCCATGCAGGAGGCAGCACTAATTAAAGCCAGGGAGAAGTGACCTCTCCCTCTCTCAGATCAAGCAGTATTGATTGAAATCCAGGCCACTGACACACACATGTTTGTATCTCACACTGCTCACCCCAAACCTCCCCCACTGCTGTCAACTGCTCAGACCTGGCCCTGGGGATCCAAGTTTAAGCCCTTTCTGACCTGCGAGCAGTGGGCAGCAGAGGAGGAAGAATTCCACCCCTTTATTTTATTTTACATTATTTCCAGCAAAACCAGCCCATAGAACAGATTTCTGCAGCGTTTTTAGCAGCCCTCAGGGATGGTCTGGGAGGGGAGCCCTGGTTTGGCGTGCAGGAAGCATCTCCTCCTTCTCCTGAGGTCAGGAGAACCTCCATTTGAGGCAGAACCTCAGCTCCTCCCAATGCTTCCATGAGGTCCTGGCACAAACAGCTGCACAGGACACCCTCACTTGGTCATTGTGGTGGCCGGCTGAACCTTGTGGAGTTAGAAAACAGCACTCACTAAAAACTAACAGCCACGTTTTGCTGGTTTTGGAGTGGCAGGGCTGCATTTTGGGGGATCTGAGAAGACTTCCCCTTTTAAAGCCCTATGTAGGAGAATTCCTCAGTTCTCAATAAAACTAAAAGCCAGCCCAGAGGAAACTGTTCAAGTCACTGATTGCCTGAAATCAGTTGCACCCAGGGACAACTTCTTTATGTCTCTTCATTTCCAATCCATCATCTGTGGGGAGTTCAGCCCCGCTGCAGTCACCGCCAGGCAGTATGGAATAGCCACAGCTGACCCTGAAACCTCCATGTTTACTCCAGTCCCTACTGAAGGGACAGGGAGCTGTAGTGGAGAAGCTTGCAGGGTTTGGAGGTTATCCCAAAGCTCAGGGGCCCTGTGGGGAAAAGGTCCTGCATGGGGTTAGGGTTCACCATGTCCTCAGCACCAACCTTGAGGCTGTTCCACAACAGCAGAGCTCATGGCATGACAATAGAGCAAGCCCAGATCACCATCCTTACCACCAGGGGCACAGCACAAGAGGCATGGAGCAGGTTTGGTGGCCACAGACAGGCTAGTCACAGCATAGCCATCTCCAGAAGGTCCATAGGGATGAGGCAGCTCTGAAGCAAAGCCAAGAAATCCAGCCCATACCACCATGCCCAATGCAGGGCTTAGCTACAGCTCCATGGTCTGTAGGGGAAGAGCTTCAGGGCATTGCCCCCACACAAGGGTTGTAAAGGAAATTAAGTTATGTTGGAGCACTCAGGCCTTCACCATAATCTCCCGAGAGGTCTTGGTTCTGCATCTCCCCAGCTTCTGGGCTGATTGTGGTGACAATTTAATCAAAACCAACTTTGTTAGGAGGGAACTTGACGGGTACAGACTTGAAGAAAAATCTGCCTGGCAGGGTCCGAAATCTATAGTTAGAGGTTGGAGGTGTCTGCGGGCATTAACTGCTGCTATCAACAGCCAGCAAAAGCTGCTTCTGGCAGCTCAGGTGCTCAAAGGCTGTTGGTAAACTGGAGAGAGGTCAGATGGAAGTCCAAAGAATGTCTAAAAGATGGAAAAGATATCTTGAGAGGCTCCGAGGGCTAGACTGGTTTAGTTTATCAAAGACAGGATAACAGGGTCCATAAGAACCTCCAGGAGGGCTCAGCATTTGATAAGGCTGCCAGAGCTCAGGAGCCATGGCTAGAAGCCAAAGTCAGAAACAAGGTACCAAGGCCGAGCTGGTTAACCACTGCTGTATCAGGCTTGAAGTTTTTTGGGTCTCCAGCGTCCTCACATCCCCATCACAGTGATGATTTGCCATGGGTAGGACTACTCCTGTGCTGCTGCTGGGTAGTGCCACCACTCATTGCTGTGTGAAGTGGCCAAGGCAGCTTTCTGTGCCCACCCAGCACAGGGGCAGGAGGTGACAGCAGGTCCAAGAAGCAGTCTGTCTTCCAGCTCCCTCTGTCCTGGGACACTGTGGGATGTCTCTCACTGGAGCTGTAGTACCCAGGTCTAGGTACATCAGGGCTGAAGGGAAGCAGATGGGAGCTAAGTGCCCAAATCCCAGGGCAGTGCAGGGAAATTTGTCTCTGCTGTTCCCCTGAGGGTTCTTGGCATATCCCAGTGGGAGGAACTGTTGTTTCAGAGCAAACTGCTTGGCTGAGGAACCTGCATGAGCCCCATGTGAGGACTGGCTGTGTGTGCAAGAGCCTCTCACATAGGAATCCACCTTTTCTCATCTCTAATTCTCCCACCTCCAGACACTTCTCCGTGATGGCAAGAGGGAGA
This sequence comes from Phoeniculus purpureus, assembly GCA_028565055.1. NCBI lineage: Eukaryota > Metazoa > Chordata > Aves > Bucerotiformes > Phoeniculidae > Phoeniculus > Phoeniculus purpureus. The sequence continues at coordinate 488,663 of JAOXOE010000856.1, read as the reverse complement.
GCATCATGAGCACCCTCTTCATGGCCCCCTCCGACATTGAGAATGGGGAGAGCATCGTCTGCCGTGCTACCAACAAAGCCATTCCCAGCGGGAAGGAGACCTCCGTCACCATCGATATCCAACGTGAGTACCTCTGGGCACTGTGTGGTCCTAGCCTCCCTCCTCACTCTGTTGCTGCTGGGATGCTGGGAATTGGGGGCCTTCTCTTTACTGGATTTACTGGTGCATTGAAATAGTGAAGATCTCATCTCCCCCAACCTCCCTGAAGCACCAGACATGTGCCTGGACCCTCCAGTGCCTCTGGAGCGGGAATGGAGCTGAGAAGCAGCACCTCTGCAAGTGTTCAGCAGCAGAGCTACAGCCTGCTCGCATTTCTGGTACCAAAGCACCGGTTTCCAGTCTCCCAGGCCGTTCAGCAGTGAGTCCTTTGTGTGACTCTCACTGCAAGAGCACGTTACACCTGGTCGGTGGGAAGCCTCCCGGTCATGAAATCCAGCCAACACCAGTCACCCTCTGGTGGGAACAGCAGCGTCTCGAGAGCCGTCTCATCCTTGCTTTACAGTAAATCCATGAAGCAAAGCCTTCCCTCCTCAGAAAGGCACGTTTCACAGATCTCTTTGCCTCTGTAATAGCTGCTGCTCTCGGGCTCCTCCTGACCTTGCTCCAGCCGAGCTTCATTTGCACAGCCCGTTGCTGCAGCTGTATTTACCAACAATTTGCAAGCGCAGAATGTTCAATATTCACATGGCAGCTGCTTTCCAGAGTCCAATTAAAACTGGCTGAACAAACTTGAGCGCAGCAGAAAATTCACCATTTAAAGGCTTCCAGCTTTTTGCTGCTGGAAGATGAAGAGGCTCTTGGGTCGCCGGGTAGCATGTCCTGACAGGAGTGGCCAGATACAATGAGATAATGGCCAGGGTTATTTCACAGCCGGCAAACAGTTACAATAGCCGGAGACACGTGGGCATCCGCAGAAACAACGCGAAGCCGGAGACATCATTTCGTTGTGCTGTACAGTGCGGGGCGCGAGACGTGAGCTGAATCCCTGAGCCCAGCCGAGTCAGCTTTGAAAAGAGAAAGACCCAATAACGAAGACCAATTTCCTTTTGGAACCATTAAATACTCTGTGCTGTGAAAGTAATAATAATAATATCCCATCCGGCCATTAAAAGAGTGTTGTTCTTAATGGGCTCTAATGAGGATATCCATTTCCCAGTGCTGGGGGGTGATGGTGGCACAGAAAAGACCAAGATGCATTAACCAGCCTGCGGTGGGGTGGGTTCCATCCCAATGCAGGAGCCTGGTCCACCTGCTGCCCAATCCACTAGGTCTCACTCTCAATCTGGCAGACAACTGGCTGCTTTCACTTTGCAAAGAGCTAAAGGAACTTTTCTCCAGCTAAAATTATCTGGGCCACTCCTTTCTCTGGGGAGCTGTCCTGGGCAGAGCTGCGAAGACAAGGGAGCCTTCCACACCTCCCTGGCAATGAGAGAAACTCCTTCTCCACAACTTGTTTTCCAAAGGCTAACAGGGAGCAGCACCTTGACGGGCAACCAACGACTGGTTTCTGCAAGCTGAGCTGCTGAGCTCATCCCATCCCAGCAGCTCCAGCACATCTCCACCTCCACCCTTGCCCAGCTGCACCGTCTGAAAAGAGGGCCCTGCAAAATAATCCCAGGGAACCAGAAATAATCCCTCCTCTCAGGAAGCAGCAGCCTGGTAAATCACTCCTCCTGCTTCTACAACTCAAAAGAGCATCAAAACTGCTTGTGATCAGCAGAGAAACGCTGGGGCAGGGGGTTATTTCCAGCGTGCTGGGAGAGACTGTCCTTCCTCTGCAGCTGATGCAGAGCTGGAGTTTGGCTGCCATCAATCTCACGCAGGTACGCGGGCACTGCCCGGCCATCTGAGCAATGAAACAGCTGAGTCATAAAACCCTCCCCTTCCAAAGGAGAAAAAAAAGGGGTGAAAAAGAAACAAAAAGGGAACTGAAGATAAAACCTCAGAGCAGGGTCTGTAATGGAAACACTAAGCGACTCCAGCTGGAACATCTGTTCAATGTGATTTCCATTCCACCAGCCACATCAAAGTCAGCCTCCTGTGAGTTATGCGCCGAACATCACAAGTGGGATTAAAATCATGTTTAATAGTTTGATATGCTATAAACTATTTATACTGCAGAGCCCACTGGCTCTACGGCAACGCACAGCCCCACACACCGGGCCGGGGAGGAGCTGCTTCTTGCTGACCCGAAGCTGTTGCACCAAGTCTCCGCACACACAGGCCATCACTCATTTGTACACGGTTGGGGTTTTGGGGTGGCAGGAAGGGTTGTGAACTGCATCTGAGGTTGAGGTTTTATATGGGAAGTGGAGGGGGTGTGGATGGGGGAGATCACACAATCACAGAAGAGACATTTGAGACCAACCTTTAACCCAATATTGCCAGGTCACCCCTAAACCCTGCAGCTCTGCATCTAGAGGAGAGAAATAAGAGTCTCGTGTTCATCCACAAAGGTTTTGTGAGTCCTTCTGGTGAGTGGAAAATGACATAGCTTAAGAGGCTCCTCACAGGCTGGTTTGGGGTTGAGGGAAGAAGTTTGGAAGGGCTTGTCTGGGGATCTGGAGGGAAGAGGAGCATGGAGAGGGATCTGCACCCACAGTGGAAACAACCACAGCCCACAGAGCTCAGCGTGGAAACCCCAGTGACCGCTTCCCTGGTGCTAATTCCAAGCAGTGGGAGTTGAGGGGTTTGCTGAGGTCTCAGCAATGCTGGTTCCCTGCTGGGAGGTGCTGGTGAGGACTTACCATGCACGGCCTGTACCCAGGCTCTCCTCCCAGGCAGCTCCATCTGATCCCATCACTCCAGTTAATTACAAGCAGCCAGGTAGGAGCTGTAATTGTAACCGACCAAAATTACATGCTGATGAGCTACAACTCGTGTCCTTTATTTATTTATTTCCCTTTAAAGTACCCCAAGATGCACTCACACACCCCAGCCCACACCTCGTGGGTAGAGAGTTTCTCCCAATCCCATTTATGGAAGACAAGATCAAAGACTTCATTTCCTTTGCTCTTTAGTTTTTAATCCCCTGGTTTTGGAGGCGAGGGGGGGGTGGTGTTTGAATGCAGGAGGGAGCTGGGGCTCGTTTTAATACAAAGCGACTCCTCTCCTCTGTAAATCCTAAACCATCAAACAATGGGGAAGCTCCTAAAGAGAAGTGTGATTCATATTTAACAAAGGCAGGTGATTAGCTGTTGTTGTGTAACAATGGGGACGTGTCAGGATGCCTGCAAATGAATTAGGAGCCCACGATCTATCTCTGGGCTCTTCTGCCAGGGAAGCTCATTTATATTCCCAACTGCGCCCCATCTTTATTGTCATTTGAATTGCACATTTTAAAATGAGATTAGGGTAAATTGAAAATACCTATAATTTCCCTGTCATAATTTCCCATCAAGGAGGCAGGTGGTTTTGCTCGCAACAAAGCCCGGCTCTGCCTGGGTAAATATCATGGGGCTTAATGAGGTGAGGAGGAGGTGGAAGCACTGCGGGTGCCAGCCGCTGCCTTTCCCTCTCCCATCTTGCCCAAGGTTACCGCTGGGGCCGGTGACCAGTATCCCGTTGCTCTATTTGCTGTCCTGCTCATGGAGCGAGAGTCCTGCTTCCCGCTTCTGCCTCTGCTCCTCACCCACCTAAGGTTTCACCCTTGCAAAGTGGCACCCAGACCAAGCTGTTCTCACACCAGTATGCCCAGTGAGCACCACAGCTTCAAGAAAGGCATTGATCAGGTGCCAAGTCTCTCCGTGGTGGTTAGAAGCTGACAGAGAAACTTTCATCCCTATTAAACTCAACGACTCTCCTTGGGCTTGTGTCAGAGCTTCCCAGCTTCACAGCATCTGAGCAGTAAATGGAGCATCGCAGAGTCATTTAGGTTGGAAAAGACCTTTCAGATCATCAAATCCAACGGACCGCTGCCAAGTCCATGACTGAACTGTGTCCCTGAGCGACTAAACCATGTCCCTGAGTCACTATACTCTGTCCCTTGTGTCATCTGCAGCTCTGTGACACTGACCCTGTCCTCTAGCACTGGGGTCCAGGTTGCCCCCCACCCATGATGCTCAGGAAGGTCCTCTAATCCAGTACCATCTGCCTGGCCACTGAGCAGGGTGGGTGGCTGCTCAACTGCAGCCTTTCATGTAATCACAGAACCAGAATCAAAGAACATTAGGAATTGGAAAGGACCTTGAAAGATCATCCAGTCCAATCCCCCCGCCATAGCAGGATCCCCTAAACCAAGTTGCACAGGAACATGTCCAGGTGGGTTTTAAACGTCTCCAGAGAAGGAGACTCTACAACCTCCCTGGTCAGTCCATTCTAGTGCTCTGTCACCCTCACTGGGAAGAATTTCCTTCTTATACTGATGTAGAACCCACTCCGTTCTAGCTCACACCAGTTGTCCTATCATTGGATGCCGCTGAGCAGAGCCTGGCTCCATCCTTGTGACACCCACCTTTTCCATATTTATCAACATTAATGAGGTCACTCCTCTTCTCCAAGATGAAGAGACCCAGCTCCCTCAGACTTTCCTCATCAGGGAGACGTTCTACTCCCTTCACCATCTTTGTGGCTCTGCGCTGGACTCTCTCCAGCAGTTCTGTGTCCTTCTGGAACTGAGGGGCCCAGAAC
>JAOXOE010000856.1:471666-483874 GCA_028565055.1 Phoeniculus purpureus | reverse complement strand
GATACTGGAAGGCCACAAGAAGGTCACCTCGGAGCCTCCTCTTCTCCAGACTGAACAGCCCCAACTCTCTCAGTCTACCCTCAGCTCTACCATGTACTCTCTCCAGACAGCTTAGTAGCTCAACTTCAATCTCATTTACTACTAGGAAACTAAAAAATATGGCCAAAGGACAGAAAAAGAACGTCTGTCTTTAAAATGTTATCTATTTTTCCCTGAAGTCTTTTTATTCTATTCCCTGTCCAGGGGATTGGTACTTTGTCACTCGTAGGAAAGAAACAAAAAACCCCCAGGATTTATTTTAAAGTCTATGCAGTCTTTAAGGTATTCTTGTCTTCAAAAGCAAGTTTACAATAAGTAGTTTATAGAACTTATGCTGAGCAGAGTAGACATTAATAGCACCAGACAATGTCTCTTGGGCAGGAGAGCTACCTCATCACCTGCAACATCCAAACTAAAATCAAGACTATTTTGAATGCGAAGAGGCGCACTAGAGTTACTTGAAGACAGCCAGCTGTGGTGGATTGAGGTCTTCTCTATGTGCATTCCATTGTCATCCAGTAAGAGTCTCCTGGAACATGACCCATTGTCGCCAACAGCAGGTGTGGATCCTTTTATGACTTTGCTGAGGTAGATAAGGCAATCCAGTAATTAGTAGCAGCTTGCTGTTTCAGGTCTAATCTGTATTACCAGAAGTGTGGGACAGTCTTCCATCTTTCAGATTTTTTTTTTTCTAAGCTCTTGAACTGGCCTTTAGAAGCAGCATCTTCTACTGCATTTGTGTCCTTAGGGTAATTGTCAGTTTATTTTTATTTGTGCTATATTTCTTATACAAAATTGCAAAAGGTGCATTTTTCTTTTTTACAATTAATGTTCATTTTTAAAGAAGAATTATATAAGACACAGGGGAACAAGAACATGAAAGCTACAACAACAAAGTACATACAAATACACATTTATTATATCTTATTTAAATAATTTGTGGATGGCTTGTAAACGATCAAAAACAAGCTTGGATGTGGCATTGTTCCTTGTGGAGTGAGCTTTTGGTCTGAGTGGAAAGAGGTCTTTCCACAGTTGACTCTGGTAGTTCTACTAATGCCTTTGACATCTGAATATTTCTCGCAAAAAAGATTCACTTTTTCTGACATTTTACCTACTGAGATTAAACAGTTTGTCCTTGGTGTTAAGATTTCTTTAAGATTCCAGGTTTGTTCTCCTTGTACACAAGAGTCTTAAAAATATAGTGAAATATCAACTCTTAGTGGAGAACTAGTGTTTTGCCAATGGTATTAAAATGTGTCTTGGAATTCAGGTCTTGAACCACTTTTTTTTGTGGGGGAACTTTTTTTTTCTGGGATTGTGGATTCTCCTTCTCTGGAGAAGTTTAAGACCTGCCTGGATATGTTCCTGTGTGACTTGGTCTAGGTGATCGTGCTGTGGCAGGGGGATTGGACTAGATGATCTTTTGAGGTCCCTTCCAATCCCTAGTGATTCTATGATTCTATGATTGGACTGAATCTTTTGAGGTCACTCCAAATCCCTAATGTTCTGTGATTCTGTGAGTTCTTGAGGGACGATAAGTTCAGCAGGAGCTTCACTCCCTGAGTTCCTCTGTCTGGGAAAACCAAGCGAGGTTGAACATCTCACCCCAGGGTGCCCCAAGAAACCCCATGGTCCTGCTAAAGTAGGGTTTTAAGCACAGACCTCTCACACTCTTCGTTAGGGTGGTCAGGGAAAAAACCAAAACCCAGTGCAATTTCCCAAGAAATAAAAATCCCCTGCAATGCCCTACCCAAACCACCCCGCTAGAGAACATCGTTTGGATGAAATCAAGGCAGCTGCTCTTTCCTGAAGAGGTTTACCTTGTGCTCTCTTATATAAAACATCACTTGCTTGTGGTTTAAAATGCAGGAAAAGCTGGTTAGAGGGGAGACCTCAGAGCAATGTGCTCCTGGAGCTGGTGCTGGGAGTTACTGCGTCATCTCTTCTGGAGGGCAGTTAAATGACATTTTGTCCAGATTGACAAGTGTCTGTGAAATATTTGGCCTTGGTAGCATTTTCTGATGGGAGAAAAAGCCAGATCCCCTCTGCCTTAAAATTCAGTGGCATCTCCTGATGCTGGGGGGCAGCAGGGCTGAGGCGAGATGTCCTGTGCTGGAGACACAGTTCCTCTGCTCCTTCCCAGCAGCTGAAGCTGAACCTGAAATCCCAACCTGCCCCCCTTGCTGGCAGCCACAATCCCTTGATGAGGATCATCTTTTTCCCAGGGGAGTTTGCTCGCCCACGATGTCACCTAGGCTGTCACTCACTTCTGGATGTGGGACAGGCTGATGTCACCAAAAGCTGAGCTGGGGAGGCTGGCAGCGTGTCGCAGTGAGGCGTGAGCGGGGTTTTTCTGGCATAGGGATGAATTAACCCTGGCAGCAGGGGGTTTGCTTGTTTGCGTGTTTTCCCTCTCACCATGTAGATAAATCTTTGCACAGACACATCCTACAGCTTTTGTAAGTTCTTGTACCCCACCTGTCCTGGATTTACCCCAACTCCACCACGAGCAGGTCCCCTTTGCACCTACAGAGCAACTCAGTCCACCGAAACACCCCTCTGCAGCTCCTTGTTGCTGCCTCTGCAGCGTCTTCTGCTCAAGACAAGCTCAGGGGACCCAGGCTGCTTGGCAGCTCCTCCATGGACGTGTCTCCACCTGCTTTGGGCCCAAAGCCCAGCAACACTCCCTGATGTCCCAGCAACGGTGGGGGAAAGCCGTCTCTTCCTACCCGCCTCTGCCTCTCCATGGACAGCTGTGGGATGGGGAGGAGGGAACTGGGGAATTTACTGAATTTTGTTTTGCTGTGAGCGAGCGGGTGAGGAAGGCAAAGGGAGGCAGAGTAATTAGCTGTCGCCGTTGTTCTGGCACCTCCGATGGCGGCTAAAATTAATGGAAAGCAACAGAAGTCAGGGCTACGTGAACCGACTCACAACCAGGGCTCCTCTTTGCTCACTTCAGATCTCTCTATTTGCCAATCTTCTCCTGGCTTTTGATGTCTGTTGTGTGTCTGTGGGGTGTTTTTTTTCTGCTGTTATTATTTATCACTCACAGTGAGAAAGAGAATCTTTAAAGTGGCAGAAGAAAATGGGGAAGTTTAATATTGCAAGAGGCAGAGTCCCTCGGCCTTTCAGGCTCCTCTGACGGTGATTATTTCTGCAGAGCGATGGGAGCTGGTACAGTCAGGGCAGTGACACATCTCTCACTCCCGCTCAGTGCTGTGGTGCTCTCACCCCCAAGGGAAGCAGAGACCTTTGCAGATGATGCTCTCTTTGTTGGCATGGGGTGGGAGGGACATTCAGAGCCATCAGCTGCAGTTCTGGGCATGGCTGTCCTTTCAAAACAAGGCATGGGGTTGATGTACAGGCAGGCGTAGATGGGAAGAGAGAACAGTTGCCCTCCCCAGCTGTCACTAGGTTCCAGCACTGAGTTTGGCAGCTGCAAACAGCAGGTCAATGTGTCATGGGTCCTTCTCTGGATCCCCATGGGTCCCACCTTGGGTAACCATTGTCATGGGTTAGAGACCCCAACTACATTTTAACCAAGAGCTTTTAGCTATAATGTCAAGCACAAAGGGAGGGTTTGACAAACCCACTGATGGATCCACAGGGAATGGAACAACTGACTCAATTTGGAGAAGAAAAGCGCCAAGACATTTTAATTCATTCCCCAATCATCAGAAGAAACCCCACACAGACACAGACACAGACATATGGAGTTTGGTCACACTGCTCCTACACTGAACTGAGATAAAATGTCCAGATTGTCCATTGTAGACAGCTCCTCCTTCTCTCTGAAATCACAGCGTCGTCTAGCTTTGCTCTCGATCCTCATAAGTCTTCAAAGTTCAGTGTTCTCACAGCCTCTCCAGGTCCAGGCAAAGCTGCCCATCCACCATAGATTTTCTTCAGAAGCCATAACATTTTGTCTCAGTGACAGCAACGCAGCTCCCAACAGACACCGAGATGAGGAAAAGAGAAGAAGAAGAGGAAGATGAAAGTTGCTGGAGGCAAGGGAGGAAGAAGAGGGAGTCAGGGAGCAGAAACTTCTCTTTTCAAACTTTTTAAACTCAAACATTTCTGCAGAAAACACGCAAATTAAACTTCAGCTTTTAAAGCATAAAAGTCCACTCTCTGGAGTTGTGTGGGACATGGCACAAGGTCCAGCTGGTGCTGCAGCAGAAGTCTAGAGGTTGGGAGGAGCTGGGGATGGTGCTGCACCAGTTCTTCCCCATCCTATAGCAGAACGGAGATTGCATCCTATAGCAGAATGGAGCTGCAGGTCAAGGCTTGAGCCACACCTTCATCCCAGCTCATGAGGAACCTGGTCAGGCTGTGCCAGAGCTTGGAGCCAGCCACAGCATTTCACTGTCCTCAGCCCCAGGATCATCACTGGTGCATCCCTGCTGGCTCAGCTGGAGGCAGGAGCAGTGTTTGTTTGCTCACTCAGTGGGCTCAGGTCTGCAGAAATGACCTTCTTGTTTGGTAAACACTGTTTTATCTCTGAACCAACAGCACGCTGTCACTCTTCAAATATTAATCCCAGATCAACAGCTTCTTAAAGAAGTTTTCTTTAAAGGCAGTGGGGATTGGACGTACCTGACAGGACACAGTGTCCCAATCTCCCTCTGCCTTTGCAAGTCACTTGTTGCTGTTGCAAAGGGGCAACAACAAGGAAGAAATGGAGTGCCCAGCTCACTCTTCCACCCTGTTCCAGTGGGTCCTAGCTCTGGGTGGATTTGGGATGGACATTTCCCACCCAGCCTCAGGGAATTCTGTGAACGGACTTTCAGGGATGATACATTATGCCCAAGAACAGGTCTGTGAGTATTTTGGCTGCTGGTCCCAAGGGATAAAGCAGCAGGTTTTGGGGTGTTCAGGTAGACAAAGAAAAAATCATACCTGGTATTGAGAAGTTCTGAGAAGGGAAGGAGAAAACAGCACTCAGCAGCAGTGCTTTGGCTTGTCAGCCTTTCCCTGAGCCATCCCACAGGGATTCAATCCATAGAGACACATTCCTACATTTTGTTTTAACAGACCCAGAGGAGAAGCTCAAACCCCACAGTGTATCACCGCTCTCTTTGTTTTGAGTCTCGTCTGCACAGTTCTGGGCCCTGCTGGCATCTTACCAGACCTATTCATGAGATGCTGCAGACTGCATGTAGTGCTGAAAACAGCACCATCATGGCTTGGAAGTTTGCTCCAGAGTTTCCTCAGGTGCTTGAACCAGCTGCCCTCATGGCTTGGGAGAAGCAAAGCGCATGGTTATAGCAGAGGAGGAAGCTCAGAATGAAGAGGAGTGGGTCACTGGTTCGTGTGCAGTACCCAGGGATCCCCATCCCTAGTTACTCACACTCAGTCCTTGGGTATCAGGCCTGTTTGGATGGTTTCCCCTATGCCAGAGGGCTTCCCCAGAGGTGTGTCTCAAGCAGGATTCAAGGAAAGGGAGTCAACCCCACGTCCAGGCAGTGAGGAAAGTGTGGCTGGGCTAACTATGGTGAAGCTACGTGGTTGATCCCTAGTGGGGGGTCTTAGGGGAGGAAGAGTCTTGGGAATTGCACAGAAGGAATCACCCCAGGCACTGGGAGCAGATGTGTCTCCCCAGTCTGCTCTCCCTCCCTAGCTCTTCTGCTCGGTCAGCTAGGTGTGCACCACAGCTCCATTCCCTGTGAGAGGCCAGGGGAAGGTGAGTTTGAAGGATAATGCTCTTCCATGGCACCAAAGCTGTCCCTGCCTCTTCCATTTACGTTCACAGATCCATAGGCTGGAAAGGCCAGGAGGGATTATCTGATCGTGGGAAAGTGATACAGCAATTCAGGGCAATGCATTTCGTTGGCAACTTCTGACAGAGAAGCATCAAATGATCCATTTAACGGGCACGACTGGCGCTGGCCGCAGCCAAGCCACAGGAGTGGCCATTTTCCCCCTTCTGGCACTCCAAGACCGGAATAGATTTTAACATTTGATTGGGATGGCTTTGAAAAGTGTCTCCTGGGACTTGTGTTTGGAATGCACTCGCTTTCTTCTGCCTGTTCACAAGAGGCCCCAAATCAAAGGGAACATCCCCCCACTTCCTACTCCCTGCCTTCCCCACAGCTTCAGATCGCTGAGGCCACCACCTAATTGGCCTGTTGTTTGTCTCCCCAGCTCCCCAGCAGCCTCTGCCGAGGAAGGGGGAGCTGCAATATTAAGCTCTTATTAAACGGCAATCACATCTCTATTAATATTTAAAAGGGGCTGTCAAGGGTTTGAAATGCACTGCAGAGCTGCCAGCGACTACAGATGCAGTGTGAAGTGCATGGGTGCCTGGACATCCTTCCCCATGGCTGTCAGGCTGAGTCACACTCTCAAGGGAAAAGTACCTGGACATCTGTGCTGGGGACAGCAAGGGGAACTGGGGCAGCCCCACATAGTCCTGCAAAGCTTCAGGGGTTCCTGAAGGCCAGGAGGCTGCAGGGAGGTGATGTAGGGAGCAGCTCAGCAGACCTCTGATCAAGGCAAGGGGCATCTCAGCAGTTACAGGTGGAACAGTCACTGCTTTTGCAGCCACTCTCAGGACCTGCTCCTTCCTTCAGTCCCGCTTGGGGCAAGTGTCCAGGTTCTCCTTGGATTCAATGCCTTCCTCTCCCTTGCTCCCATCTGCTCCCTCCTCCTCCAACGGCCGTGGCTGCCGTCTGTCCAGCAGCAGGAAGCTGCGTGTCCATATGCCGTCCCTCGGCAGGGCTGTCACCTCGCCCGCTGCCTCCCGCAGCCAGGCTCGGCAAGGGAGGCAGGCGAAGCCGGAGTGGGGAAGGGGGCCCGCAGGCATTTCACGGCAGTGACAGAATAAATCTCATTTATAGACACAGCAAAATGCAGCTAAAGCAGGAGTTGAAATGAATGCAAAGCACACAGAGGTCTCGAGTTATCGGCACTGTAACATTTTCCCTGACTATCTCTGTTTTCCTGCCCAAGTTTGTCTTTGTAGCTTCCTCCCAGACAACTGGACCTTTGCTCTGAAGTGAAAATGAAAGCTGAGAGAAAGAGAAAAAAAATCCTGGAAAATGAATTCTTCAGATCTCCTTCGTGGTGCATCAGCCCCATCTGCCAGCTCCCTCTGACAGGGAGCCGAGCGTGGCTGGGTGGCAGGTGGAGACGGGAAGGCAGGCTGTAAAAAACCCAAAATGAAGTAAAATGGAAGCACATATTTTTCCCCACAGCAAGGCTGGGCTGTGGGGAAGCTCCACCAGGGCTCCAGGTGAGACTGGGAAGTTGAGGAGGCAAGAGCATTCCCAGGCTCAAGGAGGTATGAGGATGAGGACAAAGGTGCTTTGTACTCTTGAGCGGAGCTCCCTGATGTAGGAATGATTCCATGTACCGGAATAAAGGAGTGATGAAGCAGCCATCCCCAGCTGCTGGATTGGATGGAGCATCTCCAAGCAAGGAGAGTGGTGGAGGAGAGTGCTGTTGGTTTCTTCTCACAAGGAACAAGCAATAGGACAAGAGGAGAGGGCTTCAGGTTGCACCAGGGGAACCTGAGGTTTGCCCTGAGGAGAAACTTCTTCCTGAACAGGGTCCTCAGGTCTTGAAACAGGCTGCCCAGGGAGGGGGTAGAATCGCCATCCCTGACCATATTTCACAGTTGTGGAGATCTGGAGCTCAAGGACAGGGTTTAGCAGTGAGTTGGGACAGTTGGGTTTGTAGTTGGATTCAATGATCTTGAAGATCTTTTCCAACCTAAACCGTTCTAAGATTCCATGATTCAGAAGGGCTGACTGAAGGATGGGCTGCACCATGGTTGTAGCCATCTCCATCCTGGCCAGGGCCACCACTGTCCCACTGAGCAGTGGGCAGCCTCACAAGCCTTCCAGACTGTTTCCCAGCACTGGTGTGAACCTGTTTCCAGACTGTCTTTGCACCCACCTTTCCAGCCAATTTTGCAACCAAATACCTGGGAGCTCCCAGAGACCTCCTGGCTTCCTGCCAAGCAAAGCTGCTTCCTGTAAACATCTGTAGGGTCTAGGGAGATATGAGGGTTGTGTTTTCCTGGCCTCTGTGGTCACCTCTCCTTCAAGACACACTCCTGCAGACCAGGGAAGGTGACTGCAAAGGCAGCCTCATTGACTTCTCTGGCCAGGCCTCCTCTGCCTTTGTGAGGAGAGGTGGCAGCTCTTCCAGCCCAATTTAGCAGTCTTTAATCTGAGTTATTCCAAACCACACTCGCCACTTCCTTCATGCGCTCCCGCAGGATGATGTGCTGATTTCACAGAGCGAAAAGCCTTAAGCAAATCTTGTCACACAAGAAAATTGATTTTTCAAAACTGACTTTTACAAGATTACTGGCATTTTTCCCCCCTCATCTTTCTTCTGTATCATTCCCTTCCAGTCTCATGAGGTGGCTTCAGATCTAAGGAAATTAGAGATGCTGTGACTAAATTGAAAATGTGAAAAGGGGAAGAAGGAGGCAAAGAAAAGAGACACCCATCACTTGGCACGTTCTCTCCTGCTGCCTCTGAAGGCTGCGGCTGTGTGTGCTTCCTTCACCTCTTCACCTCCTTCACCTCTTCTACTGCCATAACTTCCATGTGATGGCAGGAAAGTCTGTTGAAGGATTCCACCAGCATCTCACAGGGGCCATACCCTCACAGGCATTCCTTGGCGATCCCAAGATATTTTTTCCTTTCACCCTCCCACAACCTCCCATTTTATTTTAGAAAGAAGACATTTCCTCCTGCCGCTCAACTCATAGACATCTCAGTGTGTTTTGTTCCAAAAAAAATGAAGGGGGAGGAAGAGCTGCCTTGAAGTCATTTCAGACAGCTTAAAATCTGCTAAGCTTTTGTGTTTCTGCGATATAAATAATGAATCCTCTTAGAGCTCCTGAGTCAGGAAAGATGGTGGTTTAAGAGGCCTTCAGCAACATTTGAGGTTTCTCTGCTTTCATGCCATGGGTGGGGAACATGACCAGGGACAATCAAGGTGGGAACGATGAGGTGAGAATGTCCTGGGATGGGGACAGGGGTTGCTTCCACCTCAGCCCCTCTGAGGTTTCACTTCTTTGCTCCTCTGTTGCAGTTTCCCAAGGTTAGAGAGGGGTTTAAATGGAGGACGAGGCTGTTAGTGTCTGCTTCTCTCCCTGTCTCTCCTCCAGTAAACCAGTTGGGATTTGGTCACTGCAGTCAGCATTGGTTATTGTTCATCTGACTAATTCCCCAAGCAGCATCCTTGGAAATGTCTCTGCTTATAAGAGCTGTCAGGATAGCTTCAGAATGTAGGCCAGCACGCATGGCACGAGGAGGAGAAAACCCAGCGGATGCTGGCGTCCCAGAATAAATCCATCAGGTCCCACTTGCCCCCCAGGAACACATGTCCTGGTAATTCCCCACTACACGTGACTGGGATGCTGGCAGTGGGAAGGCTCATCCTGCCACATAGAGGTGGTTGGCACTTGGATCGGCCACTGAGTTTGGACAAATGTCACATGAGCTCACTCTGCTGGGAGGTCGGGTTGGGTTCACTGGGAAGCAGCAAGACTAAGGGAAGGCAAGAGAGAGGCTGGCAAAGCTGAGTTGGGGCCATTCCTGGCAGGAAAGCTGGATGGTTTTGGTGGTGGTGTGAAGTGAGCTTGGCATGGCTGGTTGGTGTAGGCAGCACCCAGCCTTGCAAATCCTGACCCAGCAAGACCCAAAAGGGATCCTGGTCTCGTCCAGGGGTCAAATCATGGAGTAATTCTGTTACCTTCAGATTTGAAGTTCCCCTGGTTTTGTGGTGCTTTGCTCTGTGGAAGCTGTTGGCAAATACTAAAGCGAAGGAAGAGCACAGGCTGTTGGCTCAGGATCAGGCCGTTTGTCTGTAAAGCATCAAGCACCGCTTATTGCTCATCTCTGCTTTGCCATTGGAGTGTGTAATTAAGAACTTAATGGTTTTTTACTTCTGGAGACTTATTTTTTTTTTGAGATGTTGTTTCTTGCCGGTTTGTACAAAAGTCGATCGGTAATTTCAAAGCTCTCGTGGAGCAGCGCTGTTGTACGCGGCCACATTTGATTATTTTCTCATAACATGGCTGAGGAGAACAGAGCTTTACCGGGGGGATTTGAGACTCTCAGCCAGGAATAGAGATTTGAGATGACAGACGGATGGTTGGCATAACGGGTGGATGGTTGGATCGACAGGCGGCTGGTTGACATGACGCATTGGTGGTGATTGACAGGCACATTGGTAAGGCCACACATCGAGTATTGGGGGCTGGTTTTGGGCACCTCAATTCAAGAAAAAAATTATGGTGCTGGAGTGGGACCAGAGAAGGGCAATGAAACTGATGAAGGGCCTGGAGGACAGGTCTGATGAGGAGTGGCCGAGGGAACTGGGGCTGTTTAGTCTGAGGAAGACCTTATCACCTTCTAAAACTACCTGAAGGAACATTGTAGAGAGGTTGGTGCTGGTCTCTTCTCACAGGTCATTAGTAACAGAACAAGAGGAAATGGCTTCAGGGCAGGGTTAGGCTGGACATAAAAGGAGGTTGTGAGGCTGGTGCTGGTCGCTTCTCAAAAATTACTAATGATAGTATGATGGTAAATGGCCTCAAGTTGCATCAGGGGAAGTTTAGATTGGATCTTAGGAAGACGTTCTTTCCTGAGAAAGTGGTTGGGCACTGGAACAGGCTGCCCAGGGAGGTAGTGGAGTCACTGTCCCAGGAGGTGTTTAAAAAACAAGTAGCTAGAGCACTTGAGGCCATGGTCTAGGGGTTACAGAGATGTTAGTATGAGGGCTGGACTTGATGATCCTGGTGATCCTTTCCAGCCATAAGGATTCTACGGTTAGTTAAAAAGGCCAGGGAGGGGGTTGAGTCACCATGCTTGGAAGTGTCTAAAGATCATTTAGATGTGGTGATTAGAGATCTGGTCTAGTGGTGACCTTGGTAGAGTAGGGTTCTTTGTTGGACTTGATGATCTCAAAGGTCTTTTCCAACCTGAATGATTCTATGATTCTGTGGTTGGACTGGTGGATGGTTGGTTGGCTTGATAGATGGATGAATTCCACATGAAGAGATGATCTTTGGGTGAGCACGCAGCTTCATTCTGCTTCTCCCCCTGAACTTGCCAGTCTGTTTGTGTCATTTGTAATTCCTCCTCACAAACTGCCAGATCCCCCAGTTTCTCACAGTTTGGCCAGTGGGAGATTCTGTTGTGTTACACAGAAATTGCTGCACTTGGCATCTTCTGCAAGATTCCCACATAACAAGAACTGAACCTCCCAGCACGGTTGCCTCCACTGATAATCCTAAGTTGAATTATTTGATGTAGACACTGTTCAGCACTGAATAATTAACTCTTCTGGCAGGACCAACCAAGGAACCTGCCAAAGAAGGAGCTGTTACCTCACACCAACCTGAGGACATGCCAAAATCCAGACAGAAAGAGCCTACAAAGGGCATAAATGGTGCGATGGCAACAGCAGCTGTCACAGGGAAGGAAGGGCTATAGGAGGAGTATTGGTGCATTTGCTCAAAGCTGAGGCAGGAGACTCAGGCTGGAGGCACCACGTCCAGAACAGCATCACCTGGCTGTTCAGCAGGACCAAGGTTAGTCACCTACCTTGAAGAGTTAACATAAACCTTCCCCGAGTTCTATCTCCAATCCCCACACCAGTGAGGGGTCAGTGTCATGCATGCTCAAGCCCTCTCACACTACAGGCATCAAACCACAAAGACCAGGTCAAAACCTCAGGGGAGCTTTAGGAGTCAGCCAAGAGTGTGAAAACCCTTTGAAAAGTACTAGCCACCCAACAGCTGTCTGGCCTCGCAGGAGAGGAGGGAAGGCAGGAGCTGATCTTGCTTACTGTGTTGAAGTCCCCAACATCAGGACACAGTGCTCCTAGAAGATGTCCAGAGGAGAGCAACTGCAATGATCAGAGGGCTGGAGCACCTCCTGTATGAGGACAGGCTGAACAAGTCAGGGTTGTTCAGCCTGGAGAAGAGGAGGCTCCCAGGTGACCCTATAGCAGCTTTCCAGTAGCTGAAGTGGGCTACAAGAAAGCTGGGGAAGGGCTTTTGACATGGGTGGTAGCAAGAGGACAAGGGGAAAGGGTTGCAGGCTTGAAGAGAGGAGATTGATGTTGGACATGAGGAACAAATTCTTTCCTGTGAGGGTGCTGAGATGCTGGAACAGGTTGCCCAAGGAAGTTGTGGCTG
>JAOXOE010000856.1:459134-471566 GCA_028565055.1 Phoeniculus purpureus | reverse complement strand
CTCCCTCTCTCCAACTCCATGAAGGGAGGTTGTAGTCAGGTGGGGGTCAGGCTCTTCTCCCAGGCAACCAGCACCAGCACCAGAGGGCAGGGCCTGAAGCTGGCAGTGGAGGATTAGGTTGGATGTTAGGAAGCCCTTCCTCATGGAAAGGGTGATCAGACCCTGGAATGGACCATTTACTTCTTGCCCTCTGCTGCTGCAGCAAATTTGCTCTGCCCTACACAATAGGCCATTTTCACTGTTTTCTCACCAAAACTGATAGCAGCAGTGACACGGCTTTAATTCTGCCATCTGGGAAGGAGAAACCTTCTCACCCTGGTTTCTCCAGGCTCTTCACTGTGAGCAGCACAGACAAGGTCCCCTCTGGCACCCCAGTGCTCCCATTTCACATCTTGGAGCTCTACACAGACTATCACCGATTAGTCCCACCCAAGGAGATGCAAAGCCCATGCCCCAAAGACAGACACCTCCCTTTAGGACCACATTGATGAGCAATCAGGCTCATCCCTAGACTCTTGGCTTGGCAGGAGGGGGAAAACAAAGCAGTGATTAGATGGGAAATCAAGCCTGAGGTTTCTGTGCACAGGGAGATGTTATTATTGTCATCAAAACCCAGAGTGTTTAAAAACAATCAAACCCCAGTAGCAGCAACTGGTTCGTGACCAGAAGCGCCATCAAAACATTAAGCATGTCCTTCTCTGGGATTCAAGCCTGAAGTCTTCAAGTCCTGGAAAAGCTTGCACACTTTCTGACTCTCTATTTGTTTCTGAGGAAAGGTGATATGGGGAAAAAAACAGGCAGGGGAGAGAAGTTGTCCTCTTGGCTCCAAGGTCAGCATCTCCATTAGGACCTGGGGTTCATCTTGTGGTGGAGCTGAGATGCCCAAGTTTGGGATCAGAGAATCAGAGAATGATAGAGGTTGGATGGGACCTCTGGAGATCATCTAGTCCAACCACCCTGACAGAGTAGGATCCCTTAGATCATTATTTTTACATAATCTTGTCTTTGCTCTAAGCAAATAAAAACATACTACTAATCCCTGTGTTGAATGCAAATTACACAAAGAAGTTTGAGAAGAGGCCATTGCTGTGGCAGCCACACATGGATGGAGCATTGTTGGGATAGAAGCTGGAGGTTGGAAACCTTTCCTTGAGTATGGTGGGTACCATCATCTCTTCTCCCCAAGCTCAAGAACCAGCCAACTATCAGCAAGATCACTCAGCGCTTTGCTGAGGGTCTCTGCTCTTCTGAACTTGGTTAAACCCAAGCTGGAAGGCCCAGGCTTGTCATTTTAGGTGATGGAGCAATTACCTGTTGCCTGCACTGGCTGACAAATGGACTCGCTGCAGCAGCATGGAGGGAGGACAGCGGACGTGCAGCTGAGAAATCACACAGGGCCCACACATCTTCATTAGGAGGGAGCAGGCAGAAGAAGAGGAACAACCCCATAGATCACCATTATGGAAATTTACTCCTCATAAAGAAATAATTTGCATGATGCATCACGCCGAAGCTGTGCAGGGGGGTTAGTGGGACACAGCTTGGGCCATGTCCCTCGCTCAGTCATTGCTCAGGAGACCGTCACTCACAGGAGATGCTCAACAAACGTGGAGCTGCTATCGTCTGAGGATGAGAGGGGACTAGGAATTGAAGATACCGCTGGTAATAAAGCGACACAACCCATTCTCTGAGCAATTTGTAGCAATTAATAGCCATTCCCAGGAATGAAATGTTAATTAATTCATTCCCTGAGCCATGCATTTATTTAAGGTATTTGTGGGTGTTCTTGCTACTTTTATTAAGCAATTAAAATGCGTCCAAGAAAATATTTATCTATTTTAAGTCATTCTCAGTAAACTCAATTTATATGGCAAGCAACCACTTTCTTTTGCATTGTTAATTAAAAACAACGATGCACTCCACTTCCCTGGGTTACACACCATCAGAGCAGCTGATCTGCCAGGACATCTGGTTCAAGGAGCTCATGTACAGCTGGCAACTGCACAAAAGCCTCCCTAGGAACCTGCAGTATGGATTTCAGTAGTGCTTGATGTGGCATTACCAAGTTCAGAGAGCCCCAGCACCCCTGGGCGATGCCACAGGGCGATGCCCTCCATTTGTTCCTGTGCTGTGCCAGGATTGGTGTAATAAGGCTGATGAGATGTTAGGGAGAAATCATGAAGAGCCAAAGCATTGCAGTTGACGGATGGGACTGCTGGAGCATCTTCTCGGCTCCGTTTTATTCAGATTCTGTTGGGAAATAATTACTGCAGGGTGAATAGGTGAGTAAGACGTGTTATGGGCTTGTTAAAACCATGAGCAACTCGTCTTCCAGCCGTCCACAAGCACATCATGGAGAGCTTTACAAGAGACTTATCAGCTGTTGTTATTAAAAACCAATTTGACATTATAAAAGATCTATACTGCTTGTTCAGCCACATTGATTTAGCCCTGTTAAGCCTCAGAAAACTGGAGCAAGAACCTTGATCTCCGCTGAAGCACGAAAAATTGCTGTTTGTGACACATCTCTGCGCTCGGGAAATCCAGTTTTGCAGAAGCAATGGGTTTCAAACAAATACATAAAGCACCTGGCCAAGGCTGTTGCTGCGTGCTTTCCCAAGCCAAACAACTCCGGGAAACTTGGCCTTCCCACCTCACCTCAAGTCTACCCAACTCAAACCAACCTCCAGACACTTCTCCATCTCGTTTCCCAGCCCCAGTGCCCTCCATGTCTCTGTTAGGAGGAGGGAGGCTGCAAGACTATGACCCAGGGAGCTCACAGATCAATTTTATCCTCATCTTGAAAGCTGCTTCCAGAGCAAGGAAGGTGGGTTTGGGTGAAATAACCAGGGAACTGCCAGGCACAGGGGAAGCACTGGATTCCCCATGGGTTTGGTGCTGCACTCGATTGACTGTTGTGAGGAAATGGCTTCATGTACCTGGTGACTCCCCCGAGCATCTGAGTAGCAGAAGAAGACCCATTAGAGGCTGGAAATCTGCTCATGGCTGGGAGCCTCTGCAGGGACCAAGCTGTAAAAGGAACTTAACAGAGCAGAAATACTGGTGACAAAAACCAGAAGGTATTTCCATATTCCCGGCTGTTCCTCTGTTCCTTTAGCTTTCTACCTTCCTTCCTTGTGGCTTTCATCAAAAGTTGCTGAGATGAGGCTTCAGGCCTTTCTGCCCAGCAAACCAAGGCAATGAGGACTTGTGTCTTCACCCCACAATCTGTGCAAAGCTTCAGAGATGAGGTATCGCGGTTCCAGCAGATCCCCCAGCTCTCTCCTGTCGCATCCCCAAGTTGGCAGATGCTCACAGCAATGGGCAGCATCATTTCTGCAGTAGGGATGAGCAACAGGGCAAGGCGTGGTGTTGAGGCCAACCTTGTGGGTTGACATCCCGCAAGCCCTTTGGCTTGGGTTATGGTTCCCTCAAGGAGGGAAATGGCATCACCAGAGCATCACAGACCATTGAAATCTCTGGTGCAGCACCCATCAGGCACTGTGCTGGCTTTTCTATCTGAGGGACCTCCCTCATTAACACACAAATAGAAGCAGTGTCTCCTGGCTCATTGTTGAGGGGAGGAAGCTGCCGGGGCCAGCTAGTGTCTGTTAGAGGTGTGAAGATAAAGAAAGGGAAGCACAGATAAGCCTCTTGGACCATGAGACATCTTTCCAAATGCTCCTGCTGTCAGGTGGGGGTGAGGCCTCACAGGTCAGGCAGCCCCATTCTGTTAGCTTTGTGTTAGCAGGCACCCAGGGGGTTTGCTCGAGCAGCAGTGTCGGAGCAGTTCCCAGCCCCACAGAGGCACTTGGACCCCCTGCAGAACCCCTAGTGTGAGCCCCTGCAGCTCCACTTGTGTTTGGTTGCCCTTGGGGCAATGCAATTCTGGCATTAGAGAGAGGGGAACCCACAGCAGTGCAGTGGGGATGAGCAGAGCAGGAGACCCCACAAACCACCTTGAAGGAGGCAGCTTCTTCCCCACTGACTCCTTGTGGGAGCAGCACCCACAGCTCATCCCTCCAGAGCCTGATAGGGCAAATCCAGCTCCCAGCACCAGCCTCTCCCCAACCTGAAACAACAGGGGCAGCAATTCCTCAGGGAAACCCTTGTTTTGGGAGGTTTATTATATTTGATATTTTTCCCCAGGCTGCTGTCTGTGCTTTCTTTAGCTCAGCCGGGGTTTTCGCTGCTGACAGCATCTCCTGCCTCTCCCACCCGCTCCAGAGTGGCAGGTTGCCAGATGGTGCCCCGTTAGGTCACATTTGCTCATTGTTTGGCAAACAGCGGCTTAATTCAAGTGCTGACTTGACAGCTTGTTCTCCAAGACAATTTGCAAGTTACAGCCTCCAAATGCCAGCCTGGCTTTCCAGGGTGGAGGCAGCTCAGTGCCTTAAAGGGATAAAGTTCTCTTTGACTGGGAAGGAAATAAAGAAATGGATGGAAGTGGGGGGAGGCTGGAAATGTTTTTAGTAGGTTTGGTGGGGAAGAACCAGCAGTGTTGGTTGGCTGGAGTCCTGAAAGAGACTTTTCTCCTGGTACCATGGATCCCCATCAGGAAAGACTCCCTATATGTCATCCCTCCTACCACTGGATGACAGAATTGTTGGAAAAGCCCTTTAAGCTCATCAAGATAAATACAAAAAGGGTGGGTGTCAGGAGGATGGAGCCAGGCTCTTCTCAGTGCCATCTAATGATAGGACAATGGGTTAAATTGGAACAGAGGAGGAGGTTCCATGTCAGTCTGAGAAGGAACTTCTTCCCAGTGAGGGTGACAGAGCACTGGAAGGGGCTGCCCACTAATCCTTGTCCCTCACCTCACATCTCCAGGCCTTTGCAATGCCTTCACGGACAGAAACTACCCCACTGCCCTGGGCAGCCTGAGCCACGCCTGAGGAATCCTTGCAGAGAAATTATTCCTTAGTGCAAATTTCACCCTCCCCTGGCACAACCTGAGGACATTTCTTCTTATCCTGTCCCTTATTCCTGGGGAGAAGAGACCGATCCCCACCTTGCTCCAACCACCTGAAGTTCAGGGACTTGTGGAGAGTGAAAAGGTCCCTCCTCAGCCCCCTTTTCTCCAATTCAACCTCCCCAGTTCCCTCGGCCCCTCCTCACACCACTGATGCTCCAGCCCCTTCCCCAGCCCCACTGTCCTTCTCTGAACCCACTCCACCCCTCAAGGTCCTTCTGGCACTGAGTGAGTGGCCCAGACCTGACTCCAGGATTTGAGGGGCAGCCTCCCCAGTTCCCAGTCCAGGGGGATGATCCCTGCTCTGGTCTTGCTGGCCACACCAGTGGTGACACAAGTCAGGATGCTGCTCACCAGTGGTGTCTCCTCTCCAAACTCTGCAGCTGCAATCCCGTTGTCCATGGGATTGTGGACAATGCCAAGGACAAATCAATGGTAGTAGCTGGTGCCCTGTGTCCTGCTGCCAGTCACAACCTGCACCATCACACATGGGTAAATGGCCAGTGACACAACACAGCCCCACGCTGACGCTCTTTCTTCTTAAACAGATGGGCCAAAAAAGGGCAGGTTATCAAGGAAGCATCAGGTGACTTCTATGAGACCATTGTGGACCACACCTTCTTCTTCGAGCCAGTCTCCTGCGAGGTCACCAATGCTCTGGGCAGCACAAACATCAGCAGGACTGTGGATGTCTACTGTAAGTACTGTCAGCTTGAGACTGGCTGAATGGGGCTAAGCAGAGCTGCTGAAAATTAACAGGAAGGGGACACGGCTACATCTGGCTGCCCAGGATGACCAGCTCTTGCAGCTCTCTTGCAGCTCTGGGTTGTAAATGCTCTGCTGGTGGGACCCAGGGTCTCCTCCTGCCCTGTGAGCTCATGGTGGTGGTCCTTGGGGAGCTGTTCATCCCACAGACGCTTTTCTTAGGCTCTTCTGGATTTGGAGATCTTATGTGCCTGTGACCTATAGGTCCATCAAGACCTACCACTGCCTCCTCTGGTGCAGTGACAATGACAGTGGAGGGTTTCATGTTGATGCAGCCCATCACTGGGAGTAACTCCAGTCTCTCCTTTGTGCAGTTGGGCCCAGGATGGCAACAGAACCGCAGTCCCTTCTCGTTGACCTGGGCTCAGATGCAGTCTTCAACTGTGCCTGGACAGGAAACCCATCTCTCACCATCGTCTGGATGAAGCGAGGCTCAGGCGTGGTAAGAATCGCTGACGGAGTGGTAGGGAACAGCATAAGCAGGGCATGAGGTGTTTTGTGGTGCTCGCCATGGAGCAGAGCATACTTCTGGGTTGGAAGCTCCTGTCTGAACTGTACTCTCTCCCAGGCTGTGGATCCGTGAGTGTCCCCAGTTAGTCCAGAGAAGGTCCTGTCAAGTCCTTCCAGAGCACACACAGCTCTTACTGCACAGGAGGTGTTTCCTAACAGAAGGGGAATTATTGCCATAACGATGGGTGTAAGAGTTGAACAAAGGCCGTCACTTAACCTCTCATCAATGGGTAGAGCTTCTGCAAATCACTGGCATGTGGTCCTTGCTGGGATGATCCTTTCTGGCCTCTAGACCTGTGAGCTCACATCCTTAATTTAAAAGGGATTTAAAGATTGGACCAGATGATTCTTGATGTCCCTTCCAAGTGCGGGATTCTGTGATTCCAGGATCCTAACAGGTTCCTCTCAGCTCTCCTCCTCTGTGGGCTGGAGCCTGCTCAAATTGTGAGAGTCTGGATCTGGGCCCAGCAGACTTCTCCATGCCTCTTTTGTCCTGGAAAGCATAAGAGCTTTGCAAACACTAATCGTGGCTCAGTTAGCCCAAGGAGGTGTGAGGTACTCCCATCTTGTCTCTACAGCCAGGAGGGCTGAGCAAAGCCATGCTAAGGAGCTAAAGGAGGGCTGAGACATAGGTTTGAGTTTGAAAAGCATCTTTGAGCTTCATCTGTGCGGATGCATGCTAAAGTCAATGAGAAAGCACTGACACAGGCAGCTCCACTGCTGGGGTATTTGTTCCAAACCATACTGACCTTGGCAAAGGCCATCTCCTGGGAAGCCATGGCAGACCTGGGAATGCTGATGCAATCTCTATGGGTTGATAGTCCTGGGGTGGTTTCCCATCCCACATCTGCAGTGGCTGTTCCTCTGGGTTTTCATCATTAGGCAGCGCTCTCCTCTACGGACTCACTCTCACAAGCCTCTGGAGTGTGCAGGGCACAGCGAGGACAAAGGCTTCTGAACCATCTAAAGCCAGTCCCCAGCAACACACAGGCACAGCAGCCTTCTCCCTTCTTATTTAGCTCCCTCGAGTTCACTCAAAGCATCTCGGGGCTCAGGACAGACCCACCAGTGAGTTTAACCCAGCAGAGATGCTTGTGTTGGTCAGCAGAGCCCCTCCATCTTCCCCAAGGAGTGCTGACGGAGGGTACTGCTTTGTAGGATGTGAGGTCAGGGCTGCTTCTGTCATAGACCCTCCACTCTTAGAGCCAAGTTGGGGTCCCACTGCCCCCCTTCTTTCCCCCTGTTTCCCTAGAAGGAAATACATCAGAGACCCAGAGGAGTGAGGCCAAGGAGGCAGAGGCACTCACATGGATGTCTTTGTGAAACAGTGAGTTTAAAAGGGATCAGGAACTCTCTGTCTCGGGTCAGATTGGGGGTGAGACCCCCACCTTCTGGGACTCAGCTCTGTGTCCAGCCACCACTCAGGGCTTTGCATGAGCACCAGCTCCCAGTGGCATCAATAATGAGCAGAGCCAGGGGCTCACCAGGGTGTTGGAAGGAGGAGAGGTGTTGGTTTTGGAGTCCTGGCAAGGGCAACCAGGAGGAATTACCCCTGGCATGTGTTTCTAGCACGGCTGGTAGCCACATTACAGCTGATCTAGAGAGAGGGAAACAAGCAGCCGAGATCTCCCTGGCTCTCCACACTCAGTTCCCAGCCAGGCACCAGCTCCCCAGGGTGTTTTTCCACTGCTTTGGGGTTTGAAATCCCAGAGTCAGTCCTGGGCAGCTTCAAGGGTGTAAATACAAATGTGGAGTGTGGTTCTCTCTATGGCTCTTCTGCTCCTGGTTACAGAGCAGTTGTGAAACTGCAGCCACCAAACCTTTTCTCTTGTGCCTTGAGCTTCTTGTAAAAATTTAAATTAATAGGAACAGGTTTTATGTTTCCACCTAAAACTGGGTCATTTCTTCATTCCCTGGTCAACATCAGTAAAGACTATTTTCTTGCCACATGAGTCTTCAGGCTCATCTGCTTCGTCTTCTCCAGACTGCCCTGGAGCTCATAACTGACCTCTCTCTTGTCCTACTTCGCATTGCTCACCCCTGAAAGCAGCCCTCATCCTCTCTTCCAGGTCCTGAGCAACGAGAACAAGCTGACCCTGAAGTCCGTCCGCCAGGAAGACGCTGGGAAATATGTGTGCCGAGCTGTGGTCCCACGGGTGGGCGCGGGGGAGCGGGAGGTGACTCTCACCGTCAACGGTACCTATTGCTGTTCCCTCCTGCCATCGTCTCGTTGCTTCATTTTCGTTGCACCAGCAGCTCGCCCTGCTAGATTATCTGCTCGGATATCTGCTCTCAGAGCAAATGCTGCCCACTGTTGCACCAGGGAGTGTCCTGCCTGCAGGCAATCTGAGTAAACTGGATTTTGCATGCATGTGCCTGGAGATGCAGGAGTTAAAGCAAAAAGCCCAACATTATCTGAGACCTGCTTGGTTCCTTACTATCAACAGGGGTTTATTGAGTAGTTGAGAGCTGGCGTCTTTAAATCTTTAATAGATTTATCTTGCAAAACCCTTGCAAGGTCGGAGAGCACTGTTGTCTCTGTTGTACAGCCAGAGAGCTGGGAATTGAGCCTGGATCCGAGACCAGCAGCCTAATCAATCCCATGTGTGGATTCCTGTGAGGGGAAGCTCATCCATGGCTGCTTGGGGCTCCCCCAGAACCGTGTCAGGATGTGACCCAGACCCACACCCAAACATGAGAGCTGAGAAGCACTTCAGAGCTCTGGAGTTTAATGATGACCCAGCCAGGACCCTGCAGCAAATTTCAGTCTAATATGGAAGGGAAAGAGCCAAGCAGCCTGCAAGTGGTGCAACTAGAGGATGAATTTTTCATTGTCTCTCACCCACATGACAAACTGGCAGGTGTCAGTCCCTGCTCACTGCCACAGAGAAGGAAATAAGCAGGGAAGCAGCACAGGCTTCAATTTGAAATGCAGACAATGCAGATGGGTCGATGCCCCATCCCTGGAACCATTCCAGGTCATGTTGGACGGGACTCTGAGCAACTTGATCGAGTGAAAGATGACTCTGCTCACTGCAGGGGGATTGGACTGGGTGACCTTGAAAGGTCCCTTCCAACCCAAACCATTCCCTGATTCTCCGAAGCTGGGAAGAGAAGCCAAGGACAACACAGCAGGAACTGGAAACCAGCCGTTCCCTCGTCTTCAACTCAGCTCCTTAGTGCCTGCCTCCTCCTTCCTGGTGGCCGCTGGGCTTTAATTACAATTAAAGTAGCTTGTGGAAAACAGAACAGCAAATTAGCACAAACACAGAACCTGCTCCTTCCCTGACAACTGCCAAGCAGAGCAAAGTGCTTGGCAGGCTTAGGGCCAGTTGGAGTGTGTAGTCTGGAAGAGCCTCTCTTGAGAGCTTTGCAGCTCCTGCCACCTCTGAGCTTTTCACCTCACAGAGCTGATGCAGAACCAAACAAAACCAGTGTCATGAGATTCACTTGGGATCCAGCTGCTGGGGGATCCACCACCGGGGTTTGCTACAGCCCCATGGTGACAACACTGGGACCATCACAAGCATTGGACCTTCCACCATGGAAGAATCCCACAACTCCAGGTCAAGATGGTCTCCTGGGTCTCCAGGAGAGGAGAATCAAGGTGGGCCAGCCTCAGAGCAGCATCCCCAGGTCCAGCAGCCACCAAGTACCAGGGCTTGGCCACCCATCCTGCAGACCAAGCAGCTCTCCCACTGGTGGAGTGCAGCACAGCATGTCTAATGCAGCCAGTGAATTCTGCTGAAAGTCTTTGCTGCTGTAATTTGAGAGAGAAGTTGAACACCTTGTATGTTGAAGTGATTTTAAATCCAGATGGTGACACAACTGTCTTGCTGTTACCAGGTGCTTTTATCCACAAACTGGCATTCATCACAATAAAACTCAGCCCCAAACTCTGCTCCATGCATGCAGGCTTCAGGTAGGCTGGTCTGTCCCACCAATGGATCCCCAACTGAGGGATCTTCACCTGACCCAGCCTGAGCCTGCAATTCCGCCTGCAGCTGCCCAGCCGCTCTCAGAACAGTACAAAATCCTGACAGTACCAGGCTGGACTGGAAGAGCATTCTGTTGTCCTCAGGTCTTGCTGCCAGCCACAGCAGCAACCTCACAGGCCAGTTCTGCAGTTGGAGAGAGGAGGTGGCAGCCCATCCCTGAGCCAGAGCATGAGGCCACTAGCCTGAAGGAAGCAGATATGGTTCAGAGTCTCGTTAATGGGAAGGAGGATTATGCAGATGAGTAGCATTTGGCAGGGCCAGAGCATCAGAGAAACTATTGGTGCCATCGTACATCAGCAGCAGTCAGATTTGTGGCCCAGAAATGCTCTCGACTACACACAAGGCTGCTTGAAACTCCCTCCCTGGTAGGAAAAGCATCCCCAGATCACCTTTGTAAAAGAACTGGTCTGTTGATGCATTGTCCGGCCTCGGCAAGGGCTGCTGAGCAAGGACCACCACCCCTTTCTGGTCTTGCTCTTCAAGAAAAGGTTTGTTAGAAGAGGTGGACAACCCCCAATGACTGATCCAGGATGTAATCTGCCCGGGATTCACCTCACCACACAAGCCAAGCCTTCCTGGAGAGCTGGGAGCAGAGCAAGGCCTGAGCTCCCACACTGTTTGGTCAGGAGAACATTCTGGTGTCCCCTCAGCTCACGCCTGCATAAGCTCATAGAGGTCTTCTCCAAGCATGGCTCCACCACTGCCGGGGATCTTGGGCAGGTCTTCTGCAACACCAGCCAGTGCGAGCCAGTGCAAGGCTTCTGCAGAAAGCAAAAGGGTTAAACCAAACTCCTGCCAAACCCATTTCCAGCACTGCACGGGCAGAAGGGTTCAGATGGACTCAAGCAGGCTGGAGAAGTCAAAGCCATCCTTTCTTTCCTCTAAGGCTCCTGAATCAGCAAGCCACCTTCTCATTCACGCAAGCCGCCAGGACTCCGCAAATAAATTGGCACCGGCACGCTAAAAATAACCACAACCAATAGCTCCATCATTTATATCCATAGCAACGTGGTTTAAAGCCTCTCTGCTGCCGGTGGGCTGTCTCACACGTAGCACCAAATGCCAAGCCCGAGATTGGCAGCTTTCAACAGGAGCCAGAGCCCGGCAGAGGAGAATCAGACCTCCAACGTGAAGAGTATGCAACTTGCTGCTGTTAGTGCTGGGCACGTTCATCTTGCAAATGGTCCTTAGTCAGACGCTGTTATCGTCATGATGAGCCCTCGACTTTGAGCTCCTAAAGCAATAATAAAACCCAGAGCCATTGGCGTTTGTGCCATTTAAAATCCCCTCGCCTTGGGGAAAATGCTCTCTGTAATGATTATTAAACCGTTTTTCTCCAGCATCACCCAGTCTTGGAGCACTTCCAGAATTTCTGAGTAACGTACAAGCAGTGACAGCGAGAGCCAGGGGGCGTTTTATTGTTATTTAGGCCTGGCCTGTAGAGCCTGTGCCTACGATGGCCCCAAAGCCAACACCAGAGCAGGTGAGCAGGAGGGTCACCTAGCACAGGTTTAGAGAAGCTCATTCTCTGTGCCTTCCCAGAATCACAGAATGATTGAGGCTGGAAAGGTGCTTTGAGCTCATCCAGCCCAGCCCAGGACCCAACATCACCCCACTGGCCAGACCAGGGCACTAAAGGGACACAGCCAGTCTGTCCTTAAACACCTCCAGGGATGGGGCTCCACCACTGCCCTGGGTAGTCCCTGGGAGGATGGCAGGACTAAACAGGTCCCCATCAAGCAGGAAAAAGCCCCAACATACATTTAGGGCCATCTGTAGTGCTGAGGGTCAGGATATAGTGGTGATGTGGCAGTGCTGGGTCAGTAGTTGGACTTGATTATCTATTCCAATCAAAATTATTCTATGATCTGCTGTTGACACTATTCTGCCCCAGACACAAAGCAGTGGCCAAGACCAGCTGTTCCAGCCAAGAGCTGTTTCACAACCTCCTCCTGAGGAAGGAATTAGCGGAAGTCGCCCAAGACCTTGGCCAGTGCTTCTGAAAGGTGGACATTCAGTGAGGGATAGATGAGCAGAATATCTGGAAGAAGAGGAGTTGGACAATGGCATACTGAGACGGATTGGAAGGGGAGTGGTTAGTAGATCAAGAGAGGTTCTCCTCCTCCTCTACTCTGCCCTGGTGAGACTGCATCTGGAATATTGTGTCCAGTTCTGGGCCCCTCAGTT
>JAOXOE010000856.1:438545-459034 GCA_028565055.1 Phoeniculus purpureus | reverse complement strand
CCAGAGAAGGAGACTCCACAACCCTCCTGGGCAGCCCCTTCCAGGGCTCTGTCACCCTCACCACAAAGAAGTTCCTTCTCATATTGATGTGGAACCTCTTAGGGGTGACCTGACAGTGCTGGGCAGAAGGCTGGAGACTTGATGATCTCCAAGACCTCTTCCAACCAAAGAGACTCTGTGATTCTTGGTCCTGTGTCAAGGAACCGTTCTGGTTACGAGACCCAGCTCTGTATTTATTTCTCTGCAAGGATTTCAAATTGCTCTGGAAACCTCACACACACCTTTAAACCATCTCAATCACAAAGTTGGAGAGGAAGTGACAGCTCTGTCTCCCGTCACGTTCAGAGTATTTTTCGGATTGAAATCCAGCCGGTCCCATGGTACATTACAGGTTTCTTTCTCTCCCATTGTTGCTAAATGCAGCTTAAAAGCTTGGAGCAGCTGTAGGAAATGGTTTCCAGTCTCTCCTGCCCTTCTACCTGACACCACGTGCTGGAGGATAAGTCCTGAGAGATGCTAAGCTGCCAGATGAGGGTTCACAACAGAGGTGTAGAAGTGGATAGAATCACGGAACATCAGGGATTGGAAGGGACCTCGAAAGATCATCCAGTCTGAAGAACATTAGGGATTGGAAGGGATTTTGAAAGTTCATCCAGTCCAATCACAGAATCAAAGAAGATCAGGGACTGGAAGGGACCTCGAAAGATCATCCAGTCCAAAGAACATTAAAGATTGGAAGGGACCTTGAAAGAGCATCCAGTCCAATCACAGAAGATCAGGAATTGAAAGAGACTTCAAAAGATCATCCAGTCCAAAGAACATTAGGGATTGGAAGGGACCTTGAAGGATCATCTAGTCCGATCACAGAACATCGAGGATTGGAAAGGACCTTGAAAGATCATCCAGTCTGAAGAACATTAGGGATTGGAAGGGACCTCAAAGGATCATCTAGTGCAATCACAGACCATCAGGGATTGGAAGGGACCTTGAAAGATCACCCAGTCTGAAGAACATTAGAGATTGGAAGGGACCTCAGAAGATCATCCAGTCTGAAGAACATTAGGGATTAGAAGGGACCTCGGAAGATCATCCAGTCCAGTCCCCCTGCCACAGCAGGATCCCCCAGACCCAGTCGCACAGGAACCTGGCCAGGCAGGGCTGACTTACACCCCAGGCTGGACCTCCACTTTGCACTATCCAGCTCACACTCACCCCGGTGCTGGTCCCCAGTTTCACATCAGCCGAGCGCCTGACCCTGCAGCAAAGTCCACCCTCTCCCAGAAACGCAGGTTCCCCCATTTCACTGTGAGTTCTCGTCAGGCCCTCAGGCAAAGGGGAGCCACTTGGGCAAAGCCAGCGGGTCTAAAGCCAGGGCCAAACCCCGCTTCCAGCTGTGGCCAGTAGCCCATGCACAGCCCCAGGGTGACGTGCAGGTGAAGGGCAAACCCTGGGAGCAGAGGGCTGCTGCTCGCAGCCTCTCCAGCCAGGTCCTGATGATTCCCAGCTGTTGCCAGATGTTACCTTCGCACGGGCTAGTTGTTCCCGACTCGCCCTCCCCATTCCCACGCCGGGCGGGCTCAGGGGAAGAAAGAGAGAGGCTCCCTCTCTCCCCTTTACTATGGAAACAGCCCTTTCTCCCAAGGACTGCAGGCGCTCGGCCGCTCCTTCCCTCCCACTGCTGCTCCAGCAACCCCACAGCCACCCCGCGCCCCGCTCATCCCGCACCGCTCCGGCACCGCACTGCTGGGCACCCCCTGCTCCCCAGCCCCGACGGAGCTCCCAGACCACCCGCTTCGCTCCCCTCCTGTTGCCAGTCCTCCTCCCCCAGTTCTCCCCACTCACTCGCCCGCTGTCGGGGCTTTGTTTGCCGCTGGCGAGTGCCGGGCGAGCGCCCCGCCGCCGCGTCCCGACAAACAGCCTCCGAAGTCCAGAGGAAGGGAGGGGAAAAGTCAGCCGGCTGCAGACGCGGCCCCGGCACAGGGGCACTCGGCCGGGCAGAGGCTCCCCAGGGGCTGCCTTACCTGGCCGGGAGCGCCCCGCACACGCCGGGGGCTGCTGCGAGCTCCGCACCCGGCACCTGGATGGAGGCTCCGCTCCGCCGAGAGGGACGGAGAGGCTGCTCGCCCGGCCCTCCCCACAGGAGGAGGAGCCACGGGGGGCTCCACACGTCCAGCTGCCGAGGCTGGAGATGCTGGCGACTTGCGGGGGAACCCGCGTCGGGCGCATCCCTCACCCACCCGACACTGGAGAGGCTGCGGTTAGGCGGGATTGGGCGCCCCAAAGGTGGGGTCTGAAGGAGCATCCTGAAGGAAATTGGAGTAAGGCGTGTTCTTGGTGACCTTCGGAATCAGGGACTGGAAGGGACCTTGAAAGAGCATCCAGTCTGACCACAGAACATCAGGGACTGGAAGAGGCTCTGAAAGAGCATCCCGTCCAATCACAGAACATTAGGGGTTGGAAGGGACCTCGAAAGATCATCCAGTCCAATCCCCCTGCCACAGCAGGATCACCTAGACCAAGTCACACAGGAACATGGCCAGGCAGGTCTTTAACATCTCCAGAGAAGGAGACTCCACAACCCCCCTGGGCAGCCCCTTCCAGGGCTCTGTCACCCTCACCATCAAGAAGTTCCTTCTCAGATTGATGTGGAACCTCCTCTGCCCCAGCTCACACCCACTGCCCCTTGTCCTGCCTTCACCCTCCTCAACGCTCTCAGTGAAAACACTCCCCACGGCAGTCAGCCCTGAGCAGGAAGCCGCTGCGCCAGGTTTTTTGAGCAGCCCCAGACGCAAAACCTGCTCATTGCACTTATTTATGTATTTCTGAGGGCATGGGTTTGGGATTTAACACCCAAATCCTATTAGAGACATAACTTCCTTTGGAGTGGAAGAGGGCGGTGGGGCAGCACAACAAAAGCAGTTTGTCGGGTTGTGTTCTGTAACCTCCAGCACAACCCCCAGGCTTTCACCGAGTCTCACCATAAAATCTCCCGTGGATGGAAGTTGCACAACTTCACACAGCTCCGTGTGCTCCGGGCTGCCCAGGGGGGTTGTGGAGTCTCCTTCTTTGGAGAGGTTTAAAACCCACCTGGCCATGTTCCTGCACGACTGGATCTAGGTGACCCTGCTGTGGCAGGGGGATTGGACTGGATGGTCTTATGAGGTCCCTTCCAATCCCTGATGTTCTATGACTCTGTGAAGAGCAAAACCAGTAAAGAACCCTGGCAGACAGAACGGGGGCGAGCAGGGCAGAGCAGCCCGTTGTCTCCAAAGACAACGTCTATTCAGAAAGCCAGCAGCAGAGGTAACAGCCTGGTTCACTCTGAACTGGATGATGCTGGGAGACACCTGGGAGCTTCGCTTTAGAAGCAGCCCTGCAACTCTGCAGTTAGCACCAGGTCCTAAAATAGCTCCATCTCCCTCTGGAGCTGGAATATTAAACAAATGAGGAGACTGCGGGTTATCGAGGTAGGAGCAGCTGTTTTCATTGCTGAGTCTTCCAGCCAGTGCCCAGCTGGCTGCAGTGAGGAGCTGTGAGCTCTTTATCTGCTTTTACTATGTCATTTGCTTTAATGGATTGATTCCTGGAAACCCAAGAACAGGTGGGAATGGGTGAGGCTGAGACAGCTGATGGCAGGTGCAGGGAGCAGCAACAGCTTCTGCCACGAGGTGATGGACTGGATCTGTAAAGTGGGGTAGATGGTTGGACTCGATGATCCCAGGGGTCTTTTCCAACCACAGTGATGCTGTGATTCTTCTCCTGAGACACTTGTGGCTGTGTTGACCTCAGCCTCATCCCCAGAACATCAGGGATTGGAAAGGACCTCGAAAGATCATCTAGTCTAATCCCCCTGCCACAGCAGGATCCCCTAGATCCAGTCATTAGGGGTTGGAAGGGACGTTGAGAGATCATCCAGTCCAATACCCCTGCAAGAGCAGGATCCCCTAGACTGTGGCTGGGGGATTGGACTTGGATGATCTTTCGAGGTCCCTTCTATTTCCTAATGATTCTGTGATGTCTGAGGGACACATGAGAGACAAGGGGACAGGGCTGAGCAGCACCATCAGCACAGAAAAGCTCCCAGCAGTGGAGGGAAGTTCCCTGATTAATCATAGAATCATCATCGATTAACCACAGAATCATCATTGTGGCTGGAAAGGACCTCCAGGATGGTCAAGCCCAACCCTCATCCCAACAGCTCCCTAACAGAATCACATCGAACCAGAGAAGTGAATGGCAGCAGCACCCCACCTCCTGACGAGCACCGAGAACCCAGAGCGACCCCGTCCTCTGCCCTGAAGTAGCCCTGTGGGTTCTGCCTGATGCAGAGGTGCAAAGTCTCCAGCACCTCAGATGGCTCCGCAGGCGCCTGGCCCTTGACTCACCATCCAGCCCCTGCTGTCTTTAGCTCAGGGTTCACCAGCTTATCTCACCTGCAGAATCCTTGCCCCATGTCCCAGCCCTGCAGGCAGCTGGCAAGGAGGTTCTGCAGGAGAGCTGCCCACAGCGGGCCCAGCCTTGGTGTTTATGAGCCCATAAAGAACATTCCTGCCAGGGACCGGTGCAGCCCAGAGCTACCCCGAGGGTATCAGCGGGGCCCCAGCCTTGAACTGTGGTGAGTTTTGCCTCTGTCAGGAGAAGATAAGACCAGAGGGGAAACGGCACAAACAGGGGGCAGGGATGTCCCCGCTGCCCAGCTGCCTGGAGGTGACCTCAAGTGATCCACGGTCCAGCACTTGGTCCCCCAGGGGACTGCAAAGTCACTGGCACAAGGGCAGCAGCCTTGAGCGAGCAGCAGCTGTCACTTGCAGTGAGCAGCAACCCACCAAAAGGCAGCTGGTGGATCACAGAAGCATTAGGGATTGGAAGGGACCTCGAAAGATCATCCGGTCCAATCCCCCTGCCACAGCAGGACCACCTAGACCAAGGCAGAGAGGATGGGCTGGAGAGACAAAGGCATCTTGGGTGTCTCCAAGACCCACCCTAACCAAGCGGAACCGCCACCAGAGCTGCATCATGTGCCGTGTCCAAGTAGGACCTGTTCCTGTGTGACTGGATCAGCGCACAGCCCCTAGAAGAACCAGAAACAGCTTCTTCTCCCCCTGCTCATGGAGACGGAGCAAGAGAAGGGAACCCGGATCTCCAACGCAGCTGCCAGAAGAGGGCATTACAGCCCCAGGAATGCTGAAGGACCTGCCAGGAGAGCCTGGCAAGGGCCCTGCTCATCGTGGTTGAGCTACAAAGAGCAGAACCTGGGAACACAAACTTGTCCTCGCCGGCAAGTCGCTGTGCTCACCCGTGGTCCTTACCAGCACGTTGCTTCACTCAGTGCTAGTTCCTCCCTGTTGCTCCTACGCCAACAGCCCCGCACAGAGAAGCTGTTGCCAGCAGGATTTAGCTGCTGG
The DNA here is from genome assembly GCA_028565055.1 of Phoeniculus purpureus. Classification (NCBI taxonomy): domain Eukaryota; kingdom Metazoa; phylum Chordata; class Aves; order Bucerotiformes; family Phoeniculidae; genus Phoeniculus; species Phoeniculus purpureus. The sequence continues at coordinate 453,629 of JAOXOE010000856.1, read as the reverse complement.
CCCGCTGTGCATGGGTCAGACCCGAAGCTGTGTGCACCCCAGCACTGCTCCTTGTTGTTCTTCCCCTGCTCTCCTTCCATAGCTGAGCTGACCTAACACAAGGAACCACCCCTCCCCAGAGACATGGCGGGGTGAAGGGCATGAGACACTTAAATAGAGGAATGAAGAAGCAAAACTGGAAGGATCTGGAGGGGGAGGCAGCAACAGCTGCACCTTCAGCCTCGGGACACCCTGCAGAGCCCTTGGCACAGACCTTCCTCTCCTGTGCAGATGTAAGGATGTAAGAAGTTCAGGTGTTGCGAACAGAGACTCAGAGCTGGGATGTATTTTGCAGCCATGACCAGGACCACTGCTAAAGCCACAGCTCTAACTGCCCACAGGCAGCAGAGTGGGTCCAGTGAGGGTGACAGAGCCCTGGAAGGGGCTGCCCAGGGGGGGTTGTGGCGTCTCCTTCTCTGGAGACATTTAAAACCCACCTGGACATGTTCCTGTGCGAATGGATCTAGAGGATCCTGCTGTGGCAGGGGGATTGGACTAGATGATCTCTCGCGGTCCCTTCTAGTCTCTAACGCTCTGTGACCTACCAGCAGATGAAAGCCGCTCTCAGGCATCAGGAGGCACAAGGGCAAAGCCCTGTGGCTGCTGGTGTGATCCCAAACCAGTGCTGACTGCAAAGAGACCCCGTCCTCGAGCTGCAAGCTGCTGGCCATCCGCTGACACCTCCCCTAACTTAGCTTCTGCTGCTCCATGTACCTGTGAAATCTGGCCGCTCCCACCAGCTCCTTGGCACATCCAGGCCACTTCCTGCCTTCTAGCTCCCACTTTCCCTTGTCAGCTGGATGTTGTCACTTCTGTGAGCCTCCTGGATCAGCTCCAGCTCTTCCAGCCCAGGCTGTGAGTCAGAGCCATGCTGCTGCTCCAGGCTCCACTTCCAGCTCATCTTTCCTTTTCCATGCTCTTTTCTGCTCTCCTCCTTCAGGCATTGCTGCCTCAAGATGCAGCCGGCTGCTGTGGCACAGCCTGAGTCTCCTCAGCAACCACCGAATGCAAGTTCTAGTGTTTCCTTCACCCGGCCCCTACACTCACCTGTAGATGTTCCCACCCAGGGAAGAGCTTCTCTCCCAGCCAGGGAAGAAGGGATCACACTTCTCTGCAAGCATCCATGGTGGCACCCAACTTCTGTCCCATTTTGCCTGTGTTGCTGTTGGGTGACTGTCACCTCCTCCTTACCAACACCAGCAGATGATACTCTTGGAAGTTGTGAGTTGTCACTAGTGATCAGTGATGAGACCCTGCAGCAGCAGCTACCACAGCATCATGGAACATCAGGGACTGGAGGAGACCTCAAAAGATCATCCAGTCTGATCCCCCAACCACAGCAGGATCACCCAGATCCATAGAATGTTAGGGGTTGGAAGGGACCTCGAAAGACCATCCAGTACAATCCCCCTGACAGCAGGATCTCCTAGACCAACTCACACAGAACATGCCCAGGCGGGTTTTAAATGTCTCCAGAGAAGGAGACTCCACAACACCCATGGGCAGCCCCTTCCAGGGCTCTGTCACCATCACTGGGAAGAAGTTCCTTCTCACATTGATGTGGAACCTCCTCTGTTCCAGCTCACACCCACTGCCCCTTGTCCTAGCATTAGATACCCCCTGAGCAGAGCCTGGCTCCATTCTCCTGACACCCACCTTTCACATAGTTATCAACATCAATGAGGTCACCCCTCAGTCTCCTTTTCTCCAAGCTCAACAGACCCAGCTCCCTCAGCCTTTCCTCAGCAGGGAGATGCTCCACTCCCTTCACCACCTTTGTGGCTCTGCGCTGGACTCTCTCCAGCAGTTCTGTTCCCTCCTTGAACTGAGGGGCCCAGAACTGGGAACAAGAGTCCAGATGTGGTCTTACCAGAGCAGAGTAGAGGGGGAGGAGAATCCTTTTTTCCAAGCTCAAGAGACCCAGCTTGGATGGAGACCCATCATTAGATGACACTGAGAACACCTACCTGCCCTTCCCCATGATGCTGGGCTCTCTCTTCCTATAGGGAGCCACCCAGCATCCCACTGCTGTGCCTACAACCTCTGAACCTCAGCCACTTCCTGGCTCAGCACGACCACCTCAGTAAGACCCTTTCTGATAAATGTTTAACATCGCAGAGCTTTTTCTCCATGAAACCAAACTAAGGCTTAAACGTTCAGCGTCTTGCTGCTCTGTGCACTTCCATGTCCTGTCTGAATGAGGCCACATGCCCTAAGCCTGTTCTCCCTCCTCCCTTGGAACCTCTCATTACTTTCAGGCTTCAAACCTGACTCTGTAAATCTCTTCTTTCAGAACTGTCATGTTTTAGCCTCGGAACACAAACACAGTGGTTGTTCCTAGTGTGCTTCCTTTCCAGTGCTCCAAAAGCCGTTACAGATGTTTCCTCCCAGCCACAGCTGTATTAGATGACCTGTTCTGCTCGTAGGGGTTTTTTGGGGTTGGTTCGGGGTTGTTTTTTATTTCTCTAAAGGAAGAAAAAGAAGTGAAGCTCCCGATGCAAACCCAGCCCGTTGGAAGAGCAGCTGATTTATAACCCTGTAGTCCCCAGACCAAAGGTTAACCCCTCTCGTCAGTTCTTAAAGGTTCTGTTGGATGCGAGGAAGGAGCAGCATTTGTCAAGCCCGAGGTTTCTAGGAGCAAAATTGAGACACACCATTTCCAGAGAGGATCTGAGACAGGCAGCCTGAGGGGGAGGCGGCAAAAGGATGAAGAGGGAAGGCAAAGGGAAACTGACTGCGCAGGGCTGTTTCTTCTCCCGTGGTTGCCCCACGATGAGATGTGAAGGGAGAGCTGCCCTCTGGTCCATCCTTTTACGCAGCACCAGCAGAAGAAATTACCAGGAAGAGAAGTGTAAAATCAAACCCCAGCACTCCCCACCACCTTACTGAGATTTTAAAGTGTATTAAATGAATCTTCTAGAATCTTCCACACACAAATTGGTGTTGATTTGTTCTGCTAATGAAGAGCACTGTGTGTGTCTTCAAAACAACCGCCTTCCTCAATCACAGAACATTAGGGATGGGAAAGGACCTCGAAAGATCATCCAGGCCAATCCCCCTGCCAGGAACATCAACAGAGAAAAGACCTTGAGTTTTGGGTTTTCTATTCTTAGAAGCAGCTTAATGGGATCCAAGACATTGTAGGCGGGTTGTCATCAGTGCAGTAGATAATCGCTGAATTATTAAAGCTAAAAACATGAGTGCGCCTAGATGAGGACAGTCAGAACAAAGCAAAATGATTTCTGTCAATGGAAACCCCTCCTGCTTGACTTGCTTTAATGCTGTGGAGGAACGATGAGTATCATGGATAACGGTTTGTGGCCAAGAAGGCCAAGAGCATCCTGGGCTGGATCAGAAGTGGGCTGGTTAGTAGATTGAGAGAGGTACTCCTCCCCCCCTGCTCTGCCCTGGTCAGACCACAGCTGGAGTGGTGTGTCCAGTTCTGGGCCCCTCAGTTCCAGAAGGACACAGAACTGCTGGAGAGAGCCCAGCACAGAGCCACAAAGATGGTGAAGGGAGTAGAACATCTCCCTGATGAGGAAAGTCTGAGGGAGCTGGGTCTCTTGAGCTTGGAGGAGACTGAGGGGTAACCTCATTAATGTTGATAAATATGGAAAGGGCAGGTGTCACGAGGATGGAGCCAGGCTCTGCTCAGTGGCATTAAATGATAGGACAACAGGTGTGAGCTGGAATAGAGGGGGTTCTACATCAGTATAAGAAGGAACAAGTGCTGGCCTTCACGCACAGCCCCTTCTGTTACAAATGTTGATTGCAGTTCAGATGTTTGTGTGTTCTGCAAATCCATGAATGGACGATTTGGATGAGAACTGGTCAGGAACCCTGAGCTGAAACTCTTTCTCCTCACTTCACCCCAAATCCCTGGGACTTTACTTAAAGGAGGGGGAAAAATTGGGAAAATTCTCAAATCCAGAAAGGCTGCATCCACAGGGGAAGAGGATGAGCACAGCAAACTCCTTGTCTTCTGACAGAGCCAGTGACACTCAATGCCAGGAGTGACAACCCAGAGTGGATGCCAATGCCTTCGGCCTCAGGGTGCTCAAGAAGAGCCTTTGCTGGCCATGCTGGGCTCCTTCAGCATCCAGATGGAGCAAGAGAGCCCAGCTGGTGGGATCCCAAGGATCTTCCCAGCAGAAATGACTCCACCGCATCAGGCAGACTGGTGGCAGCTCACTGATTGTTACCTCCTGCTGATTCCTAAGGGACCAATCAGTGTAATGGTTGCTTAATAAATCCAGGACAGCAGAGGAGAAACCCCAGGTGGGCTGGATTGTTGCTGCTGCTGAGAGGCCAGGTTAACCAGCAGGGAGGTGGGAGCAGACATGGGGACACCTGGCAAGGGGGGCTTTGCAGAAAACCAGCAGAACTCCCCTCTGTGTCCCTCTGCTTCTACAGGAGCTGAGGGAGCTGTTGTTCCACACCTCCCCCTCAAAGGGGGACCCCAACATCCCTCCATGGTTCTGCTATCACCCTTCCATCACCTTATAATGCAGCCCCTCATGTGAAGCACCAGCAGCTCTCTCCTCTCTCTTGCAGGGCCTCCCATCATCTCCAGCACCCAGACCCAGCACGCCCTGCATGGCCAGAAAGGGCAGATCAAGTGCTTCATCCGCAGCACCCCACCACCCGACCGCATTGTGAGTAGTACCCAGTGGGGCACAGTGGCTGCCAGGTGTGGGTTAGGGTGTCCTGTGCTAGGCAAACCTGCCCTGGGCTGACTCCACTCTTGCTTGACAGGCTTGGTCCTGGAAGGAGAACGTCCTGGAGTCCGGAACCTCCGGGCGTTACACGGTGGAGACAGTCAGCACAGATGAGGGTGTCATCTCCACACTGACCATCAGCAACATCGTCCGGGCTGATTTCCAAACCATCTACAACTGCACCGCCTGGAACAGCTTCGGCTCTGACACGGAGATCATCCGGCTCAAGGAGCAAGGTGGGCACCACTGAGGCACTGGGAGGCTGCAGGGCAGCGGGAAATAGCAGCTGCCTGAGCTGAAAAAGTTGGGGAGGTGCTGCGAGAGGCAGGAGGTGCTTGGAAATGCTCTTGGGATGTCAAAGACAAAATCAAGAAGGATGATGAAAGTGCTGCAGTTGTGCTGGTGGTAGGATCATGCCCTTGGGGTGCCTGGTCTTGGCAGAGGGTCAGGCCCTGCAGAGTCTCTGCTCGATGCAGTATTGCGCTGTTTTGCCTGTCCTGATGAAGCTGCAGGTCAGGGGAAGGTGTTTGGGCTGGTGGTCACCATCTGCCCTGACCAGCACCAGGATACTAGAACATGTTCTGCAGGGCTGGGCTTACCCTGCCTGCCTGAAGGCACCTTGGGCAGGGGATAGCCAGGGGATTTCCACTCTTGGGGCTCTCCATAGCAAGGGAGGGAGATGGCTTTTGTGAGGAAGGCTCAGTTCCTGGAGGCACTCCAGTTCTCCTCTGTTTTATTAAATGCCAGGGCAGGCAGGTGGATTGTTCTCATTAAGCTGTGATTTATAGGCAAGGCTGCCGTCCAGATTAAATCAGAGCTAAATGAACCCCTTAAAATTAGCCTTGGGCTTCTTCCAATGCAAACAGAGCCAGTGGTTTTTCCAGGTCGTCTGCCAGTCAGCGGGAGTGCTCAGCACTGAACCCGGGTCCCGGCGGAGGATGACCGGGCAGCTGAGCCAGGTCAGAGCTAGCCCCAGAGCATCTGAGTCCACAGCTGGCTCTGCACTCGAGAGCCCAACATCCCTGCTGGGTGACACAAGGGGACATCGTAGGGCAGCTGAGGATGCTGTAGGGTGGCTGAGGATGCCGTAGGATTACAGAGGACATCCCCTTCATGGGGACATCCCAGCCCTCAGAGCAGAAAGCAGAGGGCTGAGTGCTCAGGCAGACAGACGTGTGTGCTTGGGCCGTGCCAGGCTGTGGACACTTGCTTTATTTTCAAACAGGTACGGAAATGAAATCAGGAGCTGGTATTCAAGCAGGTATGGAAATCATGAGCTGACGGTGAATGTGAATTGTCCCCAGCCATTACCAACTCCCAGGGACCCGGCGTCCTCCTGGCACAGCCAGGAAGGGCAGGAAGGGGCGTAGGATGGCTGCAGGGCAGTGACTGGGGCACGGACTGGGAAGCTCAAGAGCTCTGGTCTTGCTCTGCCCCTCCCCTGCCCTGCAAACTGCCGTTCTGTGCCCTGGCCCCAGACCCTGAGAGGGGGTGCTGCTGCATTAAAGTGCTGTGGAAGGGACTGCTGAGTGCTGTTATGGGCAAAAAAGAGGGAGTCTCCACGGTGATTTGCAGGCATCAGCTTGTCTTAGCCTCTTTGGGGACGGCCAGCCACAGCAGGACTGAGCTGGTGCTGGGGAACCTACTGCCCTTGTGCCTTCCTCATCCTCTGCACGAGGTTCAAGGGCAGCATGTGGCTAGCTAACTGCTCCTTGTCTGCTTGCCCTTGTCTTCATCTTTCTGGCACTGCCCTTCTGCAGTTAACTTTATTCTTCAGCCCACAAGAGCCCCTGGGCACTTTGCCCACCCTGTTCTCTGCATGATTCTTCATCATCTTCATCACCATCCCTCCCTGCTTCTCGCTGAGCTCTGCATTGCAGATCCCACTGCCCCAAAAGCTGAGAGCCAAAACAATCCCATAAGGTTTTACTACCATTGCCAGGAGCCTCAGGCCACCCAGAGAAGAAAAATCCCAGTTTGTTCTTGCTGTGGCTCAGCTGGGTGCTGGGTGAGCTCCTCACGGCTCTCTGCCAGAGCTCCAGCATAGGGCTGAGGAGCACTGAGGGAACTCATCTTTTCACCAGAGGCCCCAGGGGAATTCTTGGAGTCACCAGTGTCTCAACTCAAGTGACAAGTGACACATCAAAGCACCAGTGGGGCCAGGCAGAAAATTCATGAGCCAGCCAGAAACAGAAAAGCATCAGCATAAACCACCATGCGAATCACTTGAAACAACAAGCTGAGCGGGGGAGATTAAAGGCTCTTCTCAGATCAAGGCTGAGCAGAAGAGGCTAAACTCAACCAGCATCACCCTGCAGTTCTCAGAGTAGGACCCAGGAGGCCCCACGGCCGATGCTAAAGGATGACATGAGGTGGGATTAGATAACAATGAAGAGACCCTTTGCTGACTCCCCAGGGAAGATGCTGGTGGAAGCAGGGAAGACTGGGAGAAACCACACATTGGAGGTCTCCAGGGAAGTGGTGAGGATATACCTGCCCATCTTAGCTGGCCATCCTGCAAGGGGTTAACCCGCTTTTGGGTTCACAAGAGCTTATGGGGTGATTAGAGAGAACAGTAATGGAGAGCCATAGATATCTGTTGCTTGAGGGGAGAGGGTCTTGGGATCTTAGAATCATGAAGGTTGGAAAAGGCCTCTAAGATCATCAAGTGCAACCATCAGCCCAACCCCACCCTGCCCACTAAACCATGTCCTGAAGTGCCACACCTCTTCATTTTTTAACAGCACCAGGGATGGGGACTCCACTTCTTCCCTGAGCAGCCTGTTCCAACACCTGACCATCCTTTCAGTGATGTTTTTCTTCACGTCCAATCTAAAGCTCCCCTGGCACAACTTGAGGCTGCTTCCTCTCATCCTAATTGCAATTTTTCACCCCAGCTAACAGAGGTGGTTTGTGGTACCCCCCCAGCGCTGGCATCCTGTGGGTGGGAGAGCAGCTGCCTGGGAATAATCTAGATCGCAGGCATCAGCCCAGCCCTGGCCACGAAGCAAGAGATGTGCTTTAAGGGACCAGAGGAACTGAGCAGGGAGATAACAAGGTTCTTGGACTGCAAATCTGACCTGCTCACCAGAAATGTGATTTCATATTGCCCCCTCTTCAGCATGCCGCAAGCTGCTGCCTGGATGTGCACAAATAAATCAGCTTTGCTGGCTGAGCTATGGTCTGAAATCCCTGCTGGAACCCAACGGTGAAGCTGTTGTGGGCAGAAGGACACAAGAGCATCACCCCATCTTTGCTCTGCTCTGCTCCTTGGGCTGCCTCCCACAGCCCCCTGCCCTCTGCTCAGCCCCAGCACTGGCCATCTGTCTGTCCCAGAGCTTGTAGCACCCTCAGGAGTTGGGGGAAGGACAACAGAGTTAAGGAGCCAAGGAGAAGGCAGGAGACTGGGATATAAACCAAGCAGAGGCTGTGAACAAAGCCTCTTGGGTTGATTCATCCCTTGGCAGCAGCCACTGAGCCAGCGGAGCTGTGTCAGGCTCCGTGCCTGGCTCCGTCCCTCCATACCAGCTCTAACCTCTCTCCCAGCCTGCCCTGATGCCATTTCTCTTTCTTAATGATACAAAAACACTGTCGCCTTTTGCATTCTTCATCCTTTAGAGGCTCTCACTCACTGATCTATTGGGCACAGGTGATAGTGGCCATTAACCCACTGCTCTGGCTCTCTCTCCTCACCCTCCCAGGGAAAACTGAGGCACAGAGGGAGTGGGGCTGGCACAAATGGCAGCAGACACCAGTCCCATGGGCAGCCCTTGCCAGCATCACTGGTGCAGGGACAAAGCAGTGGGGAAGGAGGTCCATTTGGCCCCAAAACCCTCCCCAGGCTCATCACCAAGGCACTTTCCAGCAGCCAGGGGTGGGTCCCTGGGGAGAGAAAAAAAACCTCTCTGACCTTCATCTAGGCTTCATGTTCCTTCTCCTTCCTCTTTGCAGAGTCGGTGCCTATGGCAGTGATCATCGGAGTGGCCGTGGGGGCTGGTGTGGCATTCCTGGTGCTGATGGCCACCATCGTCGCCTTCTGCTGTGCCCGCTCCCAGAGGAGTAAGTGTCTCCCCAACCCTGCTGGGTGCTAAAACACTGGGTGGGAGGCCTGCAGGTAGAGTAGATCCCAAAGACATTAAGTTCTGAATTTACTGATGCAGCACCAACAGCTCTTCAACACCTTTGATAGACCCACATCCACCATGTGTTGAAGCACCGTAGCTGGGAAGGGTTTCAGAGGACATGGGAAGACACAGCAGGGCAAACACTGATCCCCATGAGCAGCACAGACAGCTGGGGAAACAGCCTTGGGGGCAGAGGGATTGCAAAGGGACCTGCTCTCATTCTGCCCCAATGTTCAAGAGAGAGAAGCCTCCTCCCTGTGCTTAAAAACCTTCTTTGCTTCGTGCTCTCACTTCTGCTTCTGGTTTCATCTTGTTTTCCTCCAAGTACAATGTGTAGTTCCAGTATTTCCCAGCGGCAAACAGCAGGGGTTGATACCTGAGACCTGCAGGTTCTAGAGCTGGGATGCAGTGGGCACAGGAGTTGAAGGCAAAGGAGAAGGAGGGTAAACAGGGCTGCATTGTGTGGTCTCATTAAAAAGACACTGGGACATCATGGGAGGATTGTTGGCTGAGTGAAAAGGCTTCAAACCAGGAGGGAGAAAACAGCGATTGTCTGGAGCATCTCAGGCCTTGGGAGAGAGGAGAAGATCCTCCCTGGTGCTCACAGCTCGTGGCTATGGATGCCGAGCTCTGCCTGTGTGCCACAAAGCCCACTGTTCTTCTGTTCTTTGTGTTCCCCACCGTGATCACTAGCGAAGCCATCAAAGCCCCCAGCTCCTCCTGGATTTGGGCAGGAAAGTGTGGCCTCCCACAGCAGAAATGTGTTTAATTTTCAGAGCGATAATTATTCTGTTCCCTGTTTTATCCTGGTTTTTTGAACTCTTGAAGGCTCCATTAGCAAGAGCTTAACAAATTAAATGGGTGCCAGGCCTTAGACTTGTTTTGTGGGGAAGGACAGGAGCTAGGACCAGTCCAGTTCAATGCTGGGGGAATCACTGAGCAACCACAGGCCAGTCAAGCACCTGAAGGAAGCAGGAGCCAAGCCATGTCAGTGGTTGGACGTAGCCAGCCGCATCATTTGGAGCAGGGAGGAGCACATGGGTCAGTGTCTTCTTCCTATTTGGGGTAACAAGATGGTGCAGGGCTCGTGTGGTTTAATGCCCTGATGACAGACCAAAGGATGAGGTGCAAGTGCCAGGTTTGAGAGTCCCTTATGAGGCAGAGGAGTGCAGAGGATGGCAGGGGAGGAGCAGGGGACAACCCCATCCCAGCCCAGGTCATCCAAGACATCCCCTTCCTGGTCTCCCTCTCCTTTCTAAAGCTAAATAGCAGGGGGACCAGCTCAACCTTTCCCCAGCCAGGGACACCAGAGGCTTGTCCAGGTGCTCACCAGCACCACAGCCCAGCAGGCACAAGATGTTGGTGCTGACAGGACAACTTGGGTGCAGAACCAGGGTTCCCCAGCCTGAGGTTCATCATGCAGGGAGCAGGGGATGCTGAGCTGTTCAGTCCCACATCACTCAGCTCCAAAGACCACTTGAAACTGCCAAAACAAGGTTCCTCCTTGGTTTTTGGTGGGACCTAGGAGCATCAGAAGCCAAACTAGCCTCCAGGTGACGCTTGGGGTGCAGAGCCCTGCAGGGGAGGATTTGTCTGGCCCATGTGAAGGGCTTTTAGCCCACTTTGCAGGTGCTGATGCAGACTGGCAGCTGTGGCTGCTCTCTGCAGAGTTATGAAGGTGGAAACACCAGGCTAAAGTGCAGAGAGGACTTTGATCGCGCTTAGCATGGTGAGATCAGGAGATGTATTACAGAGACCAGCCCAGGAGCAATGAGACCAGCAGAGCACTTTGATATTAGGAGAGGGACTCGTTTCCTGCCAGGGTGACTGCAGACTCCTCTCCCTGGACAAACACCAGAGCATCGCTGCAGCATCTAAAACAGCAGCCTGCCTGCCAAAGCCATCAGCAGGCTGCAGGGATGGCTCCCGGCAGAGGGGACAGGGTGACCCAGCAGTAACTCTGGAGAAGGCACCTCCTGATGGCTCCAACCAGCCGCGACAGCAACCACGGAGGCAATTTCTGACTTTAGTTTGGTTGAGATCCAGCAAAAAAAGACACTGGAGCCTGGAGGTTCTGGAAAAGAGGAGGAAAATAAGACTTCACTGCACATTGTGTTGTTGTATCTTCAGTGACTTAACAGCCCAGAGTTATTTAAGGGGGAGCACTCCTGGGAGAGAATGTGTGAGACAGTAATTAGCTGCTTCTTGTGATTAAAGAGGGATGCTCCAGCAGCAGGAATTGAAGAGGGAGGCCCCAGCATCAGGTCCCAGCAAGAAAAATAAATAAGAAAGAACAGCAGTGACCTCCCAGCCTTTCACCCTGAGACTTGGAGATGTCTGTGGATGATGCTGGGGCTGCAGCTATCAAGAGCGCAGGACACTGAGTTGGAGGATTCCAGGCTGGGGTTCCACGCTGGTCTCAGTTGTGTGGTTGTGGTTTCCAGATGAAACCACCATCTCCCAGGCTTTGTTTGACCCAGTTGGTGTGGTCCAGGCTTGGCAGAGCCCTGCCAGTGCTGGAGGGAGATCTAAGAGACCAGTAGTTCAAGGCAGTTTTATGTTGGGGGGGGTAGGGGGTTGGTTGGCACAGCCATCATGGGAGGTGGGAGCCAGATCGTAGGCTGGAGCTGGGCTTCAAAGCCAGGAGCTGTTTAGATCTCACTGCTGAGATTTGCATCCATCTCTGCTTTTCATCTTGGATTCACAGGGCCGTTTCAGCTCCCGCTGCTCAGTGTCTTTGGTTTAATTTCGCTCAAATGATTTCTTCAAAGCATGCCTGACACCTTCTGGGAAGGCAGAGTCTCTCCAGATTTGTTTCTCTCTGCCCTGCATGAAAACAGGCTGCTTGGAGCAGCAGCCAAGGGATGATTTTGCTGTTCCCAAAACCCTGGCTACGTCTGTTCATTGCTTGACCTTTTCCCTCTGTATCCAGCCCCCAAACCTGGCCAAGGCTTTTCTCAGTGGCTTCCCAGCACCAGGGAAAAGCTGGCACATCACTCAGCAGCAATACTGCTCACACTGCCTGAGCAGATGCTGTGGATCAGCAGCATGAGGAGTCCTGCTGCAGCCCAACCCCTGCTAACAGCACCAGTGAGCACATCAGAGACCAACCAAGTCCCAGAGGCATTAAAATAGTCCCTGAGCTCCCCAGAGCAGGTTTGCCTGCCCCTCCCCTGGTACATTGCCAGTACTGCTCCCCCAGTTCTTGGATGAGGCAGGGCTCATTTTCCCCGGTGCTGTGGCCATCCTCGGCGGGTCTTCAAGGCCGCCCTATGATTGCTAACCCACTCCCTTCTCCATCCTACCCTTTGCCTAGATCTCAAAGGGGTGGTGTCAGCCAAGAACGACATCCGCGTGGAGATTGTGCACAAGGAGCCAGCCTCGGGCAGAGAGACAGAGGAGCACCCGACCATCAAGCAGCTCATGGTAAGGATTTACTTCTCCCCTAAGCAGTTAACTCAGGGCATGTGTCGCCCAGAGCCAGGACCCCAACTCAAGGCAAGGATGCTCCTTACAAAAACTCCTGCTCTAGGGACTTGCCTTCTCCTGCCATAAAACTTATCGAGTGAAGCTTTGCTGATGAGGAGGGAGAGCTGGCAGAGGTTTATTGCAGTGCCCAGCTGCCCACTGGGCTAGGTGCGAAGCAAATTTGCCAACTCACATAGGGCAGGAGCTCCAGGCTGGGAGCAGCCACATCATGGGTGATCCTGCTCTAAGGGTGAGTTAGTGGGGCAGCAAGAGCTGTGCTCCCCTGCACATGAGTTCCTGTGTGCACGTTGTTGGGTGCAGATCGCTCACGCTGGGGCGTGGAACCAGCCTGGCCCTGGTTCAGTCACAGCCCGGGAGGTGTCACCTCCCTGCAGCCACTGCCTTTGCTGGAGAGGACTGAGTGACTGGGCAGGGCAAGATGCTGATGATGGGGAGCCCAGGAAATTCAGCTTGGGCTGCTCCTCTTGCTGGTGCCACAACTGTTCTCCACACCTCATGGTTTACCTGCCAGGTCATGTCAGAGGTGACAAAACATCCTGGGATGAGGGGATGGAGACCTGCCCTGTTATCACAGCACCAATGAGGTTCCTGTGTGAGGTCCTTCATTCCCCAGAGGGCTTTGCTCTCAGGAGTCTGCCAATCCACAGTGGGATTTGCAAAGGCTTTGCTTGGTGGAAGGATAGGGAAGCCTGGAACTCAGGTTTGGACAATCTGGGAGCATGAGAAGTTCAACCACCAAGCTGGAAGGACACATGGAGCCTCAGCAAAGGAGACAACAGACCACTGATGGGTAACTGAGAGTAGAGAGAGGGTAAATGAGGAAGACGATGGCCATGGGAGGCCAAGCACAGGAAATCACAGTGTTGGACCAACACTGTCCAAGTGTTGGAAGGATGGTCCACAGTCTTCTGACCCCATTTGGCCCTGGCTGGGACATTGCACCTGGCAGGGTGAGGACACCAAAGCCACCTCCCCTGCCTGCACTGGAGCCTCCTCATCCTCATCTGCCCTCAGCAAGAGTGTTCCCAACACATACATCTCCATTTCTTCTCAGGGGACCCCCTGCTGTCCCTCATCCCCCTTCTCACTGTTTTAACAGCCACTGTGAGCATCCTGCCCCCACCGAGCCTGCGGGTGCTGAGCAGGTCCCTAGTCCTTTGCCAGTGGCTGCTGGCTGTGCTGGGGTGTGTTTGTTGTTCTTCAGCCATCTGTGACCTCCACAGTTTTCTGTGCTTTTCACAAATAATTCTTCATGCTTCTATAAATTCATTAACACCTTAGGAGCCATGTCCTGCTGTCTGGTTTGCATATGGTCCCGTTGTCTCTGTCCCCTCCTCTCCACCGCCAGCCCAAAGCAAAAAGCCTGTTAAAGAGTCTGAGCCTGGAAAAAATGAAATCCCAACAGCAGCCTTATCCCTCCTGCAATTCAGCTGCTCCCAGGCTGTGTGATTAGGGGGGTGGAGGAGCATCAGCAGCTCTGCCATGGCACAGCCTTCTCGGGCGTCTGGCTGGTGTCTGGGTTTATTCCTGGCCCACTGTGCCTCAGATTTCTCACGTGGGCAATGGGGCTGATGATCCTAAAGGAGCCATCCCTGTTGCCAGAACCGGTCGCGACAGAGACAATCCCAAAGTGACCAGCAGGCAAGAGCCAAAAGGGGTCCAGAATGTTACTCACAGTAACCCATCCACTAGACAGGTCTTTCCCGTGCTCACCTTTCTTTCCTGTCCCCATCTTGAAGCCCATCCCTTTCCTCCAAGGAATAATCCCAGTTTGTTCACAGACCATAACTTTCTCTGCCTTTGACCCCATGAGATGCTCCAGGCTCCCAGCAGCTGGTGCCGCTGCAGTCCCAGAAGCACCAGCAACTCCTGAGGCAGCAGCTGGAGACTTATCCCCACTCATCCAGGGACACTCAGCCTCGCAAAGTCTGCATCAGAGCTGGGCTGTACCTCCATGACACCTAGCCTGGCCCAGGAGGCTCAGGGCATGTTCCTCCCACACCATGACACCTTCCAGTGGCACTAGTATCTGCTGCAGGCAGGGTACCAGCTTGGGCACAGCACCAGGCCATGGCGTCTCCAGCAAAGAAGACTCTTGGTGTAAAAAGTCACTGTTACAGTGTTGGTGACCTCTGGAGCTCATAGCTTGGGCTTTGTGGGGTCTGGGCCACCAGGGCATCAACGGACATCAGTGGGTGGGCATCACCCAACAGCATTTTAGGGAAAGGACAAGGTTTCACTCAGGCTTGTGGCGTTGGAGCTCACGTTGCCAGGCAGTGGAGGCAGGACCTGTCTGAAGGTGATAAACCTTCCTCTGGCTGGGAAATCCCAACACAGGGGGAGGGGGCTGTTACTGGTAGGTTTGTTTCCTCACCTCACAGAATCACATGTTTGAAAAGGACCTCCTAGATCACCAAGTCCAACGACACCCACAACAACAAAAAACCTGACTACCTGTAAACCTACATACCCGACTGATCGACAAACACAAACCAACCCCCTCCCTGCCTGCCCCTGCAGGAGGGCATGAGGCACCACGGCTACACCTTTCTTGAATACCTCCAGGGATGGCAGCTCAACCACCTCCCTGGGAAGGCCCTTCCAGTGCCCAACCACTCTTTCTGTAAAGAATTTCTTCCTCATATCCAGTGCAAACCTCCCCTGCCTCAACTTCAGACCATTTCCCCTGCTTTTGTCATTAGTTACTGAGGAGA
>JAOXOE010000856.1:419253-438445 GCA_028565055.1 Phoeniculus purpureus | reverse complement strand
AGTCAGGAGGCAACGTGGACTCCCAAAGACTCCCTGTATGAGTCCCCAATATCAGCCCCTCAATGGGACCTTCGTCTGAATATGAGAAGAGAAAGCCCAGGGCAAATGCTCCTGCCCCTTCTCGCTCCCCCAGGCCAGCTGGGAGGGAGGATCCCCCCACCCCCGCCAAAGTCCCTTCCGGGTCCTTGGTAGCTTCAGTGCGTCGGTAGGAAAAGGCGCCGGCTGCAATGGGGGCTCCCTGCGCCCCCCAGAGCTGCCCCCAGCTGAGGTGTCCCACGGTCCAGCGCGGACCTCCCCAGCCCTGTCCCTGCTCACTCCAGGAGTCCCAGGGCGAGGTGGGGGTGACGGAGGGGCTCTGCCCTCAGCCGTCGCAGTGTGTGCCCCCAGAGCAGGGGGGATGCTGTCCCTGTGCAGCCCCTGGGGCTCTCAGAAGTGGGTGAGGTTCCTGACAAGACCCAGCTCCAGCATCCGTTTGATGGCCATGGCCTCGTGCGACACGTTGTGCTCTGATGCCTGCAGGAGTGGGAGCAGGGGGTGACCCCAGGGCATTGGGGGTGGGGGTAACCACACCTTTTCCTTCCACCCCTGCTCCCAGCCCTCTACCTTGGTCACCTCAGCAGTGTTGAGCTAACACTAAGCTCTCACAGGAGAAGCCTCCCTGTTGAAGGGAAGAGCCCCCCAAAAAGGAGGGACAGGACCTGGTCATGAACCATTCAGACACATCAGCCAGTGTCAGACTCTGGAACCAGCTGTCACGGCTGGACTCCACATTGAGCATGAGGTTGGGCTATGGGGAAAGCTGGATGACAACCACCCACAGGTGAACCTCAGCACCCAGCAAGGAAGGGGAATGAGGGGGGCCCATGGAGAGAAGCTCTCTCTACCACTCAGCATCACCAGGTCTGCAGTCCTCCACTCTGGGAGGAAAAATCGGTGTCATGTGGACAAAAAGTTAGGGGGAGAAACTCACAGCCATAGACTTGAGTGTGATCTGCTCGTAGTAGTGGATGGTCTGCTTCTTGTTGGCCGAATCGGGGTAACCAAAGCCTGCGATGTGCACCAGATCGCAGAAGTGCAGGGCCACGGTGATGGCCAGTAGCCCTGTGGTAGGCTTCTGCCGGGAGAAGACATGCAAAACCAGGACCTTCAGTGAGCTGCGTGGAGGCAGGGAGGGAGGTTGTCACCCCTCAGGGGGGGTGTAGGGTGACCAGCCATCCCCACCCCTTACCTGTTTGACCTTCCGTGGTTGCTTCATGGGCAGGTTGAGCAGTTTAGCAGCAGTTACTTCCATGTAATAAGGGTTGAGGACTCGCACTTGCTCCGGGTTGGCATCCCAGATCAAGGGGGGCTGTTTCCAAAACCCTTTCCGAACCTGCAAGAGATGTCCAGTGCTGTCCCAGTAACGAGAGGAAGATCTCCAAGGGTGGGCTGAGATTAGGGTTGGCCCCAGTTTCCCACCACACTCACCCTCTTCTTGTCGTTGAGGATGGCCTCCATCCACTGGAAGTCCATGGGCTTGAAGGGCACCAGCACCAGCAGTGTGTCAGGGTTGTTCTCTGTCCTGGGGTTGAAGTGGGCTGACTCCGGGTAGAAGAGGCGCATGGTGGTCTTGGAGCCCACGTCCTGCTCATAACCATGGACCGGGGCATTGTTCAACCTTAGCAGAGGGAGGGGGTGGGACACGGGAACATCACAGAGGTCAGTCCCATCTGCGAGTGGCACCGGGTGGGGGTCAATGGGACAGAGCCATGGCTCTACCTGATCACAACGTCGTAGGTGTTGATGGTCTCCCCCATGGAGCTGTTGCGGAGCCGGTGGCCGTTGCCCACCACCGCACACCTCCGGCACTTGAGGCTGTGAATTCAAAGTTCCATCTCATCCAGAGATGCTGCCTGAACCCCAACAGATGCTCATAGACGCTTTGACCCCCACAGACACTTTGACCCTGTGTTGTCCACTCTGCAAAACTCCCCATGCTCCATCCACCATCCCTGGGTCATACAAGTTCCCTTTGGGACCACAATGTGCAGTTTTCCCCCTCCCAAGAGAATAACGATGGAGAGAAAAGGCAGAAGAGCCCCTTAACCCACCCCGGCGTTACCTCTGGATGCTCTCAGGCAGTGAGTGGTGGGTGATGGAGAGCAAGCGCAGGAGTACGTCTTCTGCAAAGCAAAGGCAAGGAGAAGGTGAGCAAAGCAGCTCCTGCCCATTCTGGTGTCCCAGCTGCTGACCCCTCCCTGCCCACTCTGCTCATGCTGTTAATCCCAGGTAGTCCTGTCCTGGGGCTTATTAAACTTGGCCCAAGCTGAACCATTCCACAAGGACCTAGGCTCAGCAGACACACAGTCTAAAAATCAAGGAAACAACTTTCCAGGGAGGAGAGAAAAAATGGGCCCCCTGCAAGACATCCACCTGCAGATGGTTTTTAGTAAAAGGGAAGCTGAAATTCCTGGGGAGCAGCAGCAGGACAGACAGAGCCCCACGGCTGAGGCTCACCGCTTCCTTTCGTCCCGTAAGGCAGCTCATAGAGCGACGGCGTCTTCACCCAGAAATAGTCCTTCAGCTGCAAGAAGAGCGGCTGGTCCCTCGTGTAGCTGCCGGGGAACAAAGGGCCAGTGAGAGCGGGAATGGGGAGGGTGGCCCTGGCTCTGTGTGTCCCCTGCCAAGTCCTCACTCCCCACCCAGACACTCACTTCCCAATGAGTTGCACCACTTTCTTCTCCACCTCCCCGAGGGGACACGTCGTCTTGTTTTCTTGCACGGGGAAATAGAAGCTGGAGGGGAAGACGTTAAAAGGAATAAATAAATAGATAGATAAATAGTGTCTAGTCCGCTGCCTCCCCCTTGGCACCGGGGGCTCTGGCAGCGCCACGGTGAGACACCAGCAGCCAGATTCATTATTGACTTATGTTTTATTTAATTATTTCATGTATTTTATGTCTCTCTGGCTGGCCTTGCAGCTTTGCATCGGAAGAGGTCTCTCTTGCCCTGCTCACAGCCCTCACGCTCTCCTCACTCTCTCTATCTCCATTAGGCTTGTGAAAGAGTGAGGGAAGGGGTTTTCCCTCTCTCCCTCCAGGGCTCAGAAAATCACCTGGCGTTGGCAAAAAACCCCACAGGGCCCAATCATCATCACACCCCATCACTTGTATTGTGTCCCCCCATCTCAGAGGATGCTGCCACCTTCCTTGGTCACCCAGGATCCAGCAAGACGATGCTACAGCATCTCCAGGTGGGATGGGTGGAAAGATTTTGCTCCAGAGAGCAAAGGGAAGGGCAGGAGGTCCCTTGAACCCCAAGAAGCAGCAGTCACAGAGGTACAAACCTGTCCTCCCGGTAGAGCGAGTACCAAACCATCACCAGAAACAGCGCCAGCACCCCGAGGATCTTCCCTCCTGTGCAGCCAGAGAGCAGGGAGGAAAGAAAAACCCCGTTACGCCAGTACCAAGGTCTGGCTGATCCAGTCTGAGGGGTCTGCAGCCCCCCCACGGAATGTCCCAGTAGATCCAGGGTTGCGGAGCTGTTCTGGCTGGCAGGAGCAACTTCGAGCGGGAAGGTTGGTTTTGTTCCGGCTCCAAAATCCACCGTTGCATATCCTCTTTGTGTCAAAGCCCAGACAAACACCCTGCCCTTTCCAGGTGCCTCCACCCCTGGCTGATACTGCCAAGCCTGAGGGTGAGCGGGTGGCCAAGCCCAGAGGGTCGAGGACCCCAGAATCACCCCCCACATCATGGGTTGATGCCCCAACAGCCTATCGGAGCCACAGCAAAGTGTTGTCTGACCCCCAGAGCCAAAGCACCAAGGTTCCCAGGGCCTCCTTGCTGGGGAAGAGGGAGATGAGATCCACCCCCCTCCATAGGACTCACGAGACTTGTTGATCATTTTTATCAGCAGGATAGGCATCAGGCGAGGGCCAGAGCTCTCATCGCGGCTGCCACTGGTCACCTGTGGTGGAAAATGAGAGAGAAAAGGCATCAAATGAAGCTGAAATCCATTAGAGTCACCCCAAAAACTCCATCTGAGAGGCAGCAGCCCCTGCTCGCCAGGGTTCCCCATGGGATTTTGATTTAAATTCACATTTTGCTGCCCCGCAGCCGCTACGGGTTTGATCTGTAGAGGTTAAACACCAACATTCCACAGGAAAAAAGTAATTAATGGGAGGAAAATCAGCCACCAGTGGATTTCCAACCCCAAAGTGCCCCAACAGATGCCCATGGAGATTGCTCAGAGGGAGATTTTAAGCCCAAGCAGCCAAGCGGCACCAGGCACTGCAGCTATGAAGCCAAACGTGCTGCTACGCAGCCAGGAGCAGCTGAGCAGATCAAAGCCAAACAAAGCCTCACGTACTTGGGGGACCTCCAACGCCTTCAATTCGACCATCCCAGCCCTGGGGAAAGCTCAATGAGATGACTTTAGTCCTCCTGTGAAACCTCCCGCTCCTGGAAAAAGGCAGCATAGAGCCTCGGTCGGGGCCACCCCAGGACCAGCTCAACGTCACCACAGCCAGGAGGGAAAACTAACTTCCCAGGTGGGCGAGGTTTAGGGGTGACTGGCCCACATCCTGAGGACAAATCCTACTCTAAGCCCAGCCCAGAGCCGGGCTCGGTGCTGCTCCCACTGCAGATGGGGCCAAGAGATGTCAGACACTCAGCCAAGTGGAAAGGTGCATGCCCAGGCTGGGCAAAGGAAAGGACTAACCTCTGGTCTTGAGAGATTCGTCACCTTGCTGAGGGCAGGGAGGACCCATCTTGAGCACCCCACCCTGCCTAGTGAACCCAGTGCCTGCTGCCCCAGCAGGGCCATGTCCTCAGCAGTGGATGTGGGGGCAAAAGAGGTCAAGGAGGAGAAATAGGACCAGAGATGGATTCACAAGAGCCAGGCTCTGCCCTTTCTCTTTACCCACTTCGGAAATTGGGAGGGCGATTAATTAAGGGCAATTAGAAGGGAATTCAGGGCAATTAAACCACGCTGCAAGCAACGGGAGGGGACACCAAGGAAGGAAAAACTGCAGCCTGTCTGACAGCAAAGCAGAGGGACGGGAACAGAGACACCTGTCTCCCCCCAGACCACTTCTCCTTAGTAAAGCACAGATCTCAGTCCCACCATCACCCCAGGAAGGGGAAATAAAGCCTCCCCCTCCCCAATTTGCACCCAGGCTCACTCTGCATCAGTATTTCTGACTCCACAAGTCCCTCTTAGCTTGGGAAAAGTCAGATTAAACCCAAGATTAGACCTACAAGGGTTAGAGCAAGCAGGGACAAGATGCTGGGAGTGGTGGTGGGGGGGTCTCACCCCTTTGGACATTACATTTGCTTGAAAATAATACAGCTAAGAGAAGTAAAAAGCAGCTTGTGCTCTCTTGGGGTGTATTCTTCCTACTGAAACTGGCCACAAAAGTCCCCAAGGGGGATTCTGCTGCTGTAGCCAGAGGCTGATGATGCTCCTGCGACACCTGAGTGGCCCATTTGCTCAGAGGGGTGTTGCTGGGCATCGGGGCCTGAATTTCACACCCAGTCCCCCTCCCCAGCTCTCTCCTTCGGCGCCAAACCTCCTAGCTGAGCTTCCCACCTCATACTTCACCCCTCCTCCCAGCTTAAGGCACTGGGAAAATCCACTCTCCTCCCACCGCAGTGTTTGCTTTTACATTCCGGCTTTTCATTATTATTTTATTCTGGTTTTTTGGAAGCATTTATGATCTTTTCCCAGGCTTGTACACACAGGCTGGGCTGGCTGCAAAAGGCAAACCTGGCTAACGAGCTCCAAGGAAAAGGAAGGCTGGTTTAGCAAAGTGAATCGGCACTGTTTAACGAAGGGCTCGGGGAATGCGGAGCAGCACAGAGCAAACCCAGCACCGCCCAGCACCGCAGCCGAGCTGCTCCTGGATCCAACCCAAGCTCCCCCTCCAGCCTCCTGCTATCAGATCTGCAGCCCAAACCACAGCAGTGAAGATCTGAGCACCCACACCCAGCTTCTTCCATCCCAGGGATGAAGAGCTGGTGCTAAAAGGTCCTGACAGGCCCCCACAGCATCCCTTGTCCTGCCGCAACCCTGATCCTGCAGCATCCCTGGTAACCCAGAGCATCCCTGTCCCACTGTAGCATCTTTGGTCCCCCCCCAGACACCCTGATCTCCCACAGCATCCTCAGATCCTACAGAATCACTGGTCCTGTAGCATCCCCAGTCCTCCACAGCACTCCCCTCCAACCACAAAAATCCCAATCCACTGAAGTAAAGGGCTGGGTTTGATACAGGGCATCACCTCCACCTACCAAGCCCCAAAGATGAAGGGGAAAGTCCCAGGTGGATCTGGCTCCCCACACTTGGAAGAAGCAACCAAACATAAAACAAAGCCTCTCGCTTTGATGTCACCTCCAAAGCTCCCTGGGGAGGAAAAGTTATCACTGCATAAATTACTTCAAAGCCCCATGACCCCCATCTCACAGCCCCAGGATGCTGCAGAGGCGACTCAAGGGGAAGCTCCTCAAAGAGTTTCCTCATTTCCATAAGACTCAGAGTGAGGTTTCAGCTCCCAGTTTCACCAAATCCTCCTGGGAGGTGCCAGCAACAACCCCAGGGACAGACTGTCCTGCTGCATGGGGCAGCCTGAGAGGAGGTTATCCCCTTTATCTCCATCTGTCCGTGCATTCGTTCATCCCCACCTCCTCCCACGACCTCAACAGCTCTGACATCTCCAGATTTTAAGTCAAAGCAGCGGCAGGCATCAGCCAAGATGCTCCCAGCCCATCCCGGGCAGAGGAGGATCCCAGCCACCCACTGACACCCCAGCCTAGCAGACCAGGCAGCATACTTTAAGTTTCCATGGTAACTCCCAGACTGGGAAAATGAAGGGTGACAGGAGCCAAGGGTAGTAAGGACACCTCTCTCATGCTCCCACACCATCCCATCCCACATGTCCACAGAGCCCCCGCCCAACTTCCCTGGGCAAGAAGGATGATTCACCCCACAACTATCCTCCATGCATTTATTATTAACTGGAACAGAGCTGGACTTGAATGGCTCAGGCCCAAGGAGAGGATGTAGCAGTGACCCTGATGGATTCATTCCAGCAATGAGGAACTGAAGGGAGGTGGATAGGCAGCCAGGACAGTGCAGACCACTTCAATCACAGACAGAGCCTTGCAGGGACCAGCAGGATAGATCCCAGATCGAACACCCAAAGGAGCAGCTTACAACCCCGGGATCTTCCCAACTCCCATCCCACAGGATTTCTGCATGTGGTAGGGCTGGCACTGCTGGCGGAGCCTGGCACAAGCCACCTCACCCCCCACACCAGCCTGGCTGCATCCTGCCTTGGCAAAACCATCACATGCTGGAGCCTGAACACGACGTGGGAGGCAGCCAGGGGCAATGCTGCAAGGAAAGGATCCGACCCAGGTGAGGTGCTGCCTGGACTTGGCAGAGCATCAAAGGTACCCAAATCCCGAGCCGGGCACCCCAGCGCTCCCTCACTCAGCTGCTGCAAGCTCCAGGTGCTCGGGGATTTCTTTTCCAAGCTGGGGAGGAAAGCAATGTCTTACAGCAGGGAGAAGAGCACTTGTGGCTCTGTAAACCATCGTGAGCACAGAAGGCAGCAGGGTCTGGATCTGACCCCCCACCAAGGGACCCTGCGGTGGGAGGGGCAGAGCAGTTGCAAGGGCAGGAACCGTTAAGTGCAGCAGGTCAGGAAATGGAGGAGGTTGTCAGGACACAGCACCACAAAAATCAGTCCAGGTGCCCACTGACCCCTGTATCTCACCCCACATCTCCAGGGCTTAGCAACCCCTCCAGACATGGGGACACCTCCACTGCCCTGGGCAATCTGGGCCAGGCCTGGGGAAGCCTTCTAGGGAAGAATTGTTCCTTAGGGCCAACCTCACCTTCCCCTGGCACAACCTGAGGCCAGTTACTCTCATCCTGCCCCTTGTTCCTGAGGAGAAGAGACCGATCCCCACCTCAGCCCAACTTCCTGAAGTTCAGGGACTGACAGGTCTCCCCTGAGCCTCCCTTTCTCCAGTTCAACCCCCCCAGTTCCCTCAGCCCCTCGTCACAGCACTGGTGCTCCAGCCCCTTCCCCAGCTCCATTGCCCTTCTTTGAACCCAGTCCAGCCCCTCAGTGTCCTTCTGGCACTGAGTGAGGGGCCCAGAACTGACCCTAGGATTTGACAGATCCTTCTGTGGAGCCTCCCAACCCTCCATCAGATCCAACCCAGCTGGGTGTCATCTGCAAAGTGACTGATGGTTCCCTCCATCTCCTCATCCAGATCATCACTAAAGACTTTAAAGGCAACAGGCTCCAGTACAGAACCCTGGGGATGCTACTGGTGACCACCCACCAAATGGATTGACTCCAGTCCCCACCACTCTTTACTACTGATGGGTTTTTCCCAGTGAATCGTGTGCCCAGCCAAACCATGAGCAGCCAGTTTCTCCAGGAAGATGCTGTGGGAAATGGTGTCAGAGGCTTTACTGGAGTCCAGACAGAGACATCCACAGCCCTTCCCATGTCTACTAAGAGCTGTCACCTTGTCACAGCAGGAGATCAGGTCAGTCAAGCAGGACCTGCCTTTCACAGCCCCATGGGGACCGGGCTTGGTTGCCCTGTAGATGCCGTGGGATGGCACTGAAGGTGATCCTCTGCGTAGCCCCCTGCAGCACTGAGCTCAGGCTGACTGCCAGGCCTGTAGCTCCCCAGATCCTTTTTCATGGAAATTGGTGTCATATTTGCCGACTTCCAGCTGACTGGGACCTCCCTGGTCAGGTAGCACTGTTGACAGAGGATGGAGGGCAGCTTGGTGAGCAGTTCACCATCTCCCTCAACACCCCTGTGCACAGCTAAGGGCTCAGCAGGACACTGACCATTTCCCCTTGGACTCTGGGGGATTCCTTCCCACCCATCATCAAGCTCAGAGGTGTGGATACCCCAGCACGACCTCACAACATCCTTGTAGCCCTCCTGAGCAGCCTGTCCCTGCTGCCAATGCTCTAAACTCTCCTTTTCTCATGAGTTGCAGGCAAAGCCCCACCAAGCCCATGTTCTCCCCCACCGGCTGGGCTTTCGACACAGGCAGATGACCTCAAAGATTTCCTTCTCGAGTTTCCAGCCCTCCTGGGCTTCTCTGCCCTTCAGGGCTGCTCCTGAGGGACTCTGTCAATACAAGAACCGTTCCCTCTCCCTGTTCTACATTTCCAGTGGAAGTCCCCCATGAGAACAAGCGCTGGCAATCAGGAGAATTCTCCCAGCGGCTCAGAGACTATTTCAACTCCCTCTTCATCCTGGCTGGGTGTTCTGACTCCTGTCGCAATTACCTGCCTTGCTGGCCTTCCCTGATTCTCACCCCACCACCACTCAACCCCACTGCGACCACCACTAAGCTCTAGGCAATTAAAACCCTCCCACCTGTACCGGGAGAGGCGATGACAGGAGATCTGTGCTGTCCCTGCAGCCTGTAACACTGCCCAGAGCCACAGGAGGGGAAAAATCCTCCGGTCAACCTTCACAAAACATTTACTCACCACCAGGATGCGGTTCTGGAGGTGACAACAGCTCAGGCAGGACAAGTACTTCCTCAAGGGTTTTGCTGTAGCCTTCCTCTCCTCTCCATTGATTTTTTAACCCTTGCAACAGAAAAACCACAGCGATGGGACCCAAATCCCTTGCAAAGGCTGGGTGGGGGTACCTGGGGGTTGCATGTCCCTGGGGTCACCCGAGGCCACCAAAGGAGCTGCAGGGCTCCTCCTCGGTGCATTAGGCCACACCATTATAGGTTATAGATTATTATTGTTGTGTTACAGAGCTTAATCACTCTCTTCCTGTTAAAAAAAACCAAGACCTTTTCAGGCTGGGTGCAAGAGGTTATAGCTGAGCCGCCAGAGGAGCCATTACGGTTGGACAACCCCATACCAAGACAAGGGTGAGCACCCACCAGTGCTGTGGCTCAGCCCCAAGCCCCCAGCATCGATTCCAGCCACCCACTTCCTTCTACCTGCCCTACCTGCCCCAGCTGGTCCCCATCTGCAGCCATCGTCACCTCATTGCTGTCTTTACTCGCCGGCATCTCCATCCTCAGGGATAATGTTAAGAGCAGCTCCGGCAATGTGGCTTCAGTTTAACCCTCCCCAAAAACAGCAGCAGAAAGGGGGAGGCAGCAAGCTGGTGGTGCAGGTAGGGGAAAGGAGCCTCTCCCTGCTCCCTCCTGGCAGCGATACAAACACTCCAGGGAGGTAAAACACAAACCCATCGAGATGCTCCACCTCATCGCCAAGCCAGAGCAAAGTAACACCCAGGTTCAGCCCCAGCTCTCGGGGGAAACATGCTGGCAAATTCAAGGATCTCAAGGCCCAGGACTGAGTTCACCTGCAGGCAGCTGTCATCCCCAGTGCATTTGGGTTCCTTTTTGGGAGCTCAGAAGCCATCCATCCACTCACTGTGCCCTTTGCAAGGCTCCAAGTGCCACCTTAACCCCCTCCACCACAGCAGCCCTGCGGTTTCCCCACCACTTCCTGCACGCCTCCTGTTTTGCACCAGTGAACAGCCAGTTTCGGGTAGCAAAACCCCCAGGGTAACTCAGTCCTCAGGGTAATCCAGCCCTTGAGCTCAAGTCTGCCAGCCTCAAAATCTCTGAGGTGAAGCAAGCGGATGAATTTACCCCCTGCCCTACAGCAGGACACGCGTGACAGCCCCCAGTTCACAGAGGGAAACATCCAGAAAACAACCCCCCCCACCACTGTGCCCCCAGCACCCCCTCACTGCTCCACACCATAAGCCACAGTAGGAGGAAGATGCTCATCTCAGGGAGACCTTTTCCAGCAGCCCCAGCAGCAGGAGAGGCTGAAGCTGGTCTCCATGAGCTGGCAGGTGCTCAGGGATACTTACGGTCCGTCCTCTCAGTCTGGGCAGCGCAGGCAAGAGCTCGGCGGGCCCTACGAGGCCATCCTCTCTTCCCCTGCCAAAGGGAAAAAGAAGAACATCCTTAGGACTGGGGCATCCCACACCAGCAACACATGAGGGGTGCTTCACCCCACAGCCACCCGCTTCTGGAGCAGCCAGTGGATCCCTACTGATCCCCACCCAGGGCAGCTCTGAGAACCAGCCCAGGGGACCAGTGAGCCATCACGGCTGGCAGAGGATGTCTTTGCTCTCCACAAAGCCACTCACCTCCTCCAGCAGCACCCAGGGCCGGACTTCCAGCTGCTTTTAAGGAGGAGGTGCAGTGGTTTAGAGCCCAGATCTCGCTGTGAGCTTCCCCAGTGCTTCCTGGCCTTTCCCACTGAAATCCCCTCGTGTGACACAGTCGGATAATTAGGAAGCAGGTGATGGCCTTTCCCAAGGAATGGGGGACACAGCCCTGCTCGCCCCGGGATACTGGGCAGCTCTCCTGCCATCCCACACAGAGGACACTCCTCGATCCCGTACCTCCAGCATCTTTTGCCCGGCACTGTCATATCCTTATGATTTGGGGAAGGAAAAAATCCACCACCAAAAGAAACCCTTCTGCCACACCATCTCTGAGAGAAAAGCCTCTCTGCAGGGCCCGTTCGTTCCCATCCAGCTTAAATACTCCAACCAACAAACAGCAAGGGACAGGAGTGTGAAGGGGGAAAAGGAGTCAGGTGTGAGAGTCCATTGCTCACTCCAAGGTCTGAGCCAGCTTTGCTCTTCCCTCTCTGTGCCAGAGGAAAGGATCAGAGTTGTGGTTCTCTTCCCAAAAAACCACGAGGAATCATCTCAGCACAGCCTGGTGCAAGAAGGGTGTCCGGGAGGGCACCAGGAAGGTTCTCTCCACAGACAGTGCTCAAGCCCTGGTTGTCCAAGGGGAAGCCCTGAAGGGCAGGAGGTTTCCTTACCTCTAGGAAAAGGTAAGGTCAGGAATGCTGGGGCCAGCACAAGCCTTCCCACTAGTTTTAACGAAGAGGATATGTCCCAAGGGATGGGGAAGGAAACCCCTGAGCATCTCCAAGGTGGTTTCTCCATTTCTCTGCAGGGACTGAGTTTTCCACAGACAATGTGGGACAAGGGATGGCTCCTGCTTTCTCCAGCCAAAGCAGGTCTGCCTCCTACCTCCAGCCTGCGCCAAGGGGAGCAATTAACCCAGAACTTGGGGCAACCAATGGCCGATCAGAGGCACTTGGAGCCACTTTGCAACTGCCCCAAGAAAATCGACCTCCCCACAGCAGCAAACTCCACCGGAGCATCCACCATCGCTGCCAACAAGGAGCCTTTTTATTTAGAGCCATGAATTATAGGATCCACTAACAAGGTTAAGCTCTCTCCAGGGAGCTCCTGCTAAAGCATTTCACGGTGAAACATCAGCCCCTGCCCACACGGATGAGAAGGAGGATGCTCAGGGCTGCTTGGGAGAGAGCAGGCAAGGGGCTGCTCCCTTCCTCACACTGTCTTTCTGAGTGAGCAGGAGACCAGGATCCCTTAAAGCACATTGGCCCTGCTGGGGAGGATCCGAGATCTTCCCAAACCTGGTCTTTCCAGCTTGACAGGAAGCACCAGGAGCTGGATTGCTGCCGGTCTCCAGAGACCAGGATTGTTTTCCAGCTCCCAGAGTAGCTCCTCCACCACCGGCTAATGCAGTCGACCATTCCCAGCCCAAGGTCCAGATAAAACCCATCGCCGTTCAGGCCAGGACTGCCACCTCCACCAGCTCAACCCATCTGGGAGCCGATTCCAGCAGGAAATGAACATCCCGTATCCCAAAGCCCCAAAAACCCAATGGCCACCTCCCTTCCCCAGCTAAAGACTAGAGCCAGCCAAGCTCAGTCCTTTGAGGGGCGCAGCCCCGATGCAGGAGCATCCCGGAGGGTCATGGGCATTTTGGCGCAGGCAGGAAGGGACAGTGCAGGGCAGGGACAGTGCAGGGCAGGGACAAGCCACCAAATCCCTCCCACCATCCATCAAGGACCAGACCCCACCGAAGGCTGTTAAAAAAGAGGAAGGGGAGATGGAGACAGTGCTTCTCCTCCTTCCATCAGCCAGACCTGGAGCCAGGCAGCCGTCCGTCCGTCCATCTGCTGGCGCTCCATTGCCAGCACCAGGCTCCCACGGTTAAAATAACCTCCTGAGGCGGGAGAGAGCAAAAGCTGGGCTGGGAGGGGAATAAAAGCCAGGTGAGCTCATCCTCCTCCTCCAGAGAAAACATCTCTCCTTGGCACCAGTGAGGAGTTTCCAAGCCCAGCACATCCCTCACGTCACCCCAGACCCTATCGCCTCAGGAGCAGCAGCTTATTCACTCGGCAGGTAATTTGTGGGAGATAATCCGGCCACTTCCTGACCAGCCAGAGGTGCCACTCGTGTGTGGGATCTGATTTATTGTGGTAGGCTTCCCCACTGGTCCTCACGCCAGTAACCCAGCAGATGACCCCTGGCCAGGAGAGCACAGAAAGGGCACCACCAGTAGAAACCCTTCCTCCACTCCAACTGGTCTTGGGGGTGGGTTTTTTCCATTAAATTAATAATTTATGGAATTTATGAACCTATTTCTATGAACTCCCTGAGAATAGGAGGAAAAACAAAGCTACCTAGCCAAGCCGGATTATCAGAAGCAGCAACCGACCTAAAAATAAACGACTGCTGTTAAAGGAGAAGCCTCCCCCCTCCACTAAAATAAATAAAACCAAAAAAAAGGAAAAATAGACCTGAGAAATAGCTGCTGTTTCCACGCCGGGGTGTTCAGCATCCTCCACCAGATTAAAAAAAACCCTATTTGGGGTTTATTCCTCTATGCTTCCACAAGAAGAGCAGCATCCCCAGGCTGAAAGTGCCTCCCGCATTTGGGGGAGCCAAGCAGATGAATAATTAAGACTTAAACACTCCCTTGCATGATACAGATAATCTGCTGATTTCTCTTGTAAATACAGTCAGAATTAAGCAGTAACTTCATTAATTAAGTAGCAATGGGGCCTAGGAAGCCCCAGTTCCGTGCTGGGGGGTGCAGGGGCTTGGCAGTGGGGCCAGGATAGGTTTTATCCTACCCCCACCCCAACATGGGGCAGCAAATCCTTACATTCACCCCTTCCTTTTATTTATTGGAAAAGCCTCCCATCAGCTCCTCCAGCCCTTTGTTGGGAGCTGCCTGCCCCAAATGCTGCCACCATCCCACCACCAAAACACAGGGCAGTGAAAGAGCAGCCGGGGGAATATTTTCGAGGACAAATTGTGTATTTTTTGTCACATAAGTAGTGTCAAAAAGGCTTCAAAAGTCCCCCCTACACCCTCCAAATCTCAGCGCTCACTCCCCAGCCCCTGCTAGCAAGGGAAACCTGTTGAACATGAACAGACAGTTCTTTGTGATGATTGTTGGGGTTTATTCTTCTATTTTTCACTGGTTTGCACAGGAGGATGGGCACAAGCACCTCCTAGCCCTTGGCTTTGTTCCTGAGTGTTGACCAGCACAGTCTTTAACCCCTAAAAGCCATTCAGTCCCCTTCAGTTCTGATCCCAAGCCCCCGTTCTTCCTTCAGCCCTGCAGCCCCCAAACACACCCATGTCCCCTCTTCCTGCATTTTCCCTCTTATTCCACTCTTCCCACCCCATCTGTCCTCCCCTCCCAACCCAGGCAGGTCCAGATCCAACCTCATGCCGTAAAACCCCACAGACCCCATGCTGAAGGGTCAGATGAGCCACGGAGCTGCTGGGTTGGGGTTTTAATATCCGGACTGGGGTGATTCATTATCACTGTTGGGGAACAGCATCAGCAGAGGCTCAGAAGAGCAGGTCTGTAACGTTAAAACAAGCTCAACTCTCTGCCTGGCCCTTCCCTGCCTGTTTGCCCCCATCCTGGGGTTCAGGGAACCTCTGTGCCTGGTAGCGCAGGCTTGGGACCCCCGAGCTTCAAGTTTCAGCCTGGCTCAGATACTTATTTTCTTTTTAAAGGAAATGAAAAACCACCCGATGGAAATGTCACAAGGAGCTCAAAACCTGACAGGATGCGACTCAGGGCTCCAGCTTGTGCAAGGCCACGGGGCGAGCTGCAACCTCTCGCTGCAACCTCTCGCTGCAGGCACCTCGAGGCTTGGCTGACTCGGCCCAGCCAGACATCGGGACGTTCAATCCAGCCGGGAAAACTCCAGCAAGCTGGGAGAGACATTTTGCAAGGGGGAAGAGGCAGAGTAGGAACAGCATCTGGAAGCGATCGGAGGCGAGGAGCCTCTCCCAGGCACAGCAGGGAATTCCAACGGCGTGAGCTCAGGTTCAAACCTCCTTTGCAGACCCAGGGTTTTAAAAAAGCCAACCCCAACCCCCAAACTTCAGCTCCTCTATTTTGAACCCTGCAAATAAGGAAGGAAAGCTCAGTCCTACCTGGCTGCGGCTTTGTGATTTGACTCTGATTTGCAATAAAAAAACCAACCCGAAACAACCCTCAAGAAGAGGAGAAATCTCTCAGTAGGTTTGTTGATATAATCCTGCAGGCGTGGTGTGGGGAGGAGAGTCCTCCTCTGGCACTGCCTTGTTAAAACTGCCGTGCTGCACCCTCCATCCTTGGGTCTGCTGTATCCCACCTGAGCACCCCTCTCCAGCACAAGCTGGATACCACTGTAGTCCCGGAGTGGAAGTGGGGCAAAGTCAAGAGCAGCCCAGCATCCTTGGGATGCACCCAAAAACTGACAGACGATGCCGTCCTAATGTGATCCTCTGCAGCCATCACTGAGTCCGTGGGACAGGGATGATCAGCACCCATGGGTGGTGAAATGCACCATGCTGGATCCTGGCAGCACAGGCCATACTGGGATGGTGACCCCAGCCACTGCGATGCCACTCCACAGCTCCACTGTTCGCTCAAAAACCAAAAAGTACCTGACCACCCACCAGCATTCACCCCGATGTTTGATAAATACCCATCATTAATATGAATCACAGAACATTAGGGATTGGAAGGGACCTCAAAAGATATCCAGTCCAATCCCCCTGACACAGCAGGATCCCCTAGGTCAAGCTGCACAAGAACAGGGCCAGGCGGGTTTTAAACGTCTCCAGAGGAGACTCCACAACCCCCTTGGGCAGCTCCTCCCAGTGCTCTGTCACCCTCACAGGGAAGTTGTTCCTTCTCACACAGACTCTGTCCCATTGACCACTACTCTCTGGCTTCTATCCTGCAGCCAGTTCACAATCCATTCACTACCTGATCATCCAGTCCACACTGCCACAGCTTGGCTGTGAGGATGCTATGTGAGACTGTGTCAAATGCCTTACTTGAAGTCAAGATAGACCACATCCAGCGCTCTGCCATCACCTGGTTATGCCCTCATACAAGGCTATCCGGTTGGTCAAGCATGACTTCCCCTTGACGAAGCCATGCTGACTGTCCCTAATGACCCTCTTGTCCTTGATGTGCCTGGAGACAGCATCTAGGACAAACTGTTCCATCACCTTTCCCGGGATTGATGTGGAACCTCCTCTGTTCCAGCTCACACCCACTGCCCCTTGTCCTACCATTGGATACCACTGAGCCGAGCCTGGCTCCACCCTCCTAACCCACCTTTCACATATTTATCAACATTCATGGGATCACCCCTCAGTCTCCTTTTTAACAAGCTACAGAGACCCAGCTCCTTCAGAATTTTCTCATAAGGGTGATGCACCACTCCCCTCATCATCCCTGTGGCTCTGTCCTGGACTCTCTCCAGCAGTTCTGTGTCCTTCTGGAACAGAGAGGCCCAGAACCAGACACAATATTCCAGATGTGGTCTCACCAGGGCAGAGTAGAGGGGGAGGAGAACCTCTCTTGATCTACTAACCACCCCCCTTCTAATCCACTCCAGGATGCCATTTGCCTTCTTGGCCCCAAGGGCACATTGCTTGAACCCCTGGGAACCCCTGGGACAGCAGCCTGTGCGCTTGAGAAGTTCCAAGCACCCAGATGAAGCGATGCCGGCAAACCTTTCCCCATCTCTGTGCCAGAGCAATTTGCCCTGGGGCAGCATCCAGCAGGGCTCACCAAATCCCACTGCTCCAAAACTGCCACTCCAGCCCCATCACACCCTGAAGCAGGCGCCTGCCCCCATCCTTCCATCTCCCTCACTCCCACTCACCTTCCCAGGGGTTTGGCTGTCACTATCCTGCCCAATCCACAGCACTATGGGGCCACATCAGCCAGGAGCATTATCCAAAGAGATGCTGGCTCTGAAGTTCAAAGGCCTCCAGCAGACAGCGAGACATCCCGGTGCGGAGCCACAGCTGAGCCAGCCCCACACCACACCCAGCATCCGTCAGGCCGAAGGAAAACCGGGATGGAGGGGACTCCTCCTGTTTCATCGTTTTCTGATAGCAAAATTCATTTATCTTTCCACTGAGGAAAGTTTCCAGCCCAACCCTGGTCACATGTGAGGAGTCAGCAGCTGGAAACACAGGAGATTACCATGAACTGGGCTTTTGTCCTCTTTGCCTCCCAAGCAGACTCCGGATTTTCCTAGAAACAAGATCACTGAGCATGAGGATCGCAGCCGGAGGAGGGAGAAGCTGCCACTTTCCAAGTGTGAGGGGAAAGCAAGAGGAGGTGAAAGAGAAACCCCAAAAAAACCAAGAACTAGAAGTTGCAAAAAGAAATGTGGAAGCACCAAATAATTTCCTTTTCCCACTGCAAAACCAAACCCTTTGCTGCAAGAGTCTCCAGCACACCCCACGAGGGTCACTGGGCCCAGGGCTGTGGGTGAAGCCAGGATGTCAGCCTCTACCAGAGGAAGCCCACAGCCCTCCTCCTCACATAGCCCTCACGCTGTGCCCAGAGAAAACAGCCAAAAGCAGAAAAAAGAATCAAACCTAAGCTACTGCATTAGAAAAGCACAGCAGGAAAAGCTCTTGAGAACCAGAGTCTCAGCCCGAACCAGCTCGGAGACACTCGGTTCTGACACAACAGGAACATCTCCCCTTTTCCCCCAAGGGAAAAAGCAACGGGATCTGTGGGATTCAGAGCTCCTGCCAAATAATCAGGTTTCGTTTGTGGGATTCAACCTGAATCACAGAAATGGGCACAGGGATGGCCCCAGTCTCACCACAGCTGGCCTCAGCATCATCACACCGCGGAGCCTGGCATCCACTTCCAGGGTTGGTTGTAAGGGTGGGGATGACATAAGCTGGAAAAATTCAGGCTTGGATACCTATGTGTGGTCACTCTGGAGTTTAAGATAGACATCAAATCAACCCCACTCCATGGGTGGGTTTCCACAGCACAGGTGGGCTAGGGACCAGGTCCCACAGATGTCCATGGTAAAGAACCTTTAAAATCAGAGTACACAGAGAGTTCCTCCTCTTCTGCTGACACGTGCAGATCCCTCAGCCCTTGTCCTCATGAGATGCAGTGTCTTGCCAAAAAAGATGCTATTAAATCATTGCCTGGAGGTGGTGGAGCAAGGAACCCTCTAATGATGCAGCTAATTAAGTAGAGGGATTAGGGAGGGTCCAGCAAAGCTTGTCAGTCCCATTCTTAATGATGTCAGGAGTTCATTATAAGTTGACCACGTCCTCAGGAGCCAGCCAAGGAAGACAGGCCAGCCAGCACCAGAGCAGTCCAGCTCTGTTCATGATCTTCTCAGGCTATGGAGAGCTGCAACACGATGGGAACGGCGATGCAATGGTAACCACAATGCAAGTTGTCTGCAGCTCAGTGCATCCTCCAGCATGGCTGATCCCAGACTCCAAAGTTCCACACCAAGAGCAGTGACCCCTCCTGCCTGCTCCAGCAAAAGGAGAAGGTTCTCCATGCACACTTAGAAACAGCTGTGTTAGGGATCCGGGGGTCCTGCCCTGCCCAGGGTGTCCATCCTGTGCTCCTGGGTAGTCCCTCTGCTCCAGCACCAGCCTCTTCATCTCCAGGATCAAACCCAGCCCGGCTTTCCCAAAGCTCCACCCAGCCTTTAACCAGCTGGTCTCAAGGACCAGAGCAGCCCAGCACCCACCCACTGGGTACCGCTCCGGTGACCCAACAGGGAAAGCCCACCCTATGCCCTGTGTCCAAGCCGGGGAGCATAAAAAAGCCCCTTTGTTCTCCACTCCCCAGAACAATAAAACCCCACGGGTTCACCCTTTTCCCTGTCAGGAAAGTCCTCTTCCTTGGGGCCTGTGTCCTCATCCCACGCCGTGAATAAGCCCTTCCAGGGAGACACAGGGCTCCAGGCACACGCGATGGGACAGGATGGACCGGTGGAACGGGACGGGTGGGATGGGGTGGGATGGGTGGAATGCCCAGAT
>JAOXOE010000856.1:392504-419153 GCA_028565055.1 Phoeniculus purpureus | reverse complement strand
GGGGGACCGGGCCGGGGGGGTTGGGGGTGGTATGGGTGGAATGCCCAGATCCCGCTGCCGGCAGCTCCATCCACACCAGATCGCTCCCTCCTATCCCCTAGGATCAGCGGGGCAGGGGATGCTCGGAGAGGGGGGGCAGACCCGCAGCTCCGAGTCTGTCGCGAATCCGCCCCGGTCTACCGGCAGGAGAGGTGGCCGGGCCCGTCCGCCCCATCCCGGAGCCTCCGGGAGGATTATCCTTCCCTCCACGGGGCACGGACATCCTCGACCCCACGGAAAGGAGCCCCCCGCGGCTCTGGCGGGGTTCTCGGGGGGTTCTGGGGCCCAAGGCCGGTTCGCTGTGTTTGGCTGAGGAGGCATCGCCGGAATCGAGCTCAACCGCTCCGTAATTACCTTCATTACGAAAATAATCGTTGAACACACACACACCCCCCCTGCACCCCCCAGTCAAAAGGCAGAACTGCAGCCATCGGCAGCCAGTGGTGCGGGGCGCGCCGCTGCGGTCTGAACTGGGTTAACTGGGGAGAGGGAGGGATCCCTTATTCCCCAGTATGTGCACACACACACTCCCTTAGCCCCAGTTTGCAACCCCCCTATTTCCAGTTTGCCCCCCTTCATCATCCCGGTCTGGGAGCTGCCGCCCTCCCCGCACCGACACCCCGCCCCCCGCATTCCAACCCCTCAGTGCCCCGCAGAAAAACCGCTCCTGGTCTTTTTGCTTCCCCCCTCCCCCGGTTTTTTTTCGCTCAGCTCCAACCCGTTTTGCAGCGCAAATGGGGCCACGGGGATGGGGAAAGAGAACAGGGATCCCCACCCCCCACGCTGCGGACTCACCATGGGGCGGGCACGGGGGGGGGTGGTCCCCCGGCAGCGGGAGGATGCGGTGCGGAGCACGGACAGCGGTGCGGGATGCCGGAGGCAGCCGGGACTGGGCGGGTTGGCTGGAGGGGGGAGGCCGGACACGCTTGCGCACAGCCGGGATGGGCGGAGGAGGGAGGGGGAGAGCATCCCGGGTCTCCCCGTCCAGCCCCCGGTGAGTAGTGGGGTGGGCAATGAGCGACTCTCTCCTCCCCAGAACCAGCAGAGCTCCTCCGAATCGTCATTCGGTGGTTTTTATTCTTTTTTTGCCCCTTCCCAGGCAAACTGAAGCGGGGGGGGGGGGGGGGTAAGCTACCCCAACCTCGGCACTTCCCCTCCCTTGGCACAAATTTTCCTTAAAAAATCCCAAATAAGAGCAGTTCAGCGCAAATTTTTGCCCCTTCCCCCTCCCGCAAGGGGTTTACGCTGGGGCCGTTTCATATTGTTGCCCCATCAAACCCCCACGGGATGAAGCAAGGGAGATTTGGGGATGGTCTTACTTCAGCTCATCAATTCTACACTGAGTTGGTTTGGGGGGAGTTAATTCCCACTGTTCTGGTTTTGATCATTTTGTGCCGGCTTGGATTCCTCAGAGTGGCGAAAACACAGGCAAACAGAGGCTCATAAAGGTGGTCTGGGTGTCTGCCCCATGAAACCCACCGTGGGAAGGTCCCACAACAACACAAACCCTCATTTATATCTTTTTATGGGAAATAATATCAACCATCAGCTGCAGAGCCGCTCACAGCTAACATTTATTCCTTGGAAAAGCCAGAATCGGGGGAAATCTGGAGGGCAGCGGTCCCAGTTGCAGCCCAATGCATCCAGCACTGATGCTACTCATTGATAAAGTACACATCCAGCTGATGGCTCCAGTATTGCCGAGAGCATCCTCACTCTGTCCGTCCACCAAGACAAGACAGAGGTTCCTCACCAGTTTTCCCCACCACGACAGCCAAACGCACTGTCATTAGGCTTTAACTCCCAGCAGCTCACAGACAATCCCAGACTAATTATTTGGGCTGCAGCTCAGTGGGACTGGGGAGAAGCTGGGATTTGCTTGAAGGATATTCAGACTCTTCAGTCTCTCGGGTTCCCCCGCTTGATTTATGGCATCTGAAAACAATAAACAGCGTTCAATAAAGCTCCGGCAGCAATAATCCATCCCAAATGCCTATTTTTACTGTGCCCTCAAGACAGAATATTAACAGAGGCTGCACAGCTCTGCTTCCCGGGATCTTCTCAGTCTTCTGGGCTCATGTCGGGGTGATGGGCTCCATCCCTGAGCAGCCTCCAGGGCCTGGAGCAGCACTGTCAGGCCCCAGAGCAGAATGAAAACCCTCGCTGAGATGGAAATCTCCAGCCTTACAGCTCCCACATGACCTGCCTTGCCCAGATCTCTGTGCCAAGAGTGCTCAAGGCTGCAGCTTGAGCTTCCTCAGGTTTAGAGAAACAACAGTGGTGACCCCACACCCCGTAGGAAGCTCAGGATGTCTGAAGGCAACTGTCATGCACCCACAAAGCAGGTACAAGAAGCCCACATTTGCCTATTCACATCTTGGGTGACCCAGCTCTTTGAGAGACCCCTGAGGTGGGCCCAAAGACTAGGAGAGAGCTCCCAGTGGCCACTACAGCTCCCGCAGATGATGGGTTTTTACAGCCTCACCACTTACAAGCTTTTGGAAGTACTTTTGCTGCCTTAGCAGAACACTCCAAGCTCTGGCTGGGTAGTTAGTCATCACTAATGACTACACCCTGCCCTAATATTTAATTTACAGAGAGTAAGTTGCCAGTTAGATTAATTCAGCATGATGAACATCAAGTAATTTGGAGAAGGGCAGCGGGAACACACGAGAAATCCTGGCTATTTGAGAAGTGAATTAGTAACAAGCTCTGCCATCATCCAGCCCAAAGCTATTTGAAAAAAATCACATCGATAAAATGATTTGAGAACTTCTGTAAACTCCCCTCACACTGGCTGCAGCAGTGAGGAACACGGCTGTCTTCTCACCCCACAAGTGCATGGGCAGAGGTTTTGCCAGACCAGGATGCCCTTACAGCCAAAAGAACAGAACATTAGGGATCGGAAGGGACTTCGAAAGATCATCCAGTCAATCCCTGACACAGGAGGATCACCTAGATCAAGTCACACAAGAACATGGCCAGGTGGGTTTTAAATGTCTTCATAGAAGGAGACTCTTCAACTCCTCTGGGCAGTCCCTCCCAGTGCTCTGTCACCCTCACCAGGAAGTTCCTTCTCACATTGATGTGGAACCTCCTCTGTTCCAGCTCACATTTGCTGCCCCTTATCCTGTCATTGGATACCACCGATGAGAGCCTGACTCCACCCTCCTGACACCTGCCCTTTCCATATTTATCCATATTAATGGGGTCATCCCTCAGTCTCCTTTTTTCCAAGCTAAAGACACCCAGCTCCCTCAGACTTTCCTCATCAGGAAGATGCTCCACTCCATCATCACTGTGGCTCTGTCCTGAGCTCTCTCCAGCAGTTCCATGTCCTTCTGGAACTGAGGGGCCCAGAACTGGACACAATACTCCAGATGCAGTCTCACCAGGGCAGCGTAGAAGGGGAAGAGAACCTCTCTTGATCTACTAACCAACCCCCTTCTAATCCACACCAGGCTGCCATTGGCCATTGTGGCTGGACCTTGAAAGGGTCTTGAGGACAAAGCAGGAGGCAGGGAGGAGTGGGATGCCCTGGGCCAAGTGCACAATATCTGCTCAAGAGCAACAAGAATGGGTCAGTTCATACCCAGCACAAGCTGGCTTTGTCCCACAGACCCCTTGAGCTCACCTTTCCTCAAACCCTTGCCCAGAAATGCTGTCTGCAGCCCCAGGACCTCAAGAAGTCCTTCGTGGGCTGTAGCCATTGATCCTTCCCGTGCCCTCTTCTCTGGGAACAAGTAGGGACAGTCCCCATCCCCACAGATCTATCCCTGCTGCTACCAGCAACGGGTGATGCCCAGGCCACGTGTTTTCTAGTCTCAGAAGAAACGGTTCCTCCAGACAGATGGTTGCAGAAAACATGCTGCTGGGGCGTCTTTCACAGCCCTCAAACAGTCTATTTTCAATACAGGTTGTTTGTGGGGGTTTTTTTAACACCTGAAGAACAGGGAAGTTTCCTGGGGACAGTCTGGTCCTGTCTGTTGTTTAACCATCTCCATTCCTGGGTGGGTAAGTAAAACCACAACAGTCCCTTAGCCAGGGATACCAAGCTCCCTCCTGGCAGAGAAAATGCTCTGGTATCAAATAAAATTCATCCTTAGCAAACTGAAGGCAGGTATGCTGAGAGCCAACCATGCTGCTCGTTGCCAGATCTGCTCTTGCAGTGGCTTCCCAGCTCCTAAACCAGCTCTGGTCACAGCTGGGCTCTGCTCAGGAGATCCAAAATAAGAGGAAAAGCCTCTTGCGGCAGGTAACAGCAGCTTTCTGACCATGTTTTTGCTGGGAAATAAGAAAAGGTGGCTGCAGCCAGATGCTCTGCCCCTCCCTGCAGCTGCTAAAAGGTACCAGGGAACTGCCTGACCTGAATATTTATTAATCGGATGAGTCGAACAAAGCCGCGGGCAGCACTGATGATGCTACTTGGAATCCAGCTGGCTCTGGAGAGCTGAATCGCACCAAGCAGCCCTGCAAGCAGCAAATCACATCTGTTTCTTCATGGAATCACAGACTGGTTTGGGTTGGAAAGGACCTCAGAGACCATCCAGTCCCAACCCCCTGCCATGAGCAGTGCACCTCTCACCAGACCAGGTTGCCCACAGCCCCGTTGCCCCGTCCAACCTGGCTGTGGGCACTTCCAGGGATGAAATACACACAGCCTCCCCAGGCAACCTTTTCCAGGGCCTCAGCACCCTCACAGGGAGGGATTTCTGCCGCAGATCTCATCTCAATCTCCTCTCTTTTAGCTTAAGCCCATCCCCACATCCTGTCACCAGAGTTCCCTTGTGAAGAGCCTCTCTCCAGCTTTCCTGGAGCCACTTCAGGTACTGTAAACTGCCCTAAGGTCCCTCCCCAAGAACCTTGTCCAGCTGAATAGCCCCAGCTTCCTCAGCCAGTCCCAAGAGCAGAGGGGCTCCAGCCCTTTGATCATCCTCATGGCCTCCTCTGAACTTGCTTCAACACCTCTAGGTCCATATTATTTGGAGTCCCAGACCTGCATGCAGCTCCAAAACAGAGGGGAAGAGGGAAGAATCACTACTGGTGACACTTCTGACCCATCCAGGACATGGTTGGCACTCTGGGCTTATCCTCACCTTGAGCTTGTCGCCTACCAACAGTCCTCCTCAGGGCTGCTCTCAACCCATTCACCGCTCAGCAGAAAGCTCTTAAGAGCACAGCGTCTTGAAAGGCATCAACAACCAGGGAAGGCAGCAAGATGAGTCCTGTAATGATACCCTCAGGTACTGGCTGAGCAGAAACTGGAGCCCTTTTTGGCAGCAAGAACTCATGCAGTTTTCAGAGGCTGGAGAAGATGCTGGGGAAGTGATGGCTGTGGCAGCAGAACCCTCTCTATGCAGAAACTGTTTTTCCCACCACAGCAGTCAGTGACTGCCAGGTCAGGGCATGAGGAGAAATTTAAACAGAGCCAAGCAGCGAGAAAGAAGTTGGAGTCTCGCTGGAAAAAGAAGAAAAACCACTCAGGAACTGGGAAATGGCAGAGAAAGGGCTCATAAGGCTCCTCTGCTGAGACCCTGCAGCTGCAGGAAGGGATTTGCCACCCTGCCCTGCCCCCACCTCAGCAGAAGGAAGAGCAGAATTATTTGTGTAATGGTTGTGTTTTAAGGAGCACTCAGGAATCCTGGCAAATCCTTGTCAGGGAGGGGCTGCCTCTTTTAACGAGCTCATTTAAACCAGACACATGATTAATTAGCAGGGTAAAGGTGGTGGCTCTGAGGCAGCATGCACAGACAGAGCCTACAGCAGCCAGGACATGCATCAAGTCTTTTATTCAGAGCAAGAAAAGCCCTACCTGCCTCTGGAAAGCCAGAATCCCACTGCCAGGGATAAATCCATAAGAAATAGGTGACACTTTCCAAGGATAATGGAGTTTTTGGACCCTTCTGGCTGCCTACTGACCTGTTTGGTGGCAGGGGTTGTCCTTAGGGTGAGAAGATGGACACACACAGCCCCCTCCTACAGCCCAGATGTGCCCAGTCCAGCACTCTGACCTTGTAAAAGCCATCTCACTAACAGGGGTGACTGGCTGGGTGTTTTCATTGACTTGAGAAGGAGAAAGTGTTTCCATAGCGACTGGCCATCAGCCCAAATTTGTACATCGGAGTGTAAAACCACACAGAGATGTTTTAAAAACCCACCCCAAAAACGGGCATTTATTCCCAATAAAAAGATACAGAAGCTCCTCTCACACTCTTCCCACTTCCTGGAATTTCTTAAACAGAGGTTCGTCGGCCCTAAGGGCAAAGGTCAAAGCTCGGTTCTGGTAGTACATGGAGTCTGTGGCCACGCTGTCGATGACATCTGCCAGGAGATGGGCTCTCTCCACCGAGCTGCCTGGGGCCTCATAGCCCAGGGCAGTGAAATGCACATGCAGGTGGTAGTAGGAGGGTTGGTAATGCAGGTAGATTCGCAGGCGGGAGGCAGGGACACCAAAACGCTTCGTTATGGCATCCTGAGAAGGAAAAAAAAAAGAAAACCCCATGGGTCAGGGCTGGCGATGCACAGTGAAGGCACAGGGTGTCTGGGGCAGGCAGCACGTAGACCGACAGACCTTGTGACGGACAGAAAGGAGCATCCTTGATGACCCAGAAGATGGAGAGGAAGGCAGAAGTGATTTTTGCTTCCCTTGTCCTCACAGCTAGGGAGAGGGGCAGTGGGAAGGACAAGAGCTCTTGCCCATCTTCTATTTGAGCCACCTTGGTGATGGAGTGATGCCTCGGGGCTGCCTCATTTTTCTCCCTCCATGAGGGGATGTGTTCTCTGCTCATATCGTTTTCCCTTCTACCCTTATCACTTCAGCTTGCCTGGCAAGTTATGAGGCTCCTGTTACCAGTCAGTGTAATTAAAGCTCTAAACAGCAATGGCAAGCTCTGGTGTACTTGCTTGGCTGACTGCAATCCCCTGGCTAATCTCTTAATTAATCTCCACTTTCCCCTGCACAACTACTTCCCAAATTTCTAAGGCAGGGAAGGAAAAAGGCGGCATCATGCATCCATCTAGCATAACCTCATCACAGGGCTGGGAAAAGCCTCAGCTGCCAGTGAAAGGAGTTCAAGGGCTCGGGAAGTGAATTATCAGCACAAGGAGGACAGGGACAACCCTAGAACATCTTGAACATAGCACAGGGGAAGACACCTATGGAGTAGCTGGGACCAAGCAGAGATGCCAAAGAGGCAGCGCAGCCCAAGTTTGTGATGTATTATTTGCTCTTGATTACTGGTCACCACACGATGCCACATGTAGCTTGGTCAGAAAAGTCAAGCAGCCCATGTCTCTCCTGAGCCAGGAGAGAAGCACCAGAGCAGCCTCACAGCTTACCTGGCCTTCTTGCAAGATGTTCCGCAGTAGTGGGAGGTGCTCAGCAGTGAGGTCCCGGAGGGATTTGACATCCCGGCGATGAACAAGGGCAATCAGGTAGAGGTCATCCAGCTGCAGAGAGAGAGCAATGGAAGATGGTGACAGAGACAGCTGACAGAGGCACAAGCACTCTGGACCTGCCCCACACCCAAGCTGGACTGAATCCAGTATTAATGTCTCAGTATGAGACACACTACCCCACCACACCTCAAAGCACTGGTTTCACACAGATTGAGTTTTGTTACTGGGTTATTCTGGTCCAGAAGAGGACAATTCCATAAACAGCTTCTCAGCTTTCACATTGGGTGGGGCAATCAGCTCCTCTCCTCTGTAACCATGGCTTTTGCATGTTCATGTCTCCTCTGTATCTCAAAATCATCATCCCACTGCAGAATGAGGCTGAGAAAAGGTGTAGATACCCATCCTGCTAACCCTGCCAAGGACCCCAATGCCACAGCAGCACGGCCTGTTCCTCAGAGATTATCTTCACCATTTGATGAGGATTTACAGTGAACTCCAACAGCCAAAGCACCGATCATGGCAGATTTCACCACCACCCCAAATGAGAGACTTCATCTCTTTCCACTATGCTAACAGCCAGCCATTTTCCAGTCCCACCAGTTCTATAAGTACATAATTTCAAGATCTATCTCATCCCTGGGCAACAGTAAAATAAGTCTGTAGAGAAGCTACCAGTCAGGCCTTCAGCACCACATTGGAAGCACTTACTGAACTCAGCATTAACAGTATGCGGGGCTGTGGATCATCACACTTTAACATTAAAAATAGCATTAAAATCCTCGTGTGCTTCAGCT
Organism: Phoeniculus purpureus; assembly: GCA_028565055.1. NCBI lineage: Eukaryota > Metazoa > Chordata > Aves > Bucerotiformes > Phoeniculidae > Phoeniculus > Phoeniculus purpureus. The sequence goes on along the minus strand of JAOXOE010000856.1, from coordinate 410,922 downwards.
CAGTTAGCGGCTCTCTATGCTCAACACTGCAAAGCACAGGCTTTGGGTACTTGAGACCCAGTAGATCTTTTCAGGGGCTGGGAAACACTCATCTGGCTACTTGGGAGCCAACGCTTGTGCCAAAAAGATGCTCTCAGGACCCTGTCTTGAGGCTCTCTGAATGTGAAGCTGCTCTTTGCGCCCAGCCAGCAGAGCTATGCTCATGAATCGAGTTCAATTCCCACATCTCCAGGGAAAAAACCCAACAGCATATGGGCTTGTCCTGTTCCGATCAGGGTGGCTGATGGGAGGAAAAGCAAACATCTCTGCTTGGAACATCTGCAAGTCGCTGTTTGAAACAAATAAGCCTGTTGCTAAAAAGGCCTTGAATGATCTCATGCAGGGCAGTGTTTCAGGCAATGCCTCAGGGCTCCTGCAGGTTTGAAACCAAACCAAAAGAAGTGAGGGGGAATTAAAGAAAAAAAACAAGAAGCCACAGCAATGAAAATAAGTAAATAGAACCAAGAAAACAACCCAAAGCACCACCAAGCAGGAGCCAGTACAGCACCCCAAAGGTTGAGAGGTCACAACTAGAGGAGAAATCCACCTGAGAAGCACCAGTGAATTCACAGCATTTCAGGGAAGGTGCTAAGGCAGCACGAGGTGACACTGCTGAAGGGACTTCTGAGGGCAAGCTGTTCCTGCCGGGAGCTGTGTCTCACATCCCTAATTTAATGTAGCAGCCTGTTTGGTGGGATGTGGCAGAAGGAACCAAAATGAGCTAGCAGGCAGCCCCGGGGCTGCCGGGATAGCTCTGGCTCAGCATCACCCACAGCCAGGAAGAAATTCCTTGGCTCAAAGGTGTTGAGAGCCCTTGCTGGAATGCTGGTTCAGATGCCTGGGAAACAGACAGCAAGGTGAAGGGCCTGTACAGCCCAGGGGTGACAGCTCAGCAACGCTGGGAAGAAATCAAGAAGATCCTGTTCTGCATCCCAAGAGTCACTGGCCACACTAGAAACCTCCCATAAAGACAAATCCCACCACTCCAGCGCTCTCTGACCATGGTAGGCTGTGTCCACCTGCAGGGCTTTAAGGTCAGTGATCCTCGAGGAACTGGAGAACAGAATCACAGAATCATTCAGGTTGGAAGAAACATCCAAGACCGCCAAGTCCAACCATCAATGCACCCCCACTCTGCCCACTAAATCAGAGTCCCTAGTGTTAGATCTACATGTTTAACACCTCCAGGGACAGAGACCTCACCACCTCCCCAGGCAGCCTGTTCCAACCTGACCAAAATTCATGGTGAGCACAGACTACCATGTCCCCAAGTCATTCCCCAGGCTACTAAGCACCAGACCAGAAATAGGTGCTCCCAGCACAGAAGTAAAGTGGCACTGCCCACGAGACAGTTCCTGTTCCCATTTTTGTTAGTTTTCAGTTCCCACTCCTAAGTTTCAATCATGCAGGAACTTTCCTCCCAGCTCCTGCCACCCACAGGGTGGAATTTTCAGGATCAGAAACAGGAATTTTTCTTGACAGATGGAGTTTCAATTCCCCAGCAGCACAACATCAAGGAGAACTAACTGGAAACCAAGGAAATAACAAGGCACTCAGGTTCAGACCACAACCTGGGCTTCAAACTGTCAGCATTCCACGCAGCAGCCACCCCCACAAGGGGTTAAGCAGCAGCTCACAAGCTAAGGACCATCTGTTTAATATGATGTGGAGAAGAGATCACTGCAGCAACCAATGGACAAGACATTTTGCACCTAGAGTTAAGGCTTGCAGGAGAAAAAAGGAATGTAAAATCCAACCCCAGACAAATTCAGTGAGAACAGGCAGCTGGCTTTAGGTTCAAACACATGATGTTTGCGCGATTTGTAGAAAGATAAGTGAATAAAGAAACCACCCAGCAGCAGCAGCCCAATCAGCAGATGACAGAAGGCACAGTATCAGCAATTAACGATGACACTTAATGACAAAAAAAAAAAAATATCGCAGAACCACAGACAGGTTTGGGTTGGAAGGGAACTCAGAGCTCCCCCAGTGCCAACCCCCTGCCATGGGCAGTGACATGTCTCACCAGACCAGGGTTCCTAGAGCCCCATCCAACCTGGCCTCAAACACTTGCACGGATGGAGCAGCTACACCTCCCTGGGCAATCTGTTCCAGGGCCTCAGCACCCTCGCAGGGAGGGATTTCTGCCTCAGATCTCATTTCAGTCTCCCTTCTTTTAGCTTGAACCCATCCCCATGTCCTATCACTAGAGTCCTTTGTGACAAGTCTCTCTCCAGCTTTCCTGGAGCCACTTCAGGTACTGGAAGCTGCTGTAAGGTTACCACAGAGCCTCCTCCAGGCTGAACAGTCCCAGCTCCCTCAGCCTGTCCCCAGAACAGAGGGGCTCCAGCCCACTGATCATCTCTGCAGCCTCCTCTGGACTCACTCCAACAGTTCCATGCCCTTCTTGTACTGGGGACTTCAGAACAGGATGCAGAACCCCAGGTGAGGTCTCACAAGAGCAGAGAAGAGAAGAATCACCTCCTTTGCCCTGCTGGTGACACTTCTGATCCAGCCCAGGCTACAGCTGGTTTCTGGGCTGCCCTCACATACTGCTGATTCATGTCAAGCTTCTCATTCACCAACACCTCCAAGTCCTTCTCCTCAGGGCTTCTTCTCAGTGATCTCTTTACGTCATCTCTTAACAGCAGTGTGAACAGGACAGATGCAGCCCCATCTTGAAACTTTGGTTAGTGTGGTGTTAGCAGCACAGCAGGGGTTGTTTCCACTTGGGTTACCTTGGGAGAAGCAGTGTTCCCTCAAGTAGAAGAGAAGCAAACCAACCTGGTTCTGATTCCACTTTAAATCAGGAACTAGAACAAAGCCATTGCAAGGATCCGAGTTCTCATAGATTATTCGATCAGTCTCAGATTTCTTCTCCAGGATATTATAAATCCACTGGAAGAGAAAGAGGTGATTTTTAAAGCAGCAAAGAAAAAAACCCACCCTAAGAAAAACCCAACCCACCCACCACATCAGGCATGTCTAGCCTAAGTTCATGGATTAGCACAACTAAAATAAAAAGCAAAATAAAGCCAAAGAAACCAAATAACACCCCGATTATTTAATTTTCAGATGAGCAAATCCTTTCATGGCTGGTAAGATTTGTAGTTAATTACCCATAAAACACTCCAACAAACTCCAGGCTATTATGAGCACTTCAGAGATGAGATAAAACTCCCCCTTCTCAACCCTGCTGCCAGCTAAATTATTCAGGGGTTTTTATTCCCCTCTCAAGCATTAAGAACTGGACACAACTGGAGATGAGGTACTGAACAGAGATCGTTTAGCCCAGTAGAGAAATAGTCGCATTTACCCTTAAGAAGATTTGGAGATACAGTTCTCCCTGATGGTGTCTCAAACCAGAACTGGCTACTCTGACCCAGAGACAGAGCCGCCACAAGCACTAAAACCCGCAAAGGGCAGCAGCATCCCTAGCACAGGTAACCTGGAGCATGCCAGAGCCTGGCAAGTAGAAAACAGCTCTTGTTTTAGCAATGAAAGAGAAGAGACCAGGGATACAAGACAGAGTGAGCCCAGCAAAGGCATCTTGGTGGGCAGGGAAGCCACAGCCAGGCTCACAGAGCCAGGGTCAGTAGACACTGCACACACCAGGATAAAGAGTTCCCTTTTGGGGAACACTCTCAAGATTTTCATTAATCTAATCAGAACTTTGGGTTCATTGTGAAGAGACTTGAAGGGGCTGAGGGAGAAACCAACCTCTCCTCCCTTGATCTTAGTGTTTTGCTTGAAATTCTCATGCTTTCTTCCTAGCAACAATACCCTGGAGAATACTACCTTGGAGAAGATGAGATTCTCCAAGCCACTCTGGAAAGCTCTGCAACCCTGGAAGCGAAGCAAGGCAGGAGGCTCTGCCGGAAATGGAACTGTCCTTTGGTGTTAGTGGCTTTTTTTCTGCCAAGCTATCAGTGCCCTAAGTAAGTTCAGCAATGATATGAGCTGAATTTCAAACCCACTGATGGGCAGATCAACAGCTGACTGGCTCTTGCTGTTTTCAGCACAAGCCCAGGGAGGACAACACATGGCCAGAGCCTGGCACCACAATGAAACTATTATTCTAAAAGCTTTGCATCATCCAGCAAGAAACAGAGATGCCTCTGTAGTCCTCTGGTATTTGTTACCTTTCACATTTCCCCTTCCGCTGGTCAAATCCAGCTAAAGACATTATCAAATCACAGAGCTAAAGGGCTGGCTGTGCCAAGCAGGATTTCTCAGCAGATGCAGGTTGCTGCCTGGTGGAAACAAGTTCTTGTCTTTCTCCAGCTAATAAATGCTGCCTAGATGTTACTGGTGTTACAACGACAGAGTGCAGGCAGGCTAGGAGGAATTGGCACTCCATGTACAGCTTGGCCATATGAAATAAGGAGTGAAGGGCTGGAAGGCAGAGGAGCTGCCTGAGGAGTAAGCTGTGTTCCTGGATTCCTGCACCAGTCTGTGCTTTCCTATTTCAACACCCAGGAGACTCCTAAAAAGCTCACAGACCAGCACCAATGCCCATGGAGCCATCCTTAGAAAGGAGGAGATAGAACAACACCCAAGTACACAGAGTCTCCTGGAAGCCTTGGAAAAGGCAACTTTGGGTCCTGCTCTTTGTTTTCCTGTAAAGATGGAGGAGGATGCCCCAGATGATGGAAGGATAAGGCCACCAAGGGATTTCTGGGGAAACAGAACCTTGTTTAGCATAGCCGAGAATCAGGAAAGGCTCCATCTGGGCAGCAGGGAGGCAGAAGGACTCTTACCTGGATGCTAAAGCTCTGGGCCTGGATGAAAGGCAGTGTTATGTTCTTGTAGTCCTCCCAGCTCTCGCGAATGAGGTGCACCTCTTGGCGGAGGTACTTCTGCAGGTGTTTCTCTGTGGCAGGATACACCACTGTGGTTTTTATCTCTGGAAACAAACATAGCTATGTCACAGGCTGAAGCAATGTTATTTCTGTCCCAGCAGAAGTGTTGTCCCTTCCAATGAAGGCCAGGCTAATGCATTCTGGGCAATCACCAATAATGAAGGGTGAGGGAGAATGGACAAGGAAAGCAAACAAAAGCCTTCACCTCTTGAGCTGTGCTGCTTTCCTCAAGCAAAGGTAAGTCAGCGCTCAACAAGAGCCTGTCATTCCAGTTCAGGTGAAAGAGTTTGCTGTCTGGGTGACTTCCCCTCCACACCTCTCACTGTTTCAGGCTTAACAGCAACACTGGGGAAGAGCTAGGGCTCCCAGGGAAGAGTTTCTGTGCAGTAGAGAACTCTGACAGAAACACAACCCTGGGGACAGTGACTTCAGTTGGAAGCTCAGGCAACTTCACTGACAAACACAGTCACCCAGACAAAGCATGAGCTGCAGACAGCAGAGTCACAGCATGTTCAGCACCAAATCTCTCTAGTTGGAGGAGACTTAAGATCATCAAGTCCAATCTTCAACTCAGCACTGCCAGGTCACCACAAACCTCTGTCCCTCAGGACCAGGTCCACATGTCAGTTAAATCCCTCTAGAGATGGGGACTCCACCACTGCCCTGGGCAGCCTGTTTCACAAAGGGTTTGATAACCCTTTGTGAAAGTAAAATTCTTCCTAATACCCAGCCTAAGCCTCCCCTGATGCAGCTTGCAGCCATTTCCTCTGGATTTATCAAGTTGGCACTAAAGCTCTCAGCCATCAGGGTGCTCAGCCCTGGGAACCAGAGGAAAAGAGGTCAAGGGTACAAGGGTGGATCCAGAGAAAACCAGGCAGGCTGACAGGTCAATGTGGTGTGGGATGAGCTGGGTGACAACCCTGCACCAGTCAACATGCTGTTTAAGCAAAAGAGAAACACCTTCTGTTCACCTGGAGGTTAAGACTTGGCTGTGTAACCCTGTGACACTGAAAAGGGCACAAGCACACAGGAACCACATCAGCCCCACAGCAGCAAAACACTTGGAAAATGTCCCTCTCTGGCTGCAATTCAGAGCCTGCCCTGACTCCATGGACATCATGTGCCTCCACCTTACTGACTACTGGAGAGCTGCAGAGATGAGGAAAACCCAGCAAGCTTGGGCAAACCCTGAGCAGATTGGGACAGAGAAAGCGCCTGGAACACTACAAAAGCTGCAGCTTCAGCCACAGCCCCAAAAACCAGAAGCTGCACTTCAGGGTACCAAACAGTCACACACACTACCCAGACACTGAATTAAATACCGATGTGCTCCTGAAGTCAGGATTTAGGGTGGGTTGGGGTTTTTCTCTTTAGCTTTCTGATTGCTGTGTTGAAGGCCAGCACTGCACAAGCTGGGAGACTCTGCCTTTTCATTCCATGCCAACCCAGCTTAATGAAATCCACAGGAAAATGCTGGTAACATGAAATATGAAAACACAAACCACAAGGGCAGCTTGGTCCGATTCCCACCATCCACATGTTCAAACATGGTTGTTTTCCAGGACTCGATTAGCACTTGTAGAGGGATGATGTAACACAAAAGAGTCTGCGGCTCCTCTGCTCCTCACTTTAAAAGACCAGTACAGCACTGGGGAGAAAAGATAAGAAAACACCCTGTCCAGCTGCAGGCTGAAGCTTCCACAATTTCATTTTAAACACAAAAGAAGCACAAGGACTGCAGCAGAGACTCCTCCATGCTGAGTGCAGTGATAACCACAATCCACAGCCTCCCCAGTACCTTCCCAGTTTGGGGATAGCTGCTCATGGTGGGGAGAACCACTGAGGACACTTTAAAGCCCTGAGCCAGATGAGAGAAATACTTCATGTGCAGCTGCGGTCAAGCAGCAGATGTCTGGGAGAGAAGATGGGGAGAGGCTGTGGTTCACTAATGATTGTTTTCCTTCTAGAGGTCTCATCAACCCTGAAACTCCCCAGCAACACTAATTAGCACCAATCACTATGGCCAGAGAGGCTGTTTGATAAAGGCTGAGTATCATCAGGAGCCTGTACACGGGATGCAAAGCCCTGGCTAAGGCTGGGCTCAGCCACAGGAAACATCCACAGCAAGACCAGGCTCGCCACAAAATCTTTCCATTGCTGGCACCTGGCCACCTTCATGTGCCATTTTAAAAGCTCCTGGCAAACCCCACATCTGCTGTGGGGCAGCAGAAACCTACCCTGGGCTTGGAAAATGGGGGTAAAGGATACATGATGTAGGTTTTCAACTTGCTGAAGTGTCAGAGTGTCTCCACTCACACCTGGGTGTTCCTGAACAGCAGCCCAGGGCTGCCATCAAATGCCTATGATTTGTGCTGAAAGGCAGGACTGACCCTTAATTAACTGGAGGTTATGAAGAAAGGTTTAATTGAAGGAAGCTGATGAGCAGGAGGGCAGAGGCACTGCCACAGTAGAGAACAACTGATGGGGCAGTTCACCTGCTGCAGGGTACTGGAAAGGAAACACAGCACCCAGGGGAAAACAAAGCTTGGATTGACCAGCAACAAAACTTCTGTATCCCTCTCCTGCTAAAAACCAACCCAAGGCACAAAAACAACCCCAAACCATGGCTGAGTTTGAGGAACTTAGGGATAAAACAGCTGAAGGCAGCTGTCACCAGGTGAAGAGAACCAACCAATGCTTCGGCCCCTTCTCTACCCCACTGGCCCCAGGCTCGGCCAACTCAGGGCACTGAACTCCAAACCGATACCAACAACAAGGAGAGGCCACAGGAACTCACAGAGACACCTTGTGCCGCTTCTCCCATTCCACTGTTAAAACAGACCACAGTACTGTTTTGGATGGACTGAAGCGCATCAGGGAGGCCAGGGGAACACACAGGACAGGAACAACTGGGTACCAGACTCCTTTGCTAGCCTGGAGCTTTGGCTTAGAAGCTGCCTAATCCTCTCAGCTGATGGGTGCAGGAAGGTGCTGAGCCCAGGAAACAGCAGCAGTTGCATTTTGCCCTCCTGTGAGTTTTCTTTCCTGTCATGTACAGCCCTGTAACCTCTACCCAGCATCAGGTATCTCCTTCCCTGCAGCCCTAATTAAACATAATGATGCACATCCCTTTCTGACTTATTCAGTTGTAAGATCACAATGCCTCAGTAGTTGTGCAAACAGTTTTCTTCCCTGGGAAGTCCTCAGGCAAAGTGCAGAAAAAGATAAACCAGTGCACCCAGTACGGCTCCTGCAAGCTGAACCAGATGCTTTTTGGGCTGGGGGAAGGTAGCAACATGCATCACTTCCCCCATGACCAAATACTTTCCTTCCACACTCTTCCATTTCTCCCACAAGTTCCCCACCCTATGTCACAGAGCCAGAACATCTCCCATCTCCCTCATTCAAAGAGTTTTCATTGAGTTTCAGCCTGCAGAACAAGGATGAGCTGTGCCCAGTGAGTAAGAACTCCTTAAAAGACCAACAGGAGCCTGCAAGCCATACCAGTACAGCTCTGGGGCTGCAAAACACAACAGGTATAAGCTGCCTTTTCAGCCCTGACAGCTCTCTCCTAGCAGCCAAACCAATAAGCCAGGACACAGGTCAGGCATCTTCACACATCCCCCATGCTACTGTGCTCCTGCAAATATCTTTTAGCAGCAGCATGAAATTTCTCCTGCCAGAACAGAGGGGAGTCGCTTTTTCAGGTGATGATCTTCTCTGGGCCTCGCTTTCTCTGCCTTTTTCAGGCAAACAAAGCAACTGTCCCAGCCTTTGGGCTCTTTTACCAGTGAGACAAAAGCAGCTTTCATCCATGTTGGTCCCAGCCTGACTCCAGCACCTGAGAAGGTGGAGAAAACACCCACCTCCAACTGTCAAGAAACTCCAGGTGGATGAAGACGCCCCCAGGGAACCTCAAACCAAAGTGAAATAGCAAAGGAACGCAGAGGCAACATATCCCACATCTCCAGCAAACTCTAGTCACGATTTCCTCAGTCTAAAGTTTATCTTCCTCCTAGGAAGAGAGGAGCTGAGCACCATAAGGGCTTAGCTGCCTGGGATGCTGTGGTTGACAACTGGCTGAACAGGAGCCAGCAGGGTGCCCATGTGGCCTGGAAGGCCAGTGGCATCCTGGCTCGGAACAGCAATAATGTGGCCAGCAGGCGTAGGGATGCAATTACCTTCCTGTACTTGGCACTGGGGAAGCCTCCCGTCGAGTATTGGGGGCAGTGCTGGGCCCTCACTTCAAGAGAGTGAGAGGCTGAAGTGGGTCCAGAGGAGCAATGAGGCTGGGGAAGTGGCTTGAGAGAAAGACTGATGAAGACAGGCTAAGGGAGCTGGGCTCCAGTTGAGCATGGAGGAGACTCAGGTGGGACCTTCTCCCTCTCTACAATGCCCTGAAAGGAGGTTGTAGTCAGGTGCGGGTCAGACTCTTCTCCCAGACAACCAGCACCAGGACCAGAAGGCAAGGCCTGAAGCTGCCAGGGGAGGATTAGGTTAGATGTTAGGAAGCTCTTCCCCACGGAAAGGGTGATCAGTGCCTGGAATGGACTACCCAGGGCAGTGGTGGAGTCCCCATCCCTGGAAATGTTGAAGGACAGCCTCTTAGTGCTCTGGTCTGGCCACTGTGGTAGTTAGGTCCTGAGCTGGGCTGGATGAGCTCAGAGAGCTTTTCCAGCCTCAATCACTCTGTGAGATCCCCCAGGTGAAATCCCATTCCACGTGAACTCCACAACCTGTGATTTTTCATAGTAACTGCAGAAAAGCTCCAGTTTTCTGGCAAAGTGCTTTTACCCATCACGTTAGCCAGGCACAGACCTGCAAACAGCAGGAAGTAAAACCTCAAGTGATCTCTCTAGCCTACAACCAAGAGGCTGAGGCAGACCTTGTGCAAGGGCTCAGTCATGACCACTCGATATCCTGGGATTTCTCGCAAGCCCTGACATCGTCTGCAGCCTTACAGGAAATTTATCCTTCAGTTTAGGTTTATGAGCTGCATTCCTCAGGTCAACTCCCTCCTCAGGCCAGGACTCTGCTCAAAAGGGCAATTTCCTCCCTCTACTCACAGACACAACCACCTCTTCTGGTGCCAGCCCAGCTGCCCACTAACCCACACACAAAATTCAGCACTAAATTGCTTTGGAGAAGCCTCCCATGCTCAGTACTCAGAGCTAGAGGCACAGGAAACAGCACTGGGATCTGCAGACCCTCCTGACCTCCTGCCCAACATCCAGCATGGAGATGCCAAGCAAAGATGAACCATTGGGTTCTGCAGATAAGTACCTTTTGAAGGCAATTTTTAAAGCCATTTGAAAGACAAACCTCAGCAGAAAGAAGAAAGCCAGAGGCTTTTCTCCCCCGCCCCATTCAAACCTGCAATAGGAGCTGCAAAAGCACACCCTAAAATGGGTTTGGACCAAACACACATGAAACTGTGTGGCTCTGTGGGGCAGAGTCACCACACAGAGAACCCACTGAACAAAAACAACCCCAGCGAGGGTTTAGTTTTAACAAAAGGCCAGAAACATGAGAAGACCCAAATCCACCTGGGTTTGCTCCAGCCTCCTCAGAAAAAGCAGGACCTGGCACAGCACCAACTTACACCAGTGACCCTTTAATAGCCGTTTCATCCCGATGAGGGGTTTTCACATCTCACCTCAATCTAAGTTAAAAACTGTTATTGCAATAACACTGGAGTTCCAAAGCGCTGCTGCTGCAAGGAGGCCCAGGGAGATTTCAGTCTTGCAATGCCACCTCGTGGGATTCACTGCATGTTGCTGCCAGCCTCGACTGCAGCCCAAGTCCTTCCATAGCAGCTTCAAGACCTTCTGTAACACTGAAAACAACTGATTGTGAGTCCTTGACAGGACAAGAGGAGCTTTGCACAGCTCAAGTCTCTAAAGCCACAAAGCGCTTCCTCCTGTGCCATGAAAATGGTGCTAAAGCAGCAGCAAAACACCAACTCAACACTTAAGCAAGAACATCAACAACTTCTGCCTTGAGTAGTTCTGACTGTGTTAAACTCATTTGGTTATCACAGTGCTTACAGAAGCATCAGCACACAAATCATCACTGCGCTTCCAGAATTTAAACACATTCCAGAATCACACTCATTAACTGGATTTCATAAAAGGCTGATGTGTAAAATCAGTGTGCGGAGGCACAAGGAGCAGCAGCCAGGTGCCTGCCTACCCCAGGCAGTGGATGTTTGTCCTTATCATACATCAGGCAACAAACATAAAGGAGATGAAGTGACACCTTGGATGAAGAGAAGGTAACACGTTCTAAGCAGAGACTGTTTTCAAGGTAAACCTCATGGGGAGGGACATCTTATCAGATTAACTGACCCTGAAAAGACAAAAGGAAATTTACAGAGCCACAAGCCCTTAGAATCATAGAATCATCCATAGAATCATCCAGGTTGGAAAAGAGCTTTAACATCAAGTTCAACTATTCCCCCAGCACAGCCAGGGCCCCACTAACCCCTGTCCATCACTCCACATCTCCAATACTTTGCAACCCCTCCAGAGACAGGGACTCCCCCACTACTCTGAACAGCCTAGGCCAGGCCTGGGGAACCCTTCTGGGGAAGAAACTGTTCCTTAGGGCCAACCTCACCCTCCTGTAGCACAGCTTGAGGTCAGTTCCTTCATCCTGTCCCTTGTTCCTGGGGAGAAGAGATTGATCCACACCTTGCGCCAACCTCCTGAAGTTCAGAGACTTGTGGAGAGCGAAAAGGTCTCCCTTCAGCCTCATTTTCTCCAATCTCCCCAGTTCCCTCAGCCCCTCCTCACACCAATGGTGCTCCAGCCCCTTCCCCAGCTCTGCTGCCCTTCTCTGGGCTCACTCCAGCCCCTGAAGGTCCTTCTGGCACTGACTGAGGAGCCCAGAACTGACCCCAGGATTTGAGGGGCAGCCTCCCCAGTGTCCAGTCCAGGGGGATGATCCTGGTCCTTGGGGCCACACCAGTGCTGACACAAATTACAATGCTGCGCACCTTCTCAGACACCTGGGCACACACTGGCTCATCTTTAGGTGCCAAACAACCCCCCCAGATCCTTTTCATTTCAACCCCTCTTCCCTCAGCCTACAACCTTCTTCATCTTCAAACAGAGTCCTTACAAGTACTTCAGCAACGGCCGTCTAACAGCTACTCATCACCCGAAACACATGTCCAACACTGAGGGGAAAGGAGGATGAAAAGAGGCAATATCCAAAGCCTTGGGAGGACATCATCACCTTCAGAGTTGCAACAATCCACCAACCTCCCCACCTCAGCCAGGTCTGCTGCCAACAGCCAAACCACAACCGGGTTATGATGGCTGCATCTGGTAGCAGCAACTGTCTTGCCTTGTCCTCCTCTCCACACCTACAAGAATACAGCAACCAGCATCCCAGCTACAACTGCTGGTCCACAGCCAAGCTGCAGAGCCTGCCACCCTTCTGAGACCCCCTTGGCCCTACATGAGGTCAAGAGCACTCAGCACTCACCACTCAGCTCCAGGGGAGGGTAGAGGTGGTATGTGCTGTAAATGTCATTGCGCATCTGCAGCTCCAGCTTTGTGTGCTTCTTCAGCAGCTCCAAAACCTTCTCCTCCTGGAAAGGAGTCTTTTCCAGGATAACTACAGCATCTGTCCCATCTCCAGAGGGACCAGTTACCTAGAATAAGAACAGATAAAGCTGTTGGCAAGCACAGATCCAGTGCAGGAAGGAGAGTTCTAGGCCAAGACCTGAAACACCTCCATCCAGGGACCACAGAGGATGCCTTACAGCCCCTCGGTGCTGATGCACAAACACATCCTAGTCCCGTGCCTCTCTAGAACTATGAGATGTCTGTCCTGATGCACCACAGGAATCTTCTCCCCACAAAGGAATAGGCGTGGGTTTTGAGAACAAGGATGTGGATCATGTCAGTCCAGCTGCTCCCAACGCCCACAGCTACACTCCCCAGAGGACACGGGACCGTGGGGACGGTGGCTAGGTCTCAGAAGAGGCCACAGGCATGTCCAGGAGTTTGCAGCACGACCAGGGAGACAACCTAGACTGCTCTTGGGCAGGGAGCACTGCTGCTTCCAGGAACCACAAAACAGCCACGGGCGTGCTCGTTCGGGCAAGTGCGAGGTGCTGAGCGCCCCCCGGTCACTCCTGTTCGTGCCCGCCACACCGATGCCATTTAAAGCCTCACAGCCCGTCGCTACTTCAGCCTCTGAACACCAAGGGCCATCTGCGAGGGCTGGAGCCACCAGCCCCAGTAGTGAGATAAAAGCAATTGATGCCTGCAGGGGCTTCCGCCGCCTCCCAACCGCGCTGGGCCGAACAGAGGGGGAATGCCGGCACTGGAGTCTTCGCGGGGGTGAGCGGGGCACGGAGCCTGTCCTCAGCGGCAACAATAACAGGTCCCCCCTAGTACCTCCCCGTGCAGAAACACCGCCTTGTCCCGCGCCGACTCCCGCAGCACCCGCCGCAGCCGCAGCTCTGCCAGTGGGAAAGTTGCGGCGCCACCACCATGGTCGGTCCCGACTGCCTCCTCCTCCTCCTCCCGCCTCCGCTTCGTCCGCGTACACTCGGCCATGGCGCCCCCCGACCCGCAGTGCGCATGCGCAACACGACAGCCCCGGTGACATGAGCCCCCTTGCGTTGCGGAGGTGCTGCGACACACACCACCCCCTTCCAAATCAACGCACTCCCAGTCCAGTTGCCCCATGGGGTGCTGAGACCGACCCCATCCCAGCAGAGCCCACTCGGCGGACAGGGATTTCTCCCCCCCCCATTACAGTTATCTACCCAGCACTCCTTCCCGACCCACTCTCAGCACGAACTCACAACACAGGGTTACAAAATCCATCAGAACACTTTACAATTTTCAGAGTCCCAATCTCACTCCCTCCCTCCTGCCCATGGGACAGGCATCATGTCAGCTTGCTCGAGCCCCCAGCACTAGTCCCCAGGAGTACACCATCGTGAGAAGTTGTGAACAACAGAGCTTAGTGTTTGTGTGAGAAGCAGGGATCTGCTAGGCACGACCCCACTCGAGGGGGTTTGGCCACTGGGATTGTGATGGCATTGCCAGCCCCACACCACTGGGCATCTCCCCATCTTCAGCTCCCAGGGTTGGTCCAAGCATCTCTGCTTCACCAGAAGTCCATCAGGATAAGGCCGCATCTGGATCTTGTGGTGATGACACCAAAACACCCATGGGGGCATCGCAAAGTACTCCCAGCACTACTCCACCCTGCTTGCAGAGCTCCTGCACAGCTCCTGGAGGTCTGCAGAGGCACAGGATTTCTGATAAATTCACAGGATCCAGTCCCTGCCCATGGTGCCCACCCTACCGGAGTGATGTTTCTCCAACACCCCACAGCTTACTCACAGCGCACAACGGTGTCTCTGATCTGCCGGAAGCAGTTCTCCTTCAGCGCCATGTGGATGTAGTAGAGGTTCCGCAGCTCTACAGGATAATCCTTCCGATCCACATCCTTCAGCACTGGAATGGTCCGTCCATTGGCCAACGGAGCTTCCGCCAGTGCCTGGTGCATCTGGTACTTGCACCAGGGGTCACGAAGGAAGCCAGGGGTGATAAGCATGACCCAGCAGTGGCTGTTCTGCACAGCATCACACAGCTCTGTCACCACAGCACTTCCCGGTGTTGCATCCCGTGGCTGGAGGAAACAGCGGAAGCTCTGAGGTTGAGACTCCAGGTATGACACCAACTCCTCCACCAGCTCCAGGTCTACCTCACTGTGGCAGATGCAGACATCGTAGCTCTTGGCCCAGCGGGCGCTGCCTGAGGAGTTGATGTCCAACACTGGTGCCAGATAGATGGACCTGGCCACAGTTGTGCTGTGAGAAGAGCCAGAGCTCTCAGCAGAGGATGAGGAGGGTGAGAATGAGGAAGAGTGGCTGCTCTCCACTGAGCTAGGCTTGGATTTGTATAGAAGACGCCTAAACCAACCTGTGGAGTAGGAGAGACCATGGTGAAGTCTAGGAGAGGTTTGGGTGGCATTACCAGCTTTACAACAGCTCCAGATGGGAAGAGCCAGATGGGGTCTCACCCTGACCCTCCCAAAAAACTACCCCAACTCTAAAAACTGTGCTATTGCCCAACTTGAGTGTCATCATGAGCAGCACTCTCACGCTTCCTGGGAAGGGGAAAGAGCTGGAGGGTTTTTTCTCACAGGCACAACCCGAGTCCAGACTCACCGGCCATAGCAGGCAGTGCACTGCTCAGCTGCCAATCGCTGACAGGAAGCCCCTCCTGGCAGCAGAAAAAAAGGGATTAAAAAAGTTAGAAGAGCAGGAACATCCCCATGACAAGTCTGAGCAGCTCATCAAGGTTTATTCCAGGGACACACAATTCTGGGGTGCTTATCTGCAGGCCCAAAATCATCCCCAGTGGAGTTTTCTGCATCTGCCTCCCAAAAATGTGCTAAGAAGGAGCATTTTGTCCTGCCTGCATGTTTCACTGGCTGTTGGTGCAGATACAAACCTGCTGTGAGCAAGGCCAAGAGCCCCCGGGCAGCAGAGACCCTCATGCCCAGCAGTGGGGAAAGGATCTTGCAGAGGGGAGATCAGTGGGGATCAAGGGGCTACTGGCAAACTACAGATGGGCTGGGGGTACCTACCTGGGATATAGGAGTTGGGCAGGAAAGCAGGGAAGGGGGACACATAAGCTCTTGGGTTCTGTGGGGAGGAAGATCTTCTGGGATCACCTAAGTGGAAAGGGAGAGGCTAGATGTTCACTTTCACTCCAGTGCCTAACAGGATCCACAACAAACAGTGAGGCTGATCGATCCTTACAGCTTCCCCACTCAGGAGCAGCTCCTGACATGGAAAGGAGGATGAGGTCATCCACCAGCTTCTGTAGTAACAGAACAGAGGAGCTACCCCAGTCCAAGACCCCAACCCAGTTGCCAGTAGGTCCCAGGTCCACCTGGGAGTGTGGAAGCACAGGGGAAGGGAAGTCAGCTGTGATCCCACAAGGCAAGAAGCCAGCCCTCTCCAGGGCCTCCTTCCCACATCTGTCACCAACTAGTCACCATCACCCACCAAGCCCTGGTTCCCTCCCTGGTTTTATAACCAGGTGCAGACAGGCCTGACTGTACTGCCTTATGAGTCACCTCTATCAAACAAGGTGTATCTCCCCCCAAATCCACCCCCACCTCTCCCAAGGTCACATGCCCCTGCTGCAGCCACTGGTTTTGAAAAGGCCTCTATGTGCACAACCCAGTGCTGCTAGCATTAACCACCATGACATTCCTTCCCTCTTCATCCTCCATTCCCTTCAGGCACCAATGCCTTACTGACTTGGACTGGAAACTGCAGCAAATGGACTCCAGGTGAGTCCTGGTGCCATCCCCGAGGGGATCTGGGAGCTGTCTCAACGGGTTTTGTGCCCACCTAGTTCCCAGACAGGCTGCTAATGGTGCAGGGCTGCCAGAGGCATCTCCCTCACTGTTCAGCCTGAAAGCAGAGTGATGACATTCAGTACTCAGAGCCCATTGCCTTGACTTTAGAGCTGCTTTACCTTCCTCCATTTCAAAACATGATCCCAGAGTGTCCCATCCTCCACCTAGGCCAGGATGTTCAGCTTCAAGAAGGAAGCAGCTCACCCAAGCAGCACTGAACTTCAGAGTTCCCCTAGACAGCTGCCAGCCAGGGTACAGACACCACTCATCCCCTTTTAACAGTAACTCCTTACCCTGTCCTGCTCCAATACAGGGAACTGCTGCTGCCACCACCACCCCAAAAGTCAACTTCCTGCATCAGAACGTGCCCCAAAGGAAGAGGAGTCACCCACCTGCCTGATTCAGCACCTCCTGGAGACTCCAGAGCTGCCAGAATGCACTCCAGAGGTAAAAACCAACCCATAAACCTGAGCCCAATGGGGCAACACCCCAATGGATAACCTGCCTTGGTTACAAAAGCACCATCATTAACCGGATTCACTATGCCCGGACCCACCAGCAGCAGCACAATGAAACCAGGGCAGCACCAGCCTGTTTCGCTTACGGCGTCATCACGGGGAGGTCTGTGGTTTTCTCGAGCGCCTGGAGGAGAGTATGAGGAAACGGGCTGAAAACAGTGAGTGCAAGGCAGGGTGACGTCCAGCCAGTCCCAGGTGAAAAAAGCAAGCTGTTTCTCCCTCCCCATACTCCACCAGCACACTGCACTGACGGGGCCGAAACAAAGCAACACACAGCCCGGCTGAGAATCAGGGAACTACTTCTCTTGCTGGTAAGCTCCAAACGCACGCAAACTCCTCAGACAGGCTCCTGAAAGCATCAGAGCGGCCAGCCGAGGCCCAACGCCGCTGCCGTTACCTCAGGGGGCTGGAGACACCCTCTCAAAGACACGAACCGGGCCAGGCCTGACTGCAGGGCCCAGGGGGCCTCAGAGCCCACAGACAGACAACAGAGCCTCAAATAGCAGCCAAAGGGGTTCGAATGACTCCCACGGGGCGAGGGGGCAACCGCGGCCCCTCACACTGAGCGCTCACTGCGAACCAAGCATACACCCTATCGTCCCGCCCACACACCGTCACTACCGTCCGCGGCCGCCCGAGAGCTTTTATAGTGCCGCAAAGTATCGCGGGAGCGGAGCTGAACGCTGGCAAGCGCGCAGTCTGCTCTCACCACCACGCTCCCTCTGTCAAGGCCTCTTCCCTTCCAGCCAATGGAAGGGGCGACCGGCAGCGGCCGGGCCAATTGCAGCCCGAGGCGCCTGCTGGTGGCGGGTGGGGCGGGACGGTCGGGACAGCCCCTCCATGGAGGGGGCACGCGCGGTGGCTGAGGCGTTGCCGTGGGGACGGGGGCGCCGACATCTTGGGGAGTCCTGAACGAAGCACTGAGGGGAGCGTGGAGTACTTCAACACCCCCTGACCCTGGCCTGGGCTGTGAGGCTGCCCTAGGGTTGGGAAGAAGCTGGTGCGGTGCAGAGGGACCGAGTGGGACACTGAGGCCCAGCAGTGCTGCTCTGGGAGCCCCCAAAGTTTCCTTGGGTCTTTTATCCCCTTGGGAAGGAGTCTGTGCCTTCCCCTGACTGCTGAAATCCCCTGCTCCCGCTGTTTCTCCAAGTGTAGTATGAGGAGGGGGCACAGTGCAGAGGACAGATAAAGCCTTGAGGTGCCTGGGCACCCCTGAAGGTGTGACACACACACACACCCCCCCCCCCCCCCAGTGTGTCTAGCCCAGTTCATTCTCTAGAAACCTGAGGAGGGCAGCCCACAGTGCAGCATTGCCTTTGGGGCTCCAATGGGGCAGAGTGAAGCTGGTCAGGGTGGTACAGGCTCCTGCATGAGGCTCTTAGGACACAAACCTGGTCCAGGCTCTGCTGTGTCTCTCATTGTTTGTGAAGCTGGCAGGAGCCTGAAGCACGTGGATAATCTGTGTTAAATAAAAAACTCTGATAAATTTTAGCTTGCATCTGAGGAAGCTGAATCTCATGTTTGTAATGTCGGTGCAAACAGGAGCAGGGTATGGTTTCCTCAGCTGTTATCCCTGAGGCCTGTTCCTTTGCT